>JBAMCL010000001.1:0-483785 GCA_037075165.1 Hirtodrosophila histrioides
TCCTTTTAAAATCTGCAAGGATATGGCTGAATGGGAGCTACTAGAAAACCGTTCCATATGTGTGTGCAGAAATTCAAATATTTTGTTGCATACTTTAGGGGGCTGCTGATCGTAAGCCAGAAAATCTTGCGGCATACTTTTAGCTATAGCTCGGTCAAATCCTGAAGGATTTTGAAAACACATACATTTCTGTAAAAAAAAGCGGTTTCTATATATATAAAAGACATTTTTTTAGTTTTATATCTTGTAATTATTTATTTAACAAGTATTTTGGTATTTTATAAGACAGATTGCATGTAAAGAATCTAACACTAACTAAAGCTATTATAACGTAGCGTGTATATCTATGCGTAAAAAGGTAGTACTAAATCGGTGCTACATTTGCACAGGCAGAAGGAGACATATCCGACGCTACAAAGTATATATATTCTTGATCAGTATCAAGAGATTCCGATTACGCCTTGTCCGTATGAACGCGTCGATCTCAGCAACTATAAGAGCTACAGATACCAAATTTGGACTGACTGACTGATTTATAATCAACGCACAGCTCAAATTGTACTCTCGTCCTCCATTTGGGAAGAATGCGACCATGCGACGGAGTGGACATATCACCATCTACAACTGAGCTCTTTGGACGTAATGCATTTTACTGTATATATTTTGCCAGGCAACGCTGGTGTTACCAGCTAGTATACATATGTATGTATAATCAATTAAGACTTCCAGCTGTCTCAATCAATACCATCTTCATTCATGATATAAATATCATTATATCCTATCGCAGCCTTGCCGTCAACTCGACTGCATAACTGCTGTTATAGAATTCAATAAGCTGGCAAGAGAATTTTGACTGATTATATTTTGCATTGAAACAACATAAAATTTATTACTTCAAGCATGCCATCATTATCCATCCCATTTGACGTAGTTCTTCTTGTCTATTTAGATGTGCAGACGTTGGCGCAACTCATGGTAACGATCGGTAACTTTTTCAGCCATACACAGTATTACCAGGGATAGCGGCAAAGTGAATGCTCCAATTATTATGTTCTCATTCTCGTTATAGGTTTTCTTCGAGATCACGTCCATCTCCAGTAGCGTTGTCTTGACAAACAAATACACCGAGTGTTCGATCGATTGCCAGAATACCAGCATGCCCACCTCCAGTAGAAGGGTAGCAATTAAAGCCTCAAAAATAAATTTTGGCCCTGGCGACATATTTCGAAAACGAATCGCAACTATGCGGTTATCATAGATGACATCCAATATGGCCACGCAAACGATGACTGTTGGCAGCACGGGACCGGGTGTTCTTAATCTTGTCTGTGGTGATATATATAAGGAATAGCGAAAGATGACATGCACCAAAGCGGCTGCTAAAACGGCTTCAAATGAGGCCATAGTTGTACGGTAATTTAAATTCTGAATTCGAATAGTTGTAAAAGGTTCTTGAAATTATTGAAATGTTTTTCTATATGGTGACAATATTTGAAATGCTTTCCTGTTCAGAGCAATTGTCAAAAAATGCAATTTCAAGGAACAACTCCAAAGTATATCAAGAGAATGGATTTCTTTTAAGACCGACCAAACAAAAGTAGAAAATATAACTACATATACTGGGCAAATATACAAAATAAATTATTCAATTATATGGTGACTAAAACACTCATGTTTCATATAAATCTTTGGGAACTGGAATTGAAATAACTATATGTACTAGACACGTACTCAAAATTAATCATCCAACGACTATCGTTACTTAAACTATCATGTTTTATTCTCTCTATACTATCTATACGGTGTAAGAATTGCGATTGAAATAAGTATTGGTTTACCGCCATTTATTTTTTTTTTGTTTTCTTTTTTTTCCTGTTTGTATTGGCGATTTATTTTATTTATAAAATAAATGTAATTTTGAGAACTCAAATCGAATTCGATTTTGTTGCGTTGGGTGAGTGTATTACAAAGTTCTATTATTTATATGGTGCATATTAATTTTTGAAGTGTGCTATGCCTACAAAGTCCTAAGCCTTACGAAAGTAATAAATCAAACCGACAGCCATGCCACAGAATAGTATGGGATAGCTCAGCTTCCGGATGCGTTTGCTGCTGATAATGTTCAGCATCGAGTACAAGAGACCACCACTTTGGTTTTTGGACAGCTTTGCGTCAACCTTGGCAGGCTTCTCGATGTCCTGGATGGCATCTCCAGGGTTCAGCTCAGTCAGTGAAAGTCCGTCATAGGACTGGGGCAGCAGAACCAGTTCAATATTGGTCAGCTCGCTGTCAGATTGCAGCAGCTGCTGAAGCATCTCAAGGTTGTGCTCCGCCTCTAATAGTTGCTCCACGCGAATATGCTTACGCTCGCGAGCGCCACCTTTGACAGAGTTCTTCCCTTCAATTGAGTCCCCCGACATCTGCTCCAGCTCCTCATTTGGGTCCCACTGATTCTTGTCTAGTTCAACAATTGCTTCCCCCTGCTTCTGACCACGATTTTCCTGCTGATGTTTGTCCTTCAGATCCAGTTGCACTTGCTCATCGGCTTGCAATTTGTTCTTCTGCTCAAACTCAAGCTGCAGCTCCTCTTCCAGTAGTTTTCCATGCAATTCCACATCTGCTTCCATCTCGGCCACGGCTTGTTGCAATACTCGCAGCGTCTGCTGCTCGGCTGCCTCCAGTTTCTGGAAGCTCTCACTGGATGCAACAGCTTCGGCTTTAAATGGTAGCTGCGGTGTTGAGCAGTTTGGTCGATAAAACTGGAATTGAGAGCCCATCTGATCATCCTCCAGAAAAGAGCAGTCCACCTGCACACCCGAATCCTCAGTTGTGTTCCCCAGAATGTACGGATAGCTGAAGGCCTCATCATCTTCAGTCATGGCATCCGCTGGCCCAATCAGGCTACTAAATGAATCATCAGATGTGTTTACCAGGGTGCTGGTACTGCTGAAAGCGTCGTCCTGACGCTTCCTGTTAGCTATTAGAGGCATCAGGCTGGTATACTTGCGATTGCTGGTATAAATATAGCTGCCGTCGTTGCCATAGCGAACCGGGGCCGGAATTTTGGTAGGTTTCAGCACAGGGCCAATCTTGATATTAAGAGTTTCGACTTTGTCAACTGCATCGGTATTGGTATCGGCCTTGTCTACATGTTCGACCGCCTCCAAATTCTCTTTCGATTGGGTAGTTTGTACATCGCAACTGGCCATTATTGCTATCTGTTAGATTATTTCATATGCATTTCCTTGGGTCTTTAGTATTATTAAAGAACTTACCCTGAACTATTTGGTGCAAGACTGACAAAATTTTCGACTTGTTAGGTTTGGTAGCAAGACTATTTTTATTGTTATTTTGTCGAAAATTACTACACAGCTCCTATGTTGATAGACATTAAATACATTGTGACATTCCTAGACTCAACCTGCTTGCTTCGATTACTTGAATTGAGTGTTGTATAACTTCGAAATCAAATGACATGAAAGGATTGCCTACTAGTCTTTCACAAAAATCAGTATTTCCGAATAAAACTTTTTCTATAAGATGATATTTAAAATTTGATTTTTTATACATTTTTAAACCTTTCTTTTTAATATCTTCCTATATTATAATTCGACATAATTCGATACAAATTCAAATCAGTTTAAGTTTTTTAATGATTTGTTTATTTTATTATTATGTTTAAGGTCGTGTCTAAGCGCACAAATAAATAAGTACTTAGTTAATTTGGTTAAGATTTATGGCAGTTACATTTTGTTGCTTGGAAAGCAGGGCCAAAACCAGAAACAACAACAGCTCCGACTGGACAATCCTTAGTTCTCCAGTTCCACCTTAAGCTTCAGATGTGTGGGCAGTTCATTGTAGACGAGGGGCGGTACGCGTGCTATGACGGGAAAAGGATGATGAACATGTGCGAGGGGCCAAGACAAGAGCCAAAGGGCTTCTACTACTCACTGTTGCATTTGTAAACCAGGTCCGACCATATAATCATCTCTTGGGAAAAACAAAATACGCCCAGTCGCCCGCCCTTCAGTGTTAGAGTTGCATCATAAACGTTATGCGAGTCCAGAATCAAGCGTTCGCCCTCAAAGATACTGAGAGAAAATGAGATTACTTAACTGACTAAGATCACAAGATGTATTAGGACACTTACCGCAGTCTGATGAGTCCAATGGCGGGTCGATGCACCAAGGACCATCGATACGAGGTCTTCTCCTTCCAGCCCGTATTCAGCGGATCCTTCCAGAGCAGCCTAGCCTGCCCGGGCGTATCGCCAGCATGCCACAAGCTATTTCGCAACATGGAGCCAGGACCCGTATTACTATCGATGAGCTTGATCTGCACACCCGGCTCGGCGGAGGCGCGGAAGGGCGAGGAGTGCCAGTAGGTCTGTGTACCCTTCTTCCACTGCACCACATAGAACTTGCGATTGCTCTGGTAGCTAAAGATGAAGCCCACATAGTCATCGTCCGTATCATCGTTGATATAGAAGGTGCCCTCAAAGTCAACCCCTCCAAATGAGTCACTGCCCACTACTAAGCCCGGATCGGAGTTTAAGGTTTGTATAATCTCGGAGCCATTTGCATGTACCTCCCAGTTGGGGTCCAACTGTGCATCGCCCTCCGGGTCCAGAATAACCGAACGTATAGTGCGAAAATCGGTGCGATGAATCATGGAATTGTTTGGACAGTTATCAATAATGTTGGGCGTGCCATCATCGTCCTCATCGTCCTCGCACACATCACCCTTGCTATTGTGATTGAGATCTACTTGGTCAGGATTTCTGGCCAGTGGACAGTTGTCTCTATAGTTGGGCACACCATCGCCATCCATATCATCGTCGCAGGCATCGCCCTTGCCATCGCCATCCGTGTCCAGCTGATCAGAATTGCTGACCATTGGGCAATTATCCTCCGAGTCCTGTATGCCATCATCATCGCCATCAATATCACTGTCACAGGCATCGCCCACTAGATCCATGTCGCGATCCTCCTGCGCCGGATTGGGAATTGTAGCACAATTGTCACACACGTCGCCCACACCATCATTGTCCATATCCGACTGATTCGGATTGCGCAGCAAGGGACAATTGTCATACTGATTTAGCACTGAATCATTGTCAATATCCTCGTCACACTCGTTGCCCAGGCCATCCTCATCCGTGTCCAGCTGCCTGCGATTCGAAATGTAGACACAATTGTCACAGGCATCGCCCACGCCATCGTGATCCGAGTCCAGCTGATCGCTGTTATAGGCAAACGGGCAATTGTCCTTGCTGTTGAGCACCTGATCGCTGTCCGCATCATCGTCGCAGCCATCGCCAATGCCATCCAAGTCAGCATCCTCCTGACCCGAGTTAGGCAAGTCAGGACAGTTATCGCGCCGGCAGTGCGCCTCCGCACAGTTAAGGGACTCATCTGGCCAGCCATCCAAGTCCCGATCCCGTCCACAGATCCTGCCATTGCCCGCCCAACCAACGCTGCAGCGGCACTGATAATGATAGTTATCTGTGGGCACACATTCGGCATTTTTAGCACAGATGCTGCCATCAGGACAGAGATCCGCAGCGGAAAGACAGCTAAAGGTTCCATTAGCCACATAGCCATCATGACACTGACATCTGTAGGAACCCTAGAAGGATCTAAATGTTTAAGCACCCTGATAAGTTCAACTTAAACCTTTCCTTACAATTGTGTTTTGGCAGGTGGCATGTTCCGGACATCTAAAGAAGCCCATTTTGCATTCGTCTATGTCCAGGCAGGTTTGCTTCTGAAAGCCCACGGCCAGGTAGTCAGCTGAATAGCCTGTTAAGATGAGTTCTCGTTATTAACTGTGGGGTTAAGGACCTTGGTCTGAACTACCATGGGCGTGGATGCCATCAAAACCAGGCGGACAGGGTCCACAGCGAAAGCCAGGGTTGAGATTGTTGCAAAAGGCAGTTCCATCGCAGGGCTGATAGATCGCACACTCATCTACATCGTGACAGGTGGTGCCATTGATCTTGTGGCCACGTGGACAGGAGATACACTGGAAGTAGGGTGGGAAACCCAACTGAATGCACTCAACACCTGGTTAAAAACAAGAAAATACGAGACACAACTGAGTGTTTAGATCAGTTTGGCTTGGTTTCTGATGTACAAGGAAGCAATAGAAAATATTTTAAAGCGAAAATTATGTAAATGTGAGGTTAGGTTAAGAAAATACAAGGTTATGTTTGCTGAAAGTGAAATAGAATTATGATTATTAAATGAAAGTACGCATAATGTAAGCTCCGTTTTAAATAATTTTGCCTAATTCTCTTTACCATAACATTTTTTTCAACACAAGGTGATAAAAAAATTGAGGTTATGTGCTTAAATGTAAACTCTAATAAAGCATGACCAGAAAATGATAGTGAATAAACATGAAGCGCTATGGAAATCAATATATAGACAGACATGAAAGATGATTTTGATAGATAGAGGTAAAAGGAATGAGAAATATTATTTACCAAAATGTATCCAAAACGCAGACCAGTGAGCTATTTAAAACTTTCGAATTCGGTTATTGCTCAAATAAAACAAGTGTATTTTGATATTTTTTTGAAAAAGTATTGTATAATTTTTATTCACGTTTCATTTTAGGCATTACAGAAAGGAGAAAACAAATTTCGTAACACGCTTATAAACTCCACTTTCTGGGCATTTTGTTGGTAACTTAAGAGCAGGTCTTTCAAACAGGATGACATAGTCTTATTAGAGCATATACTAAGAAATTGTTTCATTATTGTTTAGTTATATTTCTTTGTTTTGTTTTGTTTTGTTTTATTTATTTTATATATTTTTGTAAGTACTTGTGTTCTATTGTTACACGGCGAAACGTTGCTAATACTTTGAATTATTTCGATTGCCAATCATATATAGAGCTTACAACTTATGACTATTTATAAGTGATTTATTATGTGCTCTCTCTAAGTATTTAGAATTTATAATTAAATTATAGTGCTGTGCTCTGAACTTTTGCTCTGATTCAGTTCGTTACAACCGAGTATTTGCGGGCTGTGTACTGGCTCTGCCTCTGATAGTGTTGCACATTTTGTGTGGGCACTAAAATGTTGCCTAGTAACGAGAATTGTTTATGCATTAATATCGTATAATGTAATATCATTTATATATGTCATTTTGCTAAGCAAATCCACCCACTGCAATCGCTTTGCTCTTTTGCCGAATTCAATTAGCCAACTTGGCTTATAAGGCACCACATTCCAACACGCCTTAATGATGACTAGCTGCCGGGCCTTCAATTCACTTTCTGACTGATTTGCGACCGCGCTCTAATTAGCAGCCTTGTTTCACACATTCATACAAAATTGCTCTGGTACCCTATAATTTTCGTGGGGTTTTTCAATAAAAAAGGGTTCAGTGATTCCCTTGCGCTTTCTGAATTTGTTCGAACTGGCCATTAATAAATCAAACAGTCGTGTGAATTGTGTACGCTACGAGGCAGAGATTGAAGTATATCAATTTTGTAGGAAATTTTATAGTTTTAAAAAAGTATATACTCAAATCTTTTCTATGGAAACAGGAACTGTACTAAAATGTTTATTATTTATATTTAATTCCTAATAAATAAGCATATTGTTGACTTGATTCATTAAACACAAAATATGTTTTAATTGGATCTTTGATTTCATAACAAAAGTATCAGAAATATGTGATCATATTCATATTAAACCCAAAATATATATTTCTATTTCATTTTCGAATAGGAGAGACTATACTGTTTTAGAAATACCATTTTGCAGAAATCTATAAAAGTTTCTTTAGAGATATTTATATACAAGCTAATTCCTTATGGTTTCTGTTTGTCATCTACTGAACTAACTAGAATAATAATTTCCTTACGACTTCTCCCTGATCATAGCTATCAATATAATTGACTCATCTCTAACCAACCTTCTAAGCTATCTAAGCAACCCACACAGTTGACTGCAGCTCAAGGCACGACATACTCAAATTAGCCATAAAAAATCTGAAAACAAAACGTGGCCCCCAAAAACTCCACTTGAAACTTAAACTAATCAAAAAGTCAAACAGGCCGCAAAGAGGAACACACAACACAAACACTTTGTTGTTGTTGTTGTTGCTGTTGGTGTTCAGTGTGATGTGTGTGTTGACTTACCTGAGGGGCATGGTGTGTCCAGGCAAGGATTACGTAGCGAACATGTGCGTCCATCACCTTCATAGCCAATCGGACAGGAGTCACACTGGGCACCGTTCACAGTATCGTGACACTGGACGCCTCTGCAAAACGGGGGGTAAAGTAGTGTGTATAGAGTATAGAGCTCAATGCTGATGGGTTGTTTTTGTTTATTATTATTAATACTGACAGGCAGGAACAAATACACAACAAAAGATTGTAGAAAACCGAAAAAAACCATACAAAGGCAAATTTATTAATGATGTTCCAGTGCATGTGGATACACAAAAGACCAAAGAGAAAAGGTTACTATAGTTGGGTACCCTTCCCGCAACCTCTTGGGCACAAAAGGCACCGACAAAGCGCAGTCCCCCCATACGGCACATATGTGGGGGGCTCGGGGTCTTCAGGGTTTGAGTTTTGGGATATGCTCAGGAAGAAGCGAGACTTCGTTTAACTCGAAAAGAAAACAAATTACAATTACAAGAAAATGTTATTAAAAGACGTTGAGGCAAAATAAATAAAAGAAGGCACTGTGTGCATGTCTTTTGGTTGTAGTAGGATGATGTCCAAGTCCAAATGGCCCGTGGCCAAAAAAAAGTGCAGTTACAAGCTGGATGGGCATGTAAATTTCTCTTTATGCCCCAGCGAGTGTGGGATTTGCTTATACCACGCTTCCATATAACATTTACATATCATGGACACGGACATTAGTTTGTGTTCGGCTTACGGTTAACATACAACAGCTGCGTAACGCCATTGCAGAGTTCGAAACTCTCCCAGGACATAACTCATTGAAATCGCTCGTCGCGATTTTCTAAGGAAGTCCATCACTCCAGCACACATTCAACTACTGTGCCCAACTGACCCAGAAGCCATTTGTTGCCATATTTTATGACCAAACCTACAAAAACATAAAGCTAAGGGGCAAATACGTAGAGCACGTTCGTGTGGGCTGAGCCAGCTCCGAAGTCGAAGTCAAAGCCCTTGCCAGGTTCTGTTTTAAATGTAACCCAGAAGTTGCCAATCATAAAAGAACTGTTTAGTTTTTGCCAGTCAGTTGTTTACATACCCTATTAAGTTTTATGTGCATTGATTGCAATGACTCTAGGTTAGACTCCTGGCTACGATTTAAGGAATTAAGTGCCTGAAGAGATATTATCATAGAGATGTTTTATAAACCTGATATACTGCTTAAAACTAAATGCGAATTTGGAAGTGTATAGCGAAAGAAACTGTCTTTCAACCAAAAATGTATATACAACAAACAATACTTTGATTATACCCCACACAAATCAAAATTTAGCATATTTAGAATATGTTTAAGAAAATATATCATATTTAAATCGTTTAATTGATTGGAAAACTAAAATATATGGTGTCCTAAAGTAGTTTAATGTCACACGCTCGATCAAATCTACTTATTAATAAACTCAACTTTGTTTACCAGATTTCTATAGGTATTCTGTACTTTTTTAAGTTAACAATTATAGAACAAGCCATAATATCAAAAGACTGACAAATAGGCAAGTTTACAAGTACAAGTTCCCTATATGGACGATGATTAAAACTGTACCTTGTCGGATCCCACGTAAATTCTTTATACTTTTGAGTACAGCTTTATATGGTGCATATGTTCGTAGTTGTTAGAGATGAGCGAATGTTGAATATTTTCAACACGAGCACGAAGTTTATACAAAACGTGATGAAAACGAAGGACTTTTTTTTGGTTTGAATTAAACATTAGCTTAAAAGTTTGACTTTAGTTTCATATTTCGTTTGAATTATCTTTTGAAACATCTATGTGTTTACTTTATTTACACTCTGCCTATTTCGGAATCGTGTTGGTCGTGTTTACTCGTGTCACGTGCCCAACTCTAGTTGTTGTAGGCTATCTGGGCAGAACTGAGGCGCAAAAAGTATTCAAGTATTGTTGTCTTAGTGTGGCTGAGAGTTTGGGCTGTCAGCTCGGTGGATTCATCAGACTCAGCTGCGGTGGGCAACAACACTTGTCCGGAGGAGTGTTGGCGATCGTCAATATTTTGGTAGAAGCATTTGGCGGCAACGCGCAATTAGCAAAAAGTGTTAAGTACTTAAGTGGCAAGCGGTATGAGATGAGGCAGCGATGTTGCTGTTGCTGTTGCTGTTGCTGTCCATGTTCGCGTCCATGTCCATGTCCAAGAGAGTGAGATGGCTACATGGTACAAAATATGTTGCGTAGGGGTTTTCGCTTTCTGGCTAAGATGTCTGCCACTTTGCGCTTTTCTGCTTTGTTTCAGTTCAGTCGACCATATTGTCTTGGATACCCGGCATTGGCATCGGCTTCGTTTGAGTGCTGGGAAAATAGCCAGCCAAGCGCATCGAGGAACGCATTAGCATTTCTGCCACTGTCCCCGCTGGGGCCCCCACCTGCCAACTGATGCAGCCACATCCCACTCCATTCTGGTAGTTAGCATGACGAACCCACTTGCCGTTTGTTCCTCGTTCTTTTTATTAACCACGCATTCATAATTCATAATTCCAATTTGCTGCCTGGTCCAGCCAAAAGGCTGCCTTCTCCTGCCTCCTGCCTCCTCCTTCAGCCAGTTGTTTGGCTGCCGTTGCCTTGTTCTGTTGCCTTTGCTCAAGTCCAGTTCAAACACTCTGCCAGGCACCACCCAAAAGACACAAAACCTTTAGACGTCCACAATACCTTTAGACTGCGGACTGAGTTATGTGTGAACATGGATTTGAGCCAGGCAAAGGGCTTTTAGGCCATTTGCATTTCGCAATTTGAAATGAGCAACCAAAATGCGTGACATGAAGACTGATTTAAGCCCGTACTGAGTGAAAAATGTTAAACTACCGAAAATACTGCACTTAAATATATTTTAAGCTTTGTATATTGGAATAAAACGAACTGAGAACAAATTAGTAAACTGCATGAAGCCCGCAAAAATATTATGATTTTTAAAAATGTGTAAGAAATATTTTAAAATTTTTAAAAATGTGTAAGGAAACCCCTTGTCAATTTTAAAAAAAATATCCAAAAATATTAATACAATAAAATAATGAAATATTAATATATTGAAAATAAATAAAGTTGATATGCCAAGTTAATTTAGAGTACAAAACATAATCAATAAGACTATCCGTATGGAAATCGCTTAAGTTTTGACAAAGTTATTGGAATTGGTAGTCTTACTTGACAATCTTATTTGCCAACCCATTCAATGATTTTCTTTTCATGTGCTGCTGATAGATTTCGCATCGATTTGAAAACCATGATGAACCCATTTCTCTGCCAAATCACTTTTCCATTGTGCATAACTCTCTGTCATTACTGGCAACTCCGCGAAGCTAATCTATTATTGGGGCCCAGATCGCTGCCCGCATTTATCCCACCCAAATTGCTTCTAATGGTAGCGCATGCCATGCAAATGCATGCCACTTACTCCAAACAACAGAAACACTTGGCCAGGCTCTCCCTTAAAGGAGTTGGTGCATCCACAGCCACAGCAACAACAACTACAACAACAATAACAACAACTACAACAACCATGTGGCGCACGCTTTGGACAAACTACAACTAACTGCCATAAAGCGGCGTTTATTTTGCCACAGGCCACTTATCTGTGAGGTTGGCAGTAGGTTGGCTGCTGGCTCCAGCTTCAGCTCCAGCTTCAGCTCTAGCTACAACTCGGGCTTGGTCCGTCTTGGTCTTGACTTGGCTTGTTTTCTTATACTCTGTTTCCAATATAAGAAAAAGTGTATTGTGTACGTGGAATGCCTGTCTGTCTACTCGTGTGTGGGCAATTTTCCTTGACTCTATTAACACAAGAGCCATCAAACTTGCTACAGAATATAGGCACCTAATTACACACTGCTAGAATTATTCTTGCCATGCCCCTCTTCAGTCTTTACATATCAGCAGAATCCCATACCTCCCACAATCTTAAGGCTGGAATCATCCAGCCTAATATCAGGATTATTGATAAATTATTGTAAGCGATACTATCAAAAATATATTTGACATGGAGATCAGCCAAATAGTGAAGAGAATTTAAGATTATCGATATTATCGGTAGTAGCCATTAATTTCAGGGCTAGAGTAAGCAAATTTAGTACGTGGACTACTGATGATATTCTTGAAGGAAGTAACCAACAATTGTATTGAAATACACTCTACCGCTCCCGCAAATAAGCAAATACTCAGAGTGTTTTAAAGCAAATTTACTATATAATGTAAATAGTCGTAGCCAAAAGAGTTCAGTACCATTTAAAACCTTTAAAAACAACGTATTCGCCTGATTTTTGTTTAGTTAAAAAGGTTCTATGGAGAGGCAGTGTAGAATGTTAATTTTATTGAAATGTGTTGGGTCTAATACATGCAAACACCAGGTAAAATGATAACAGCTGCTCGCTTATTATTTACTGGAATGCAGTCGACAACGAGGACTGCAAGATGTTGCCGAAGTTGCCTAGCTTATTTAAAGGATGCTTATGTTCTGCTTCACAGATGAGAGCAAAAACCCCTTGCAAGGATCACTTCCGTCCCCGCAAATAAGCAAAATTATAGCACTGATTATAGAGTATACAGCAGTCGGGCTATTTTCAACTGCAACGTTGTTACTTGTTTCTGTTTTTGTTTTCATTGCTGCGCCTGCACAGTCGGCCAACGAACCAAGCGAGCAGCCAGAGCCAGTTGGCTATTAATTTGAATTCAAGCAGTCAAAAGCTGCCTCAGTCCCGACGACACAGTCAACAGCAACAACAACAACAACAACAGCAGCAGCAACAACTACAACAACAACAACGTCGACTTGGAATCAATGGCTCCACTTTTGCGGCGCGGCTGTTGCTTTTTTGGTGCGTAGGCGAACTCGATTCGCGGCTGAGATATGCGTTCCACCGAACTTTGATGTTGCTGTGAACCAGCTAAGTCAGCGCCCCTCCCCACCGCGTCTCTCACTCACTTTTCCTTAGTCTGTCTCACTCTGGGGCTGCTTTTACCAGTCAATGTTTGCTGTAAACGTTTTGTTTCGGCCAGGCCTAAGAATCTGTGGGAAAGTTGCCATAATCAAATGGAATTCTGTTTTGGAATTGTTCACAACATGTGTCTATAGACACATGTTGCAGCTGGAATCGCCATTGAAATCGGAATCTCTATCTAAATCTCAATCTCAATCTCTCTAGCTCAAGCTAGGTAATATAATCTCACTCTGGACTGCAGCTTGATTGCATTGCTGATTATTTCATCATACGCATAATTTAAATTGAACAACAGCCCCACAAAATTGTGCGTTGAAAGGCAGTGAAACTCTTGACAGCAGCCTGCCTTGGCTGGAGGCTAAACTATGATTGGCTTTTCAACTTAGGGTCTGCGGCTCACCAAGATTTAGTAGGACAGTGCAGTTTGGAAATGGAAAGTGCAGCTTAGACAGCTGAGTGTTGAGACCTCAGTAAGAATCTATTTAAAACTTTATTTATACATCCTTCAGAAGCTTGCTGATTAATGCAATTCAGTTAGAACTTATCTTAGTTAAGCAATAAGTTCAAACAATTTTAGATAAAGTTAAGTAATTCAGTATTACAATTTATTCTGTATTTTCTTTAATAAAACTAATAGTAATCTCCCTTTAAATTAGATGTCCATTTAAGTTAAAAATCATATTCAAGCCTGTTTCCATTTCCAACCACTTTTTATATTAAATCGTTTTCAATTTTGTGCTTCCAATTCTAATACAATTTCAACCCTTTTTGAAGGTATAGTATAGTATTTATTTGACTGGATTAAATGTAAGACATTTTAATGCAAATATTCAATTGGTTTCCGGAAATCAGAACAGCTTAAAATGACGAATCCAAAGGATTAGAACGAAATGGCCAATGGAACCGTCCTGAATAATATATTACTATTTCTATTACTATCCACAAAAATGAAAATATGAAAATTGTATAAACTGGAGATAGTTGAAGAAAACAACAAATTAATCTCTGTATATTTGCGATTCTTTCTTCCAGGCCTAGAGGTAGCTCAAATAATATATAGTTCACTTGATGAATAATACTGCTAGTTGAAAAACTATCTTTATAACGGAGATTGTATAATTAATTCACACTTTCCGAGCACAATAGGCAAATGATTTGAAGTTACATTAGCTTTGTAAATAACTTCAATGCAAATATTTAACTGATGGTTAATGTGTTGCATTATATCCCAGAATACTCAGTAAATTCCACAAACAACACTATAACTTTTGCTCTATCAAAAATCAAAAACCCAATGTTCATTAACAGTTGTATCACAATGTATATCTATCCCAAAGCCAAGCCCTTAGAAAACACCATGATATCAACTGACAACAAAGGATCAACAGGTGTGCATGTCATTAGCGCAGGTTTTTATGGCATTTTAATAGAATTGATTTGAGCATTCAAACTCTAGTCAAAAGTCAAGCAAACAAAGCGCTGAGCATGTTTAGGCCATGACGCCGGTATGAGCCACATTTCGTGGGTTCTAAATTAAAATGATGGTCCAGAGCGTGGTGAGCGTGAGTCTGCCACACGCATTGGCCACATTTCATCGATAATGAAAGATGACAGTAACGAGTCGGCGGCGGTTGTCGACAATGCTGACAACATTTAAAACAATTTTATGCAAATTAAAATACGGTCAGACCGGGCGCACCTTCCACCAAGCAGCGATCCCTAGACACCTACAATGCATATAGGCCCCGTTTCCAATAATTTAAACAAATTTATGGTCGGGAATGCTTCCTCTGCGCGTGGCCAGGCCAGGCCAGCAGCCAGGCCAGGCTCACTTGTCGAGTGCTACGCTTAGGGTTCTCACATTTCATAGAGCTAGTAAGAGACGGCCCACAGACCGAAATCACTTTAAGTGTTTTGACACAATGAAGTCAGGGTCCTCAGTTCTCGGCTCTCGGCTCTCAATACCCCCGTAAATGTTTCGGTATGCCGTGCGGGTTCCCTACACATTTAACTAATTTATGCGGCAGTTTCAAGTGCCATTTGTGGTCCAGACCTCACAACTTACCGGTTCCCTACGCATTCAGATTCATCTTCTTCTTTGTGCCGCATTGTATTATTGCAAAGGTTTTGTTGCATTTTGTCTAACAATTTCTACAAATATTATAAGAATATTCTCTTCTACTAGTATGGTCCGTTACATATAGCGTGTTGTAGTTTTGTTTAACATATTTATGACAATGTCTTTTCCGATTCTTCAACTGCCAGAATTTATGTTTTTATTAGTCAATATTCTGTGGCATTGCTGTGGGTCTTATGCATAATTAGCCGATACAGTCTGACATAAATGGGCCCAGTAATAAAGCCAATCGAGAACTTGTTTCCCCTTCGCCCCTGGCGTTTTCTTCCGGTTTGAAAAACAAAACTTGATATGGGCTGTGGGTGGGTTTTATGACTAAGTTCCGCAAAAAGCTATACGTGTAGGATATTTCATGAACTGCAGATATTTTAGTTTATTTCCAGCTGTTTTTGAAAGCATCTAAAAGTCAGCAGGCAACTTTTAATTGTATATAGTTTCAGTTTCTTAAAGAGAAATTCACTGGACAGTTTTGTATGAATTGACTTGTCAAAAAGCCACAAAACTGTATTAAGTTGAAGTTTATTGTAGTCTGTATATGGATTCATTGCTTTCAATTTCCGTATACCACATTTGTTTGTTAGAAAGTCATCAAGGCACTCAAATGGTATTTAATTAATAGCTAGACAAATAAGTTAATATTTGGAGTAGAAATAACAAAACAGGAAGCTTCTCCCGCCCAGTTTAAGATAAGTCAGAGTCCAACTAAATATTTTAAAAGCTTCTACTTATATTTCAACGATTATTAACTAAGAAACCATTTAAGATTTAGTGCTTAGTCAAAAACCACATTTAATCGGCCAGCTTATCCGCAGCAGCGAAGATTTATTCGCAAAGTGATAAATTTAAATGACTTTAAATGGAGTAGAGAGATTTTATGAGCAAGGCTCTTAATCTGACAAGGGATTTGGCATTTTGCACATTATGATTGGCATATCAAAAGTCTGAGATCTAAGCACTTGTCAAAAGGGAATGCGAAGGCATATCTAATGGCTTTAGGAGTATGAAAAACGAGTCTACTTTCCATGGCAAACTGCCTGGCTTGATGTATTCGCTAATTACCATTTCTATGTCAAGAAGCTTAATGCAATTTTAGCTACTCAATGGGTCTAGTTTGCGGAATGAAGATCTCAATGGGCAATACTTATCAATCAGAGATATGAAAGTCTTCAGCCTGTCTGAAGTGGCAGGCAAGAGTCGCCTGACTGCATCATTAAACCATAAACAACATCAAATTGCCATTAAGGCCATATGCAAATAATTGCAGACTCAGTGAGAGAAAACCCTTGAGAATACGCTGAGCGACATTTTGCGTGAGGCGGCGCCTTTCAAGCCTCGGGGCGTCCATCTCCGTCAAGAGAACAGCATGACAAATACAATTAACATGGATGCAATGGCCACGCCCCTGACGCCATTAACGGTGTGGAGGATATGGGCATATAAAAACATAAAAATAACACACTTGAAGTTAATTTTTCTTAAAAGGAACTTACAGAAAACAGGGCCTGTCCGCGCAGCTGACGCCCGGCTTGCAGACTTTGCCATCGCCAATGAAGCCGGCAGGACAACGGCCGCACCTTGGTCCCGAGGCTGTCTCATGGCAATCAACGCCTGTGGGCAGTGGAGGAGCAAGCATTGAGATGGGAGATGACGTTTGATTTGGGTGTGTTGGGTGAGTCACTTACCAGGATAACAAGGATTCGCTGTGCGACAGTTGGGCTCAAGGCGTATATGATTATCGCCGCTCGGCTCCTTGCAGCCCGCACAGTTCTCCAAGAGCATCCGCAAGTAGGCAATCTCCTGACGCTGGTGGGCGACGTCTTCGCGGAGCAGCTTAACCAATGCCAAGAGATCACTGAGCGATCGTGCGAGGGCGTCTGGAACAATGAGCACAAAGCGCAAAAACCGTACAAAATAAGAGTTTAAATAAAGCAACAATAATTCATGAGTGTGTATGTGTGTGTGCTTGTGTGTGTATCTGTGTGTGTGGGAAGCGTTCAGGCGTCTGACAAGATTAAGGCCCAACCAATGCTAAAATCGCACTCATTTTAAGCACTCACACATGCACACACTTGCCCCGTACCCGTCCCCGACTTTCCTGATTGCAACCTAATCCGCTTTGTCGCTTGGACGGGTCTAAGCCCGGACCCATAGACTGGGCCTCAATATCCAGCTGCTAATGCGCTGCGTTTTAGCGCAGTTTAATGCAATGCGACAACAGAGCTGAGCACCCAATTCGATCTGAGCGCATTCAGAGATGCTTAATTCAGGATAAGTCACAGTTATTAAAGTCACGGTCACTGTCGAAAATTGGTGATTCCATCAAAAATCAGTGCAGGTATATACCAAATTCTTAATTCAGGATGAGTCACAGTTATTAAAGTCACGGTCACTGTCGAAAATTGGTGATTCTCATCAAAAATCAGTTCAGTTTATATACCAAATTCTTAAATCAGGACATATCACAGTCATGAAAGTCACTGTGAATCTTAGAAATGTATGAATGCATTAAATACCAAATTCAGATAAGTCACAGTTGTGGAAATCACTGGGAATCTCAGAAACAGATTACTTTATACATACTTTAAACATTATATTACTTTAAACTGATTACTTTAAACATATATTCCATTTAATATACCAATTGCTTAATTAAGCATTAGTCAGAGTCATAAGAATTTGTGAATTTCACATTTCAGTGATATCCTTTAGAACGACATGCTCGTTTTTATATAGAAAATTGCTCAATTGATTTTAGTTCATCAGCAAATTACAGAAAAATACTTTGGATTATATTCAAAGTCACAAAAGCAGATCTTGTATATATATTTTAGTATACTATAATATTGTGTAGTATAATATAGCCTCTTGCAGCCAGCTTGAACTTCTTCAACTTGAATTTCAATATTAATAAATACAAAAAACAAAAAGAAATGATTAAGAGCTGAAGCAAGTTTATTAAACTCAGAAGCTTGCTACCTAAAAGATTTATTTCAAATTTAAATCATCTATATTGTGATTGATATATTTTATTATAATAGTTTCCTATAGAAATACAGGTAAAATTCAATAAATTTAAAATATCGTTGGTTAAGATTTCATATTCCTAAATATTGAATGTCACTTTACAACTTGACTGTAAATTTGTTAAAAAAGTAATCAAGTTATGATCACTTTTAAGATTTCGCAGTCACATTCACTGCGACTTCTCATTTTTCAATAAAATATGCAATGTCATTTGTCAAATTTATATCTTATCCTTGCTCAAAAGTACCCTAATAAACTCTCAGCTCATCTCTGAATTTCAGATGTTGTATGACGCCATGTTAGACACATGGCAACAACTAAACTAGTTCAATGCATGTATTTCATCGGTTCCATCTGTCTGTACATTGGGTCCGTCTATAAGTCTGTACGTCCGTCTGCTTGAGTGAGTTTTGTCAACATTGAAAACGCCGCCGCCGCCTCAACGCCCAAACGCATCCGTTCAGGCCGTGAATGTTGGGGGGCTGGGGAGTGAGCTTGGGGCACGGGTTTGGTTGCATACCCGATCTCCGATCTTGTTTTGGTTACGTTTGGGTTTTAGTGTGCAACCTTCGTTTCTATATCGTCGGCGTCATTCATTACATTTGTCTTTGCGATTTATATGCCGCCTGGTGTGTGTATGTCTGATCTGTGTGTGTGTGTGTGGGTACAGAGTGTGCTACCAATTTGGCGTTTTGCACTGAGCTAGATAAATAATAATTATGCTGGGTCGACACTGCACTCAACAGATCCGAATTCGAATCCGAACCCGAACCCAAACCCAATCCCAAACGAGTGCACAAGTTATGCATGGGCTTCGGTTCGGTTCCGATTTGGCATATCTCTGGGTTCATTAGTGTTGTCTTTTCAGTGGGCGCTCCTCGGTTGTATCTCTGGCACTTAGCGGCGACTTATTGGCAGTTCTCTATGTGGGTACTTACATACATAATACTTATATGCGATGTATTGTAATTAATTGGCCGCAGATTTGTAAGGCATTATCGCATTAAGTACAGACAGTTATTGCTCTGTGTATGAGCTTCAAAATTGGTAGCAAGGGTAACCAGAGAAGTGTATAGATATGTAAAGTGAGCTAAGCTAGATTTAACAGCTGACAATTGTTCACAGCGTGGGCTTACAGGTAGATTAGACTTGAAGTCAAACGAGAAATATCACAATTACAGAAAGAAATAAGAGCGCATGCAAAACTGCATGCTAGGCCTTGAGAAGTGTGTACATTATAAAATGTAGAAAAGTATTATATCCTTGAATATAAACTGCATATAAGTAAGTGTTCTACAAGTAACTGCTGGGTACCTAGGGATATGTACCCTCATATAACATTTGTCGTTGTCTTGTCGTGGACTTTATATTCTTTGATAAACTGTAACTGTTCCTTTAAGGAAAAAATCTTTTCCTATCGACTTCCTATTCTATAAGAACCTGTGATGAAAGACAGGTTAAATTGAAATAAATTTAAATTCTTTTAATATTATGCTGCTCTCAGCTCTATTTAGAATTGCCATCCTTGACAGTGACTTCTCTCAGAGACTCTTAAACGCCTTAGTACCCAAGTTACACATGTTCTTAACCAGTTTTGCTTAATTGAATTATGTACCTTGACTGACATTAACGCCAACTGTTTCTGGCTAATAATTTCATCAAGCACAACATCTATGCAAAAATAACTCAAGGGCTACGCCTCGGAAAGGCCACCGTCCCACCCAAAAAGTTAAGGAAAACCCACTGAAATCTTGTCACAAGTCGAGCCACGCCCCAAATGACGACTGTCGTCGACTGTTTAACGACCACTGTGATGGGTTAGTTTGCTGGAGAGGTGGAAAGCTGTAACCTACCTTCACAATCGCCATGCATGATGGGTATATCACCACGCTCCACGTCCGTAGCTATTTCCTGCTGTCGCTGATCTACGCCATCCCTGGCCAGAGTTGGCTCATGGTACCAATTGCTGCGCACATCCCGCTTCTTGTTCTTCTCTGAAAGATTGCCAGACCAGAGAATGGTGGGCCGTAAAAGCAAACCCACTAAGTTGAATATCTGACCGATAACTTACCACGCTCGGTGATCTTATTCCGCAGCATTCGCCTATTGCCACGACGATGTTGTCCTTTCTGGCAGTTGGCACGCTGCAGTGAGTGCTCCATGTCCGCATCAAAGTGCAGTGGATATTTGCGTTCCCTGAACTATAGAACAAAAGTAAAGGTTCAGTTATGTATGTTATTACAGCTGGTAAATATCGATTTATCGAAATATCGACTCTAAAGAGGCTTGTATTCAATTAGTGATGGAATTGGTAAAGGTTTTCATCTCTGGATTGGGGATTATCAATACTCATTGATAGGTTAATTAAAAACTATGAACAGAATAGATGGTGGCACTGTTTGACAGGTTTAGCTAATAGGATTGAAGTATTAATATTGATGTTTTATCTAGAAACTATCCAAGCTCATTAATAGTTTTCTTTAAAACAATCAAAACTAGTTGCCAGCTTCATAAAGATATCAATACTTAAACATATAGTCGATAAATACTTCCAAAATGGTAAGATTGATATCGACATCGCTCATTTCCCAGCTCGAACTCTTACTACAACTGATCCTAATCAACCAACTCACCAGCTTGATCACTGGATCATCCATTTGGGTATACAGCTTAGCCAGACTCATGTCAATGTCATGGAAAGTGCTCGCCTTGCAGTCCACATAGAGTGTGATGCGGTTCTTGGAGAACTGCAGGGCCAAGGATCGTATGGTGCTCGTCTCATTGATGTTGGGTATCTCAAAGTTGCGTGACTCTGTTGCACCATTGGCGCTTATGTCCAGCGTGACGCGCTGCTGCTTGCGATCCAGGAAGAAGGACATCTTATGCTTCAGCATCGGAAAGTCAATCATGAACAGCGCCTCAATGGAAATGTGCAGTTTGCGTCGAGGTCTACAGACAGATAGAGGAATGTTGTTAAGGTGTGCAACAACTTGTTTAACAACTGATAAGCCAATCAAGGTTAAGTAACTTACCTTATGTGTCGTGTGGATATGACGACATCGCCCTTTCTGATGTACTGTTCCAGCTCGGCAGAGGCCACTGTGACAAGACGAGAGATAAGAGAGATTTAGGTGAAAGGAAATTAAGTTAAATGGGGAGAAGTTAAACGATTTTATTATGATGATTCTTTTATTTGAAAGCTTAATTAAAAGTAAGCTGCACTGTCAGAGTCGTTTGTCAGATAGACATTACATTATATTTTCTGTACTATATTGGAGATACCAACCTATGTTGAATGATCAGCATTTAATATACTAATCCTACTAATCAGCATTTAATATACTTCCTTGGTTAAACATAGGATTCTATTCTAAACTGAAGCCAAAAGTGTCTTAAAATTATTATTATGTGTTAGATAATGAATAGATTCTGAAACATTATAATAATTTTCAGACAGTTTTGGCCTCAGCTAAGAATCAATAATTTAAATACCTTCCTATATCTTTATTGTCTGCAAAGATTATCTTGATTTTAGAAATCCAAAATATTGGATAATCCCTCTGCAAATTGAGGTATGAAAACTACATATTTTTCTCCATCTTTAGGTAGGCTCCTTCTCCAAATTCCAAGCCATTTAACAAGCATTTTCTCTGCCTGTGATTGATTTGTGCTCTAAATAAACTCTGCAGCTATATCATTATGTTGTTTTCCTTAATCTATTACGATACACCTCTGAATTACCTACTTAAACAGATCAGTCTGTAAATACGAGTAGTTTATTCCTGTACCAGCCTAGACAAACTTCCGTTATGCAACTGATAGTTGCATGTATCGATTACCAAATCAACAGAAAATGCTCATCTCACATACAAACCCCAAAAACCCAAATCAAACAATGCCCCGGACATGTTTGCTAATCCTCACCACAACTGCGGCACTTGCTCTAGATGTCAGATTTCGCGCCTGGCGGAGATTACAACACTTGGCAGTGTTTATTTTGGTCAGCGCTGGCTGGCTAATCCCGCCGCATGTTAACCCAGAAAGAAAAATTGAGAAGACAGAAAACTAGAAAGCAACAGCTCCGTATTTGCACAATCCAAATACGAGTACCGAGCACTGCCGGCTGTTGGCCAAAGGAATTTATCAAGAGACTATATACGCTTCATATGTAGAATTTCACGCATTTGTGCAGTTGTTTGTCATGTGTAGGAGCAGTGCTTTGACAGGCGCATGTGAAGTGACCTTCACGATATCGTGCCACACTCAACTCGACTCCAACTCCGACTCTAACTCCGACTCCGACTTGACTCCAAGGCGGCTTTAGCTCCACAAGGCGATTACAATTGCCAATTGCAACTTGGTCAGCCTCGTGATCGGGCAACGCCAACGCCATTTACGGTGCTGGGAGGTCGACAACGTTGACGTTTGCTTTAGGATTTGTGATTTACATAAATCGTTGTCGGTTGTCTTGCATTGCAGTTGTATTTGAAGTTGCAGTTGATTTTGGGCGATGCCAACTGTCCGGCAAATATTTACTTGCGGCTATCGTTTGTTTGCCCATAAATACAACGGTAAACATATACCATCGATATGCCAACAACCAACAACCAACAACGACACCTACCTGGATCCAGGGAAAGTGATGCAACCTCCACAAGTGCCAGACCCATCGCGGCCAGGCCGATTAGCAACACGCGCATCCAATTCATCGCCCTGCGTCGTCTTCCCCTCGATGTTCACTGATTTGTGCGTCCGTCCGCTGTAATATAAATAAAGTGCATAAAAAACAAGAAAGATATGCTATCTGCGGCCTGCCGAAGATTTAATACCCTTTTGAGAAATGTTAATAAAGTTTGGGCTTCCATACAAATTAAAAGAGTTTAAAAAAAATAACACTATTGTCAACCGATCTTTCCTCTGGCAGCCTTAGCATGTACAAACTATCCGATTTTGCTTAAATTAAACCAAACTATATAAAGTATAATAATTCAGGTAATCTCCTGAAATATCAAAAAGACTTAACTTACAGAAACACCTTTTTCGAGGAATATGACAGCTATAAGTAGTATATTCCATTGATTTTTATCACACTTGGTAGACCTGTAATGATTTTTGGTAAAGATTGTGGAAAAAACAAAAACGTTGTTGATACAACTCAATTATCTGTACAAGCCCGGCGATTAAGTTAGAAATCATTGAAATGTTCATTATATTATTAATGAAATTCTAACAAACAGAAAAAATTCTCTTATATTTTGCTAGTAGATATAGTAGTAGCTCTATCCGGGCTGTGCTGATTCCAAACTTCATCAGGATAACTCTAAATTAAAGAGAGATATAACAGACAGACGGACATGTCTAGATAAAATTTTATGCTGATCAAGAAACTAATACTTCTTTATAGGTTCGATACTATTTCTTTTCAATGCATTACAAACTTCCAGACAAAATGATTATACCCGTTTGTAAGAGTATACAAAATGAATAAAGAGCGCAGTCGGTGGTTGTTTTTTTACATTTAAAAATAAAAGATCATAAAAATAATAAATAAAATTCAAATTATATTGTTAAAATGAATTTTTTTAAATGAAATGTTTCGCGGCATTTTTGAAATTCTCTACATGCATTAATCGTTAATGTGAAAATGTCTACGGCTTGCTCTGATTTCGTGCCGGAAGTGTTGCTCCGATATCACCTAGGCACACACACATACACATACACACACACATAAGTATTTTCGTATCTTTCTATATACTTAAATCTTTCATCTAGGCGACCATCTGTGGGCGTAATAAAGCATTTGGAGCTTAAGATTTTATATATGTTTTTTCTCAGTTCTGTTGGTTTTGAGTTGCCCGAGATTTATGTTGGATTTTTGCAATCATTCTTTCGTCGGTTCGTGTTAGTTAAATAAATGTTTAGTTGATGTGTTTTTGGCATTTTATTTTTTATCTTTTTTGTTCTTTCTTTCTTTTCTTGTCTGTGCTTTTTCAGGTGCGTGCTCGGCGGAAGCCTGCTGGATGGAGGTGAGGATTTCTTTTGTGGGATTTTTATGTTTTTGTAGCAGTTTTTTATTAGAATCTAATGTGAGATATTTCGTTCTGATTTCAAATATTAATAAAACACAGAAGCACAACTCTTCACGCAGCTGGACAACATAAAAACAAGAATATAATAAAAAGTCGAACAGAAAAACAACGAGGGTGGCTTGTTTGTTTGCTAATGTTAAACGTGTTCGATTATTGTCGTTTTCCAACACTAAATGACACTTCAAATATAAGAAATGCTTGTATATGTTTTCTATTAAATTATGTAAAACATGTTCTTAAGGCAATACTTTATGGACTACCATCAATCTGGCATCCATAAATAAATGCATATCTTCAATAGCCATGTACATAGATGTTTGTTGGTTGATCTCTCACATTGCCATCACATTTGAATTATAAACCATAAATTCTGCAACTAACTAGCCAACTGTTTATCTTATTGCTCCATTACCATACGAGTACACTATACTCCCCGCTTTCTCCACACTCTTCAACTCCCGTGCCTAATAAATTAACCCGTGGCCAACATGCGCTACCGTCAATTGAAGTAATTTGTTATCGGGCGCTTAAATCTTTGAGTGATCAAAGGCTCGAGAGCAACAGCTTTATAACTCTTGGAGCCGTGCTACAATTTCACTCACTAATAAATTGTTGAAAACACAAAATTTAACGATCAATAAAATAAAATAAACAAGTGGGAATGCTTTTTTGGAGATGCCAGGACTATGGAATACCCTAAAACCAACATTGAAGTGCACTTCAAAACTGCTGCTTCCCCTGCTCTTCAGTACTAGCTCAAGTATTTATATCCCATCGTTTTGAAAATTGTTGAATTTGTGAGCTCGTTTAGTTGAACAAATCGCTGACTGATTTACGATGCGCTTTGTCTATTCTGATGGTTGAAACTTCACTCCAAGATTTAGTGAATGCACTGACCAAACATAAATCATTAAAATAGGGTAGATTTTTGGCAACAAATCAAGCTAAGCTCAGAACAGACAAATCAGTCAACAGTTGCAAGTCAGCGGAAGTCAGAAAGCGCTTAGTTCTGCTGAATGTCTTGATTGACAACATGCAAATGTAAAATTATTTGTATAATTTAGATTTTCTATTTAAAATTGAGACTATTTTTAACAATTTATGGAAAACAAGGAAATATGTCACAAATGTGTAGTAAATTTCACCTGCCTGACTGAATATTATATCAAAATTGATGTTGCTCAATCTTACAACCTCAGAGTGACTGAACTTATGGGGCTAATAAAGATATATGTTTGGCATATACTTTATAGAATCGAACATGTTTCCTGCATGTTAAATGCACAACTTTATAATACCCTGTTACCCATCTAATGGGCACAGGGTAAATAAAATGCAGTTAAGAGAATAAGTACGCATTAATTGGCATTAAACAAGCGGCAATCGTAAAAAGCTGAGTTGCATTTAAGCATTTGGATCATCTATATGTTGAGCAGGCACAAGAACATCTGGTGAAGTGTTATAAACCACTCAGAGAAAGACGGGTACAACAGAAATACTAAATAGAGGAATCTCAGAATCTATGTATATGCAGCACCCATAAGAAAATGTGCATGCTTAGACAAGCAGAAGAAATGTGTCCAGGCTGCTGGCTGGGCGATCTTCACAGCTTCTTAACTTGGCTCAAAAGGTGCCCCAGGAATGTGATGTGGTAACGGTTGAGGCAACAGCAATGTCGTTATGGCCTTACAAGTCAACGCCAGAGCGACAAGAACTTCTGCCAATACTGGTCCAAAAAGTTGAGTGACAGTTATGGATTTATAGTGGCAGTTAGACTGTTGCTCTCTGGTTTTGGCCAGGTTTAGACACGCTAGCTACAATGTCACCGAGTCAAAGGCACAGAACATGTGCCATTTATGGTCGAAATTGCAATTACCCGAGTTATAACCGACTTTACTGGTTGGCTGTAGTAGTAGTAAAAGTAGCTGCCTTACTAGCCACTTTAACTGAGAGCTTTTTAAAGTTGTTTAAGGTTTTTATGTGGCATTTGACAGGGTTTATTGAGACTTCGGGATTATGTTAGTAACAATCTTTGAAAATATGTTGGGATTAAAAGTCTGAACTAGATTTGGATTACGTAAGCAAACAAGAAGTTATTGCCAGGATAGTTTGAAATTAAAGTCAATATTTGAAATATGTTTTCTAATAAATTTTGAGATTAATGGAAATGCCTAGAGCATGTTTAGCTAAGATATGTGGGTGATTCGTGGTTGTAAACTTAATTATTAGTAGCAGTAAAATTGTGCATTTTACGAGTATTCGTGATCGTGGTTAATCGTGACAACAACACGTTAAAATCGATGCTTAAAATTTAGATTTAGTTAACTAAGCTATTAAATGTACTATAAGCTTTTAATTTGTTGAATGGTAATAACCTTAGAATCTCTTATTTTTATCAGATATGCAGAAAATAATCGGATTGATGATATTAAGTTCAATGATCAGTTTCATGGCTAGCTGACAGGATAAGATTCATTTGATTTCCCTGTTTTCAATGCTTCTAAGAACTTTAATCAAATATTTGAAAAATAATCGGCTTTATATGCTTAAGACCACTGATTGAATCGTCTTCGTTGATCATGACAGGATAAGATCTTCAAAGCCTTCAGCTGATTGCCAAGTTTTCAAGGCTTCTATAGAATTCAATGCGTAAAGCTTATCAAGTGCTCATTGAGACGTATAAATAGACAGGTAAGTTTGCTACCGCATAGAACATTTCCCACCAAATGTCAACCAAATAATCCCCAGAAAACTTTATACAACGGAACGGCAGCCAAAACAAAAAAGGCACAAACTCACAACGAGCACTAAACTCATAATCCTCAGGCCAAAATTTATTAAATAGTTTTTAATGCCTTTGCGCAGATACCACTCGGGGCATAGATCTCTGTCGCTGTCTCTGTCGCTGTCCCTGTCTCTGTCCAGCGCCCACGCAGTCCAAAATGTCTTCAATGGATGACAGCGTGTCGCCACAGAGACGCCGCCACATCAAGTTAATAAAGCAAACAAATCAAAAACAAAGATGCCTTGGCTTATGCATATGTATATAGTATCTATGGGCATTGATTGACATTTAATCAAGCAAAGGCGACTGCACACGGAAGCCACAAATGATCTGACGGAGACCAGACCACAACGCTGCTGACACTGTCACCCCCTAGCAGGGGGCTAGACCTTATTGATCTGAGTCGATCGAACAAGTTGAGCGGCATCTTGACAAAAGGCGTTGCCTGTTTATCATCGGTGGAAATTTGATGCTTATCGGAAAAGTTATTCCGACAGATTAAATGCAAACTGGCGGGCACCCAGAGCGCAACGCGACTGGACACATGCCAAAGCGGGCTGCTCTGAAAGTAACCCACATAATTACAAATACCTACAATATTACTAACCTAGACTTAATTACAATTAACAAATTATTCAAATATTTGTCAAAAATTATAAATTTCCAAAAATGTTTGGGCATGAACTCAAATTCATGAAGAATAAAATAAATTGTAATTTAAATCATTAAAATATCTTGAATTCAATCCCAAATATAATTCAATTCACTTTTATGGTCAAATAGTCAAAATTCCAAATTTGTTAAGTGCTTGAATTTGAGTGCTTATTCAATAAATAATTAATCATTCTTCTTCAGCTCTGATAAGTATTAGTAATATTAATAATAATAATAACATGAATAATCAGTGAATTCATTTAATATCAAACCAGAGTACATTAGATGAAATATCAATTAGATGACATATCATTTCCGAAATGAATAAACAAACCAAAAATAAATTGTTCTCTTTTTCACTTGTTGCATAATTAAGTGTTCTGATTTTCACTTTCGTCAAGAATTTGCGGTTTGAATTCACTTGCCATTTAATTTGTATGGAATGCACTTGACGGCATTGAAACTATATAATATTGAACGTCAATGGTGACAAGAAGACGCATTCTAGGGAAATTCTGTTCTGATTTTCACTTTCGTCAAGAATTTGCGGTTTGAATTCACGTGCCATTTAATTAGTAGGGAATGCACTTGACGGCAATGAAACTATATAATATTGAACGTCAATGGAGATAAGAAGACGCATTCAAGGTAAATTCAGTTCCGAAAATGGTAATTTGTTAATTTGAATATATAATGCTATTAAGTTTCAAATAAACAAACAACGTTTTTCAGCTGCAACATACTCGGAACATGAGTCATCTGCATTTAAAGCTGGGACAGCCCTCGCATGGTATTAGAAATTCAAATATTTTGACTGTTGCATCGTTCGCCAGCATGCAACATGCCCCAGGGCGATGAAAACAGCGCAAAAAATATGAAAAAATAAAAATCGCTGCTACTGCGCATGCGCCGCTGCTTCTGTCGCGTGTGGGTAGGACAAGTTTCGCGCTCGCGCTCGCGCTCGTCGTCGACGTCGACGTTGACGTCGCCATGGCGTCGTCGTCATCGCCACAGGCGTCGTGTCACTGAAATCAAATCAGCCGCGTTTAAATGCTCAACCGAAAACTGAAGCTCAGCTGCAGCAGCGGCAACGGCCACAGCTCCCAGATTCGACTCTAGCCTCAACTTCAGTTCGAGGCACGGGCAAACCTGCTGTCAGTTGCTGGTTTTTGACACGGAAAGAGAAAAAAAATAATATGAAAAAGTAAAAGAAAAACGACGTCGGCGCCTACGCATCTGGAGACCCGGCCCCAGACTTGGGCTCCAGAGCGGGACCCAACTAAGCTGCGCTTAGGGAAATTCTTCAACGGATTTTCATTTGCCGCAAAACTTTCTTTGACTTTTGTTTAATAATTTTTTAGTTTTTGAGAGCTCGTTCGCGTTTCGTGCACTTTAATTGAAAAAAAAAAAATAAATTCAAAAAATAAAAATAAAAATAAAAAACTGAACCGATTTTCTGTCGCCTTTTTGCCTGATAAATTGGTTTCATTATGGCACGAGCATAATAGATTTTTTTGTATAACTTCCGGCGCGAGTCGAGTGGTATTTGTTGTATTTTAAACTGACAAGATCCCCACCTCTGACGGGTTCAATAGCACTTGACTTCGACATATCTGTATGCAACTATCGATTGATGTCTGTACGTATCTATTTAAATTTCGGTATTTCGGTATTTCGGTATTTCGATATATCACAAAAAATGCAGTAGTTGACAGCTGAAAAGTTGGCCATTCAGCTGTTATACAAACACATTTGACGCTCTTTTTAGTCTCATTTCATAATATTGAAAGGTCTGTCAATTATATATACATAGGTTGCAATATGCTGCTGATTTCTGGTATGGTAATTGCTGCTTGCCAAGCGGCTCCATCAAACACCATTCAACAACAAAAATAAATACTTTATAAACTGTCAGTGTAATTGGGGCAGAAGGTGGTAAATAGTTTTAAAAATCTGTTTGAATAGCATTGGAAAAAGTCTGACAATATCTTTAATTGACTATGGAACGAATATAAAGATATTATTTAATATAATTTACCTATAAAATTAGTGTCAATTGAATCTTGATTTACCTATAAAATTAGTGTAAATTGAATCTTGATTTTATAGGTAAATTATATTTATATTATTTTAAAATATATATCTGAATATAATTTGAGGGAATTAAGCCTATTTATAATTAAGTTACAAGTTGTTTAAAAGTGAATTTATTTACTTATATTTTTGATATTTTTTGGGAAAATTGTTGTAATGTACCAAGGTCTAAAACTTCCAATCACATCTTCGTCCACTTACACATACATACACATACACACAGTCTCAAAGCCGCAGCACATAAGCCACTGCGTAAGCGAGGCATTTTAAGTAGTGGCTGTGCTTCTTCTTCCCCCTTGCTGCAGCACTGAATATTCTTTCGTCAATATCTTCCGTGTTTATTATCCGATCGACTTGAAATTTGGACAGTATATTGAGAGTGCCTAAAGTATTACACACGCAAAATCCCAAAGCTATATCTTTAAAATTGTTCTTATAAAACGTTTTTATTGAATTGCGGGGGAACGGGGGGAGATACGTGAAATTGGAAACAAATTTGATTTGCGTATGGTATTCAGAAACCAACGTTCCAAATTTGGTGTCTCTTGCTCTTATAGTTGTTGAGACGCGTTTAGCCGGACAGACGGACAGACAGACGGACATGGCCAAATCGAAATCTCTTTTGATACTGATCAAGATTATATATACTTTATAGGGTCGGAGATGTCTCCTTCTGCCTGTTACATACTTTTGCACAAATCCAATACCCCCTTTTTAACCTATTTTATGGGTACAGGGAGTAAATATATATATTTAATAGGGCCGGATATATCTCGTTCTGCCCATTACATACATTTGCACAGATTTAGTTCCCCCTCTTTATCCATTTTATGGGTACAGGGAGTAAAAATATAAGGAATTCTCAAAATTTATAGGATAATGTATTTCTCTGAGCAATAAACAAACATGCTAAACATTTATCGTTAAATTTATGCTCATAATAAACTGACACTTTTATTGTATCGCTGTAAATTATATTTTGAAATACATTCAACACAAATAAATATACATGCAATTATAGAAATACTTATTGGCAATTAGTTGTCTCAGTCACATTCCACTGATATTCTAACCAGCAGCAAGAAACTGTCACAAATCATATTATTAACCCATAAACAAGTAATGATCACCTAACAAATATGGCTGCTATATAATCAAGTGATTATCTCAGCTTCCTAAGCCACACCCAGCAAATCTAACAAGTTGAATCTTGATTTGCATTTACGCGCAGAATATCAAATTATAATTCAGTTAACACCAAACCGCAAAATCAACAGGCAGCAAATTTTACATTTTATATCATGTTTTTTTTTGTTTGTTTATCTTTAGTTTTCAGATCCAATCAGCTGCTTATAAATGATATTTTAAGCGTTTTTGTGACGAGCCAAACTTGGCGCCATCTTTCCAAAATAAATATATTTACAATACCTGATGCTGATGCTGTAAAAGATGTATTTTAAAAACCTGTCAAAACTGTTTAGAATATGTTTAGACTATAATTAAGCCAAAAATCGAAAAGCGATTAACTTATTTTGATGAACCATTAAAATGAAGTTTCATTTCTGGCGAACTTGAATCACATTTGATGCCAACACACAATGAAAACCTCTGTTTTTTATTATGCTCGAAGTTTATTTGAATTGCAAATTCACTTTTGGTGCCGAAATGCAGTCAATACAAAGCATTAAAAATTTGTAAACCTAATTCCGACTAAAGTCTGAATCAGTCATCAAATTGACTATGACTTTTTCTTTAGATGATGCGCTAATTTGTTACCACAATTTTCCAGTTGATTTGCATTTGTTTATGAACTCATAACTTGGAAAAGAAGAAAAAAAATGAATGCTGGCAAGCGGAAATTTCATTAAAAGCAATATTATTTATGTTTTAATAATGCCACAGGCACCAGACCATATATGGCCAGCAATATACACTCTACGACTCTAAGAGCCAACAACCACAATGTGTAATATATTCAAAATAATAAAATAATCAGCTAACCGCAGTCTGAGACATCGTCGAGGCAGTTATAAATTGTTATGGTAATGTTTTCGGTGGGCGTTTTTTAATTGAATTGGTTGAAGCAGCAAAAGCAGCAGCAAATGTTGAAACCAAATAAATATATTATACATATACTATATGTATATATAGTATATAATAAAATTAAAGGCTTGGAGCGACCAGGTTTGGTCAGATTAACAATAAAGCCAAACAAATTGAAGAAAATCTCCGCACCGAAAAGGAAATGCCAAGCAAATTGTGAATGCTATACATAAAATATGAATATTTCAGCATAATTTATGCTATAAATTGAAATTACTTTCATTCTTTTTGGGACTTTTATTATAGGAACCAATTGTGCTCAGCTCTTGAAAACATTTTAATTTGCTGTAATATACGACTCATAAAGTTCAACCTGCTTTTAATATGTGTGGAGAGTCGCAGTAATTAATAGATTATGACTTGGCTTTGGTATTTATGGCGCCAATGCAGATAAGGCCAGAGATCTGTAGATTTATCTGCAGACGTTGCGGCCAACAGCCTCTAGCCAAACGGGGTGTGTCTAATTAATATGTATCGATAGTATTTGAATTACAACAACAATTAGCATGATTTATTATCAGATACGAAGGCGGTGAAATGGAGTTTTCTTATGGCGCATAAATATATTCATAAATTGGTCAATTAATATGGCTAAAATTACAGCAATCTGTGAGTATAACAATATTTGAGTTATTAACGCGTTTTCAAAGAATTTCCATACTTGGGAGAGGCGCTAAGAGAAAAGGTTTTGTTCATATAAAAGGGTACCAAAATCGAACAAATTGGTTATTATATATTCTTACGTATAAAGAATAAAAAGAAATCTGTTATTTCTATAAAATGCAAAATGGATGAACAAGTCAATTCAGAGAGTATAAGAGTTGAATACGGGAAAATTTTGAGAAACCACTCCCCTTAATGTAAAAACCCATTTTACAACTAAATCTTTAAAGATATAGCATTGGTTCTTGGTATATGTATATTTTAGCATGTTATCTGTGTGTGTCCTAAGTTTTCTGACAATCAGATAGTAACAACAGAAGTTATTCCAGGCAATACTTATTTGATTCTCATTTCTATTGGAAAATTCAAAATTTAATAAAATTATAAAATCTTGTGAATTTGTAATGTTTAATTAAATGTTGCTTAGATTACATTTCACTTTCCTAGAGCTGGCCAAACATCTACATTCCATTCCTACGAGTTGTTTAACCCACTTAACGGCACTTTATAGCCTTCACACTCACCTCTTTGTCAAGGACGTTGCACGGCTGCGTTTCCGTTGTTTGCTGTAGGCCACTTGGGCTTTCAACAGGTCTGTGGCAGCTTCTTGGTCGTACTTATTTCAGACAGCTCCTTGAGCTTCTGCCACTTACTGCTGTCAACGTAAATGTATTTTAAACTTAAGTTATTTTTATGGATATTGCCACACTTAATTTCCAGAAATTTCTCATGTATTTTCTGGTATATTTATGCAAGATCAAACAAATCGCATTGAAGGCTCCTCACACTCTAAGAATCGATAATAAAACGGATGCATTAAAAATTTAAAACCCTTTTCAAGAGACGACAAACATAAACAACAAAACACATAACACAACACACAACTTGCACACACACAACACACGCAAAGATCTTCTCGATTGATTTTATTAGAACGAACGGCACACGCGACGATCCGAAGATCCGACAATCCGACGATCCTCCAGCGATGGCAACGGCTACAGAACTGAACGGACCTGTGGATGTTGCTGTCGTGTAGGCAGTCAAGAGGCAGGTCGTCCGGCGTTCGTGCTAATAAAAATTAAAACACTTTTGTGCTATTAACAACAAGAACGCGAACCGAAGGCGAAGCCACCTTGACAGCGAATTCGAAATGAAAATGATGCTTTTGGGGCTGGCAGCGGCGTCTGTCAAAATGCGACACGGTGACAATTTAACAGGCGTCCTCCTCTGTTTATATTTGTGTAATAATTATGCTTAGAACAACGGCAAACAACAAACGAGCGACACTTAAAAGCTGTCATAGATCACGATCAATAGCAAGAAAACTCGCGCGCAATTTATCGATAGACGCGCGCGTTTATCGTTTACCTCTGCTGGATGTACTGTCGTGTTCAACGTGCAAACGCACACTGAAGGGTAACAGCCGCGACAGCAACATCAAAAGCAGCAGCAGTAGCAGGCAGCGGCAGCAGCAGCAGCGCTGGAAGCAGCGTGAGCAGCAACTGTTGTTGCAGTTGTTGTCGTCGCCGTCGCCGTTGCCTGATTGCAGTTTGTTTTGTTCTCAGCTGTTGCTGCGGTGATGCTGGCGAGCTGTTGTTGTTAACTTGTTGCTGTTTGTCTGCGGTGCTGTTTCTGTTGCTGTTGTTGTTGGGAGAAACGCGTTCAGTGGTGCGGCCGATGCCGCTGCCGTTGCCTCAGCATTTTGTCTTCGTTTGTGTTTCTTTTGACGCGTGAGTAAGCTAAGACGCCCACGTGCAAATTTGCGTAAGTGAGAGCAGCGTTGCCAGATTGCTTGGTGTATTGAGGGATTAAAGTTATCCGGTAAGTCAGTAAAAAGAAAATGAATGGAAGATTAAAAGATGATCGATTACTAATTGGTACTTGGCAAGAAATAGTATAAAATAATGGAAAAATACATACATACATATGCTAATTGGCTGTGAAGATAAAAAAAGATTGTACCATACAGATCTTATCGTTCATTAGACGGGTGAAGATATTATTTAACGAAGTTACATATATACTACAGCTATAGCAATGAATAAGATCTTCAAATGTTTATAAACTGTGAAGATTTAAAAAAACAGGAACATACTTAAAAGTTCCTTCTTCATCCGAATTTGTACAGTCACAAGTTGGGAATCTTATAGGGAAATTTTTATACATAAATGTGTAGCCATAAATCAGAGCCATTAATTCGTCACTAATTTAATTATTGATCATTATTGTCAACGCTAATATGTTGTTGCATTACCCTGCATTTACAATCCAATTAAGCCCTAAGATAGGCAATAAAATCTACTCTTATTTCGAAATTGAAACCCAATTCAGCAACAATGTAGCCTTTGCCCATAAACCACATTTACCCTGAACACTCTGAACCCTTTTTAATGCGTTCAGCCTTGCCACATTCCCAACAAACGAAAACTTAAGAGCTGAGCACTTTGAAAATGCCCAGAAAACAGTCCCATAAAACCGGCACGCTCTGCAATCATTAAAACCAAGCAACCAAAATACCCATAAAAACTAGCACCCCAAAATGCGATATATGTATCGTATGCATGTGGCACCTATTAATGGCTACTTATGCAGTACACAAGTGTCGTACCCCTCCACTGCCTCCACTGACTGGGCCCCCATCAAAGTGACAACAAACTGATGCGTAACACGTCAGTAGTAGCCTAGAAGGCCGCTTTAGATCTTGAAGCTGTACGACCAGTTCATCATTATGTCGCCAGCATGTCAAGCCCTGTCCGGGCATTATGCCTATATACATATATCAAGTCGCATATAGCGCACACCCAGATCCAGGCAGCTGATTCACATCATCATCGCTGCATATTTTGCCTGCCTGCTATCCAGATGCATTTTTGGACACGACGCGACCACTTGCTGAAATTTCATTATGTGCGTGATTTATAAATAAGCTTGTTGGGGTCTGAATGTTGTTGTTGTTAGTGTTGTTGTTAATGTTGTTGTTGTCGTTCCCAGCATCATCATCTTCGGGAACGACCCACGCACTTTGACGGCGCTACAACGCAGCTTGCATGTTGACTACCCCTGTTATTGTTGTTGTTGCTGTTGCAGTTCATTTCGTATTAATCATAAAATTGTATTATTAACATGTTTATTTTTCGGTCCTCAAGTTTCGATTACAAGCATTCCTCTGTTTATTGTGCGTGTGTATGTGTGTTAAACGCATAAAAGTGCCCCATGAACAACGTGACTTTGTTGTGCAGTGTAACGAAAGTGAGCCACTTTCTAACACTGTGAGCAATCGGTTCAGTCCCCTTTTCGAAATTGTCTTTTATGTCTTAGCCCGTTAATTGGGCTACTCTCAAGCTTGCCACAGTTGCAACAGCTAGAAATGTCGCTTAAGTTGTGTAGGTGGCAAGAAGCCGGGTGCGTTATGACAGTTGTAAATATTATGAATACCGGGTGAATGAAAAGAGAAGGTCTACTACGGTAATAGAGGAAAAGGAACTGACTTTAGACTCTGTGTTAAAATTTAATTGCGAAAGTGACCGAGTCATTGAGGTAACTCATCAACGAGGTCCGGGTTCGAATTTTGTGGCTCTAAGATGTGTAGAAAGTTAAAATAATTGCTAAGCAAGTTTGCTGACATATAAACAGGGCACTAGCAGGATAAAGGGAAGGCTCAGATAGCATTAAGAAGCAAGGTAGTTAAATACAATAGATCCAAGTAAGCTTTACTTATCTGTGGTTGAGGAAATCCTAGGAAGTCCTGGTCCACCTAAAAAGTCCTTTCCTAAACAGTATGTCGTAACTATCCAACATTAGTCCTAGAGGGATCTGTCGATCCATCCTTGTCCGGATGGAACGCACCCCTTTGAACAACTTTTCATCCCGTACTCACTTGACAAATGTGCATAGTGCAGTACTTCTGAAAGAGTTTAAAGTAAGGAAGTAGTGAGTTCGCTTTTCATCCTCTAGTTCTTCTAACTTACCCCTCGAACACTTGCTTAGACACCCAATACGAAACTAGTTAAAGGTCAATCATCAAAGCCCAAAGTTGCCCTCAAACGGAACGGGTTTCATATTCATAGTCAATCTATCTAATAAATATTTAAGCCGCGCTCACACACGACTATATAATTAACGTCATCGCAGGCTATAAAGCAAATGATTAACGCCGTCTTAACAAAAGATACAATGTAAATAAAGCCAGGGGCCCCATTATTATAGGTAGGGTGTAGCCCCAGACTTGGCCATTAATTCGATATGTTAAATTCTTGTTGTTCGCTATTTTCTATAATTTTACATTGGATATTCTGTTTTATGAATAAATTAATTTAAATTAAGCAATAAGCCAACTAACTAGAGTATCTAATGTTAAGCGCTATTACGTCTTAAGCTTATTTTATGTTTGCTTTTAAACATTTAACATTTAACGAACGGCCTAGATCAAAATATTTCTATTTCTGATCTACTCTGGCATATTTGTTGTGGTTAACATTATAATCTTTAACTTAAATGCAAAAACTAGCAAGCAAATTAAAAAAGCCTTTTGTTCCGAGCCGCTTCAAAACGGTAGCAGCTTTTAATTAAGTTGTTGCTGTTGTTTGTTGTCAACCCGAGGAGGAGATGCCAGGAGATGTTTTATTCTTATCCACACTGGCCACTTCAATGGAGTCGCCACACCTGAAAGTACTATATTCATTAAATTGTTTTCTTTGACCATTCAAGTGTTGACACAAAATGATATATGGCTTTTTAAGTGGGTTCGCAGTTGGCATTAGCATAAACTAACGTGGAAGTTTGGGCTTTATGTGGTCTTCAAGGTCCTCTCATAAGTTGAGATGCAAATAATAGATACCACAGTTGGAGTACCTTTTATACACGTCATAAAGTCTGAGACAACAATAGTTACAGCTTTAATTAATTGCTCCACGTCCACGAATATGATACTACAATTTACTTAGCTAAGGGAAATCAATGTTGAATACAATATGACAACATGACATACCGAAATAAATATATAATGCTAACTGATCTAAGCCAAGGTCTGTGTGATCATTCTCTAGATGACTAGTACCATAGTCCACTGAATTTAAATGAAAACGAAATCTCAACTGTGCTAACCCAAAGCCATTTTTAGAAAGTGAATCAAAGGAAGATCTGATTGTCAAACTATTTATAGTTGAGCAATCAAGCAATATAAATGGTTTTTAAACTAATTATATAATCTAAGCTGATCTTTTTGCATAAAAGGTATCCCTTGATCACTATCTACAGATCTGTGCTATAATCTAGCTGAGCTTGAAAAAATTCTGTCTAGACACGTGCAACAATGTAATTTATTGGGCTTTCATAGTAACGACTGATCTAACCAAAGAGGATTTCCTTTTCAAGAGCTTCCCACTGCGGCTTAAGGCATTGTTGGCAACACTTTCATTTTATGCCTAATTGCAGCACAGCTCACAGCCTTTAGACCTAATATTACCCATTAACCTCACGCCTGGCATCCTCCAAACCTGACCACAAACTCACTTTCCTATTGTGGTTAAATTAAGCATACCACGCATCGGGCCCGTCTACAAATTTAGACCGCAACATAAAACCCAGCAGTTTATGCCGACAACTGTGCGAAATCCTAAATGAAAAGTGAAGTTGATGATGGGGCGTCATAAAAAAAGGCAAACGGCAGCGAGACAACATTACTTTAGGCAGATGATGGGCGTCTTGGGCTGTTTGGGCTGCTTGGGCGTATGCTCCTGGCACTTGATGGTGACAACACTGACGCTGACGTCGTCATTAAGATCCAGCTCGGTGGCCAGGGGCGCTGTGGCAACTGGAGACTGTGCGTCGCCGGCAGCGCCATTTGTCTTTAAGCGCACCACATGCGCCAGCTTTGTGGTAGCCGCCACTGCAGCAGCCACCACATTCCCATTGCCATTGGGCAACGTGCTGATGATGGGTTTCTGCAGCAGCTGATTTGATGAGTCCAGGCGATTCGATAGCGAAGTGTGACGATTGGTAACCGACTGTGGGAAGAGAGTAAAAGTTAGAAAGTAATAGAAAGACTTAACGAGCTCTTTAGGCCATTAAAGATGTGCAAGGCTTCCCAAAAGGGTCTTAAACAGCATTTAAGGCCTATTTCCTTATATACTAGTTAACGGTCGATTCCTTACAGTTTGACTTCCGCTATAGTGGCAGAAAATTGGATGGCCTGGCAACACTAAAGAACACAAATTCAACACTCTGGCAACTTTTGCTGACGAGTCCTGGCAACTCATCGATAAGTTGCTGCCAACTTACAGAGTTGCCATATAGTTTGAAGTGAACGTAAGAAATCGGTTCTCAAGATGTCTACTCACCACATTGTTGTTGTTGTTCATTCGTCCACGTATATTATATAAGCCATAGACCAAGGGATTCATGCAGGAATTCGTCGATGCAAATATGAAGAGGGCCTTGCGTACCAGCGAATTAACCTTATCCACCGATGATTTATCCAGCGAATACCACATGCATATGAAATAGTAAGGAGTCCAGCAGATGATGAACACAATCACAATGGATATGGTCATCTTCAGGGTGCGTTTCTTGGCACGACTGAGGACATCATCGTTGGAGCGACGAAAGCGTTCCGCAATTACATCCTTGAGCACACGCTGGTTCTTGCGATAGATCTCCAGATAGATGGCGCCGTAGCAGTAAATGAAAGCGATCAGTGGGAATGCGTACATGGCGCACATTGTGGCGATCTGATATAGACGGTTGTCAAAATCGCTCACAAACGAATGAAAGGTGACACATTGAAAGTAGCCTGTAACTATCGGATGCTCCTCCAGGTGGAAGAGAAAGGCCTGCATAAGAAGCAGTGGCATTAATTGGCCAGCTACTGTACGAGTTTGTGGAGCAACCCACCTGTGGAATGCTGCATATGACGGAGCCCAGCCAGGCGCAGGCCAGCATGATGCGACCGCGATTATAGGAACGTTGTAGAGGCTTCAGTATGGCATAATATCTGGGGAAGGGAAAGCGCAAAAAAAAATAGAAGACTTAGTTAAAATGTTAGACGATTGACGATTGGAGTGTCGCCTTATCTGGCTATCAATTTGGTCCATTAGCGACAGTCAACAGACGGGATGGAAGCGTCGACTCACCTGTCCAGCGATATGCACACCATGACAAAGCTCGACAAGTACAGTCCAAAGACGCGAAAGAAACTCATCAGACGGCACATGAGATCGGTGGAACGCCACTCCACCGTCCAGGCCCACGCAATCTCTAGCGGCATCAGGAGAAACGTCACCATTAGATCGGCAATGGCCAAATGCATTAGCATGATGTCAATACGCAAGGGACCCCGCAAGCGACGCTTGGTTAACAGATAGAGCACTGTGCTGTTGCCAATTGTTGAGATCACAAAGAGTATGCTGCGAATGGAAAAGGTCGCCGCGATTAATCGGGGTAGCTGGAGGAGCGACGTCAACCAAATGGTTGATGGCTGCGTGGGCGGGTGGCTTCGGTTTGCTAAGTGGGTCATGGAATTGAATGGATCAGGCAATTGAATTGTGACTGGAGAAGTTATAAGAGCGCTAATAAAGATTTACAATAAATTTAAGGAGATCAGAAACTTTGCTCTTAATTGTAGTATGTTTCATACCCTGTAAACATGAAATGACTAATGATAGTATGATAAAGTTCTGAAAAGTAGATAAAGTCATGTCTTCTGTGTCTATCTGAATGGCATTCGATATGTATTTCCTTAAGCATTATGCTAGATATGCTGAAATTCTTAAACCAATCAGTTTTAGTTTAGGTTACAGCATAACTCCTAGTTGAGCACTCTTCACCATTTTAACTGGGTTTTTTACTACGCTTGTGCTGTAAAATTCACGATTTTTTCATTGGCTGCCTTTATGGTACACCCATTCTGCGAAATCTATTCATAAAACGAGTCAAAATCCCCGTGAAATGTTCAATGGTCAGACTCAGTCATTTTAATGTAGAAATAAAAGTGTAAGTTTAATATTTGTTGGAAATCATTTTGGCATCAACACTATAAATGGGCAATATATAGATAGAGTTATAAAAATTCATAGCAAAGCGCCATATTATTAAAATAAAAGGTATCCTTATCTGCTAGTTCAAAATGATAGCATTGATCTATATAAAATTGATTTATATATAATAAATAATAAAGAACATTGTATAGGAGAATTCTAGTTATTAATGTATACGATCATATTAATAAAGATGTTTGCTTCTTTGATCATAAGCTAAGTCTAATATGAATAATTTATTTTTAATCTGAATATTCATTCTAACAACAAGTTTCCTATATAAAATAACTTAAAAAGCAAGACAGGCTATTAATTAAGTAACAAATAACTAGTTAAGACTTTGTGACTATTATTCAGACTATATTTCTTGTACAAATGATATAATGATACTTGCAAGTCAAATTGTGAAAACGCTTTTACTTCTTTTAATATCTTATCTTTATTGCGTATTCGCATTAAAGCTTAACATGATTTCATCAAAATCACAACTTAATATTTCAATAAACACGTATTAAAACAAGTTAAAACATATTTATTAATAGTTTGAGGAATATGAAGGCACTTTCTACGGGTTTCTTAGTCAGTTTTGTGGCGAGGCAATCAGTTAATAAAATCTCTGTCAATTTCGAATCACTCTATTAAAGTGAACCCTACGCTGAACCACAACGTTCAAATTCCAAGTGAAAATTATTAAATGTGAGACAGATAGACATGAGCACGACATGATTTATACTTATTTATAACCACATCCACACCTACACAGCGACTGATAAGTTTAGAAAAGTGCATAGACAAGCTGTGCTTATCAGCGTGACTCGGAGTGTGAATACCAAAGTACAACAATGCTGGCTGGGAAATGTGTGGGTGATCTCACTTGCCACAATGAGTAGGAAGTGAGTTGGCATTTCTATATATATACTAAATACTAGATATAGCATTTAACAACACTCTCACTCACCTGTAGACTGTGATGGATAGACGATGGCCATCATTGAACACCATATCCTGGGACCAATGCATTGTCCCATTGGTATCGTTCACATTTGACCAATCATTCAATATCCGATGATCAACCTCATTCACCACTGCGGATTGGGCCATTTTCACGGCTAAAATTGCACCACCGAAATTCTCAATTCTGTCTGCGTTCTTTATACACTACAGAGAAAAGTATATGGACAGCGCATGCGAAATATTCCAATTGTTGTACCCTATAAATTCGCTAAGTTAGTTATTAAGTTGAGTAAATAAATTATGTATATTGTTTGTATATTATATTTTATATTATTAACTTAAATATTACCTTAAATTTGTACTTTTAAACAAACAAAATATAAAATAAATTGAAAATTATTATACAGTTGTATGCTTAAATTGTGTTTTTGTTTGTTTATTTATTCTTGGCAGCAAAACAAAATTATAACCGCACCAAAAACGGAAATAATTAATAACAAATTTAACGTTTGAACTGCACAATTAAAATATATGTGGCAATAATTTATATTCAAATTATATTCTTTGGCATTTCTTCAATTAAACTTATTACTTATAGAATTAAATTGGTTTTGGTAAGTACATTTTTAAGAAATTTCTTTATTGAATGCAACAATATATATATCTAAAATAAACAAATGACGTTATAAGCATGATTTGGCGAAAACATTTGAAACTTTGTTGTTGGGGCTGTCATTTATGGCTGGAAAAGTCTTACACTTGATTGAAAGCGATTATTTAATATGAATACACTAATAAACTCGTAATGCTCGTGTATTTGTTAATATATTTGTTATTATTTTTTGCGTTCCAGCAAATTTGCAGTGTTTTTCAATACGCTTGACTGCCAGCCTTGTGTGATAATTACAAAAACAGCAACTGAAACTGAAATGGACTCAAAAGATGCAGTGCGCCTTTGTCTGGTTGTTTGCTTTGCCGAAGAAGCTCCTGGAAGCTCCTTGCTAGTTCCTGATTACTCCACAATTTCACACAACTCAATTAAATTAATTAATTTCACTCATTTGCGCGCTGGCTCACATAACGTGTCGTGTTTTTTTGTTATTTAATATGTTTTTTAGTACAATATTATTATTGTTTTGATTTTTGGTTGCATTTTGTATGTTTGTAGCGATTTTGACCTTGAACCAATTTTACTCTCGCATAATATTAGAAAATATATGTATTTGTTGAAGTGATAATCAAATATTCCACTTATGCTGCCTTTCATAATGAATAAACGCTCTCATGCTTGTTGTAGCCGAGTGGCTTATTAATCTGTTAATCAATTGCGCTCAATGGGATGGACGCTCACTCAATTGAGAGGCAACAACAACAGCATGATTATAGATAATGATTGTACAACAATAACAACAACAACAACAACAATCCCTCTCAGTGCACTAATCCTTGGGCATGCTCGTTGAAACTTATTGTAGCACAGAAATTAATTGTTTACTTGTCTAATCGCATGGTGTTTGTTGGCTTTTGAACTTTTAGTTTCTATTTTTTCATAACGTAAACGAAGAGAATCAGATATACATATATATACAATATAATTGCGTATAAGTTCAGGGGCCCGCCGCTCAAAATCATACAATTAATATAAACATTAGCCGGATAGGAAAACTAATGCTAGTCATGATATTTTTTGCAAAATTGCTAAGTAAATACAATTAAGAAATTCCTAAGGTAATCTGGTAACAACAAATTTTATATATTTTAAACAACTATATTACTATATCTTATATGTCATATTACTCATTGAATTCCAATTTTTACTGGTGTTTCCTACAACTACCAACAAGCATTTGATAAATGGTTATTCAACACTAATTTGTGCCCGTTAATTACTCAACAGGTAAGCCTATCAATCTACTTATTGTAGGCTAAATCATTGATTACGATTGCCCTATAATTCTTTTTGCTTTTATTTTGTTGTATTTGGTGTTATTCTGTACACGACTGTTGTTTTTTTTTTTTTTAATTTCCGTTTTGTTTTTCGTTTTCTAAACACGCGCGCGCACCGTGTACAAGAATATAGTATTTATGTGTCTGTGTAGTACAATATAGTACACAGTTTATATATTGAGGTGTCTATAAATCTAAACACATATGCAAAATCTGATAATTTGCAGGTTATTTACACACCTCACGCACCAACACCAACGAATGGCACACAATCAAATATGCAATCAGCTTACAACACTGGCACCGCCCACCCACACACACTAAGGCGTGAGTCTTGTTATCGAAATTGCATTTGATGGCAACGCTGAAAAATAGCGGTACTCGATCGTATATTTGCACCGTGCGGCGTACAGGAACTGACTGAATTGGGAAGGCGGCTGCTGGGGCAGCCGATGCTGCCCGCCGTGAAATCGAAATCTCGACAACAACTGATAATCGAATTATAGAATTATTTAAAAGTGCGACGCTCCCGTTGGCTCTTTAACTTTTAGTTGGCAACGCCGCCCCGGCTTTGATAACAGCGATCGACCCCGTAAAAATGGCACATGTCTATGTCTGTGTAGCCCGCCCGCATAAAATTTCACATTTATCAATCCGTCTGAGTGTAACTCAAAGTTCAAAGCTGTCAGTCTGTCTGTCTGTCAGACTCTCGCTGCTCGCCAAAACGTTTCTTCAAGCTTATCAATGTTGTAGTACCGTAAAATGCCAACCGTGAGCCTGTCTTAAAATAAAAAATAAAAAAATATACATACTTATTATGTTATCAGCGGTCGCCGTGTCTGGTAGCAGCGCGTCTTGACTTTGCCTCCAACTTGATGCGAATATAAATTGATAGTCAATAATTTAAGTGCTGCGCAATTTATCCTTTTCCGGAAACACTTGTGAACGCTTTGGTCGCTTGTTCGCGTCTGTTCCGTGCTGTATTTCTGTGCTTTTCAAGGTTAACCATTTCGCCCGGAATGCCAAGTCGCAATTTGCGAACATATTATTAGTGTAATGAGCGCAAAATGGGTTTCAACAAAAGGATTTCAAGTTCATGACAGGCCACAGCCCCCTATTGTATGCTATAAACGTGTGTGCCTGTGTACATACACACTCACCTTGATATGTGCGTGTGCGAACCGTTATCAAGATGCACCTGTGCTGATAAGGCACCATTTTGTCGATTTTAATGAGGCAGCGTGTGGCGCGGCAGGCTGTGGATTTAAGAATATTAAATTAACAACTAAATCTATATGTAAATCGAACGAAACTTAAAAATACATTTCAGACGGACACTCATGCCAAAAATTACAGCTCCCACAGCTCAGTCAAACTCAATAGATTTTCATGCGGATTATGTAGTTCCTTATGGGTTTCCACTAACTTAAGTTGAGATGTTATTCATAGATTCAATTTAAATTTTTTTTCTTATTTATTCCACCTTATAGATTGGAAAAAAAAATATTTTTATAATATATAAATTCTCAAAATTTTTCTATCAACCTGTTGTATACTTCAAATTTAATATTTCACGATATTTTTAAAATTACCATTCATTTTGTGTGTTAATTTTCCATTATTATACTTATTCTTTGTATCAAATAGGAGAACAACCCAAACTATATTGCGTCTTATCGAAGCTCTTTCAAAACACATTTCGGTGTGAGTGTAACCAAAAATATCCGTAATATCCGTAATAGGTTTCTAGTAACAAAATTCTTAAATTAAGCAAACAAAAACCCCCGACTTCTTGAACTAAAACAAAATGTCACAAGTTTGATTTTAAAAAGCCGTAGCATACTTTCAGTTAATATTAAATGATCTTTTTTAATTAATGTGGCAACTCGGTCAACCACAACACGATAGGAAGTACCGATAGCCGATACCGAAATTAGTTGGTATCGATTAACATACCGCGATACAGTACGAACAATCGAGCTAGTTCACAGCTGCACTATTCAAGTCTACGTTTTCACGTGTTGCGGGTGTACGCAGGTTTTTTGTTGTTTTTCATAGAAAACAAATGAAAACTATAGGAAAATGCTGCGGAAAACGAAAAAGCAAGCACCGACCGTGTCAGAAAAGGTGAGCAAATTGCTGGCACATCCCAACGATAGCGACAGCGAGGATGCTTCCGATATTGATGTGGCCACCGCAGCGCGCGTTGTGGAATTCGAAGATGAATACGATTTGCCCGATGCTCGCAGCACAGATTTCCGTAAGCGCAATGTGAAATTGCTCTCTGAGCAGAGCGAACGCTATAAAGGCAAAATCAGCAGTCGCAAGGAGTTGGAGCAGGATAGCGAGGATGAGTTGGCGTACGAAGAGAGTGATAGCGATGAGGACGAAGCGGCGAACTTGAAGGCGTTTAACCAAAAGTTAAAGGCAGCGAAAACAGCTGGCGATGCTGATGAAAGTGAAGATGACGATGACAGCATGGAAGTTGATGAAAATGATGGGCAGGACGAAGAGGATGATGATGAGGATGATGATGATGATGATGATGAGGAGGATGATGATGACGATGAGGATGATGGCGACTCTGAAGATGCTGCCTCTGACGACGATGCCATGGATGTCAGTGAAATAATGTCCAAAACAAATCAGCAAGCTGAGATACAAAAAGGACTATGTGTGCAGAATCAACTACGCATTTGGGAGCGTCTGTTGGAGCTGCGCATCAATTCACAGAAAGTCAGCAGCAAGGTGAATCAGCTTCCGCCGCCGGAGGCGCTAGAAAAGCTCAGCAATTCTAATGAGGAACTGCAAATGGTGCTTAAGGAAGCACAAGAGCGTAGTTCCAAGCTGCTGCAACAATTGCTTGCACTGCAAGCAGCGCTAACACAGCAAAACAGCGAGCTGCGGCAATCCGTAAAACGTAAACAGCCGCTGGAGCAGCAGGATGAGCAGAGCACGGAGCCGCCCAGTAAGCGCTATGCGCAAATGCTGCAAAGCAACTTTCAAAACATGCGCAGCTATCGCAACGAGGTGCTGCTCAAGTGGGACGATCGCACCAAGCTGTTGACGCCTGGAGCGGGCGTCAAGCGTAAGTCCGTGCAGGAGGATTACGACATCATCAAGAAGATTGACAGTGCTCTGGCCAATCGTGAAGCGCTTGTGGAGAAATCCCAAACGCTGAAGAACCAACAGCCGCAGCAGGAGGCGAAAGCGGATGGGGAATTGAATGGCAATAGCGAAAGACAGCCTCATATATACGATGACAGCGATTTCTATCATCAGCAGCTGCGCGAACTCATCGAGTACAAGGCCAGCACCACTTCCAACATGAGCGATATAACCAAACAGTTTGTGGAGCTGCAAAAGCTGCGACAGAAGATGAAAAAGAAGGTGGACACCAGGGCCAGCAAAGGCAGAAAATTGCGGTAAGCCTGTCCAAATTATTTAATTGAAATCATTACCTTAATTTATGTTCGTTTCCTGCAGTTATGTTGTGCACAACAAGCTCATCAATTTCATGGCACCCAACGAGGCCAGCGACTGGACGGGGGAGTCCAAAACGGAGCTGTATAAATCATTATTTGTTTAGAATACAGTTAATTATTTAAAGCCAATTACAGCTTAATGTAATAGCCAATAAAAAGTGTTTAATTGTATATCTTATAAATTGTGCCCCGAATTAAATTAATTAAAATGAATTATAAATGTATTTTTAATCATGTCGAATTTTATATTTATTTATTTCATATGTTTGCTTTTAACTGCTAAATTTGTATGTTCAACATTTGTTTCGATTTTATTTGATTTATTTACTTTTTAACTGGATAATTTATGCAAAAAACGATCGGTCAAATTGCATAACAATATGGCATTCAAAATAACCGTTTAAACGTTTTTACCATTATCGTTTCCCTTGTGGGTGTGACAACTTGTGTGTGAGTGTGTGTACGCGGATGTGGAGGAGGGGAGATTGCATATTGATATCAAGTTGCGTTTGTTCATTAGATACATATGTACTATATAATATATATATATTTATATATATATATATATATAATTTGTTAATATATTAAACTAGTTTTTTCACTGATGCACGTACATACTTGACTTGGTATTCGTTTAATTTAATTTACTTTGCTAGCTTCGTATTTTCTTATTTTCATTTATAAAATTATTATTATTCTTTATGTGATTTAGTATGCTTCGTCGTCTAAGTCATTGTTAGTTAAATTTTCATTGAATTAAATAAGAGATGTTAATGTTTAATCATGTTTGTATAATATGCTAATTAGCTTTGGGAATTGTACATATAAAAACAAATGAGAATTTCCATTCGAATTTTGAAATGTTAAATAATTGTTAAATATTAAAAATACACAAATAAATATACACAAATTACTATGACTATGCTTTCGAAAATACCAAAAGTGAGTTTTGCATGTTACAAAATACTAGAAAACTGTCGAGCACAATTTTAAAAAATTACATTATTTTTAATAAATATGATTTTCGATGCCGTGACTTTGTGTATGCTGTCATTAAAAATTAATTAACAATTAGCTGAAAATATAGAGCACATAATATCAATTATTTAGTTACGTCTTGTATATATATATATATAGATATATTGCACTTGAATGCGCACGAAAATTGATTTACTTTCGACTTAAATGCTACAAAAGTACCACGACACGGACAAATGCGTAATTTTGTTGAAAAAATGAATTCGAAATAAATACTGGGCGTTTTTGACTCAACAGTTAATACCAAAAATACGTTAAATACATATAAACCTACAATGAGTGTGTGTATGTGTGTGTGTTTGGGATTGGGGCGCGTGAGTTAATGTTTCTTTGCTTTGCTTTTGTTTTTGTTGTATACAAACTACCAAATATAAAGATTACAAAAATGCAACGCCGTCGTTTGTTCATTGATTTGCCTAATTGTTAATGGAATTCTTCAGCAACAGGGGCAGCCCAGTTTTAGTTTTTGATTTGGAAACAAGTATTGTGGCAGTTTTGGTGCCAGCAGCAGCAGCACCACTAGAGGCGGCCACATCCGTGGCTGAGGAGCTGGGACGCGGCGCAGCATGCAATTGTCGTTGATGCAGCTCTTGCAGCAACGCTGAATGCTTATCCAGCGCCTTGAGCTGTGCCGTATTCTGTGTCTCGTAGAGCGACGACTGCAGCTGTGTGTGTATGGAGGTGACATTGGAGAGCGTGCTCTCGGCCTCGGCCGTTAGAAAATTGCTTAAATAACGTTTGCTAGTTGTGGTTGTCGATGATGTCGTTGTAGTGGTTGCCATTGTAGTCTGTTCCTGCGCTGAAACCTATAAATACAAAACAAATATTATTATCATGGTATGCACAATGTGTTGTATAATTATCAACCTTTCTGTGTACACCCAACTCTGTGTCTCAAGTACACTTGGCAGGATGTATAACATTCTCCATATCCTTTTGCACCGCATATAGGTCTGATAGACTTTTGGCAAACAGCACATTCAGTTCGCTCATCTTGGCCATCTTAAAGGAGAATGTAATATATAAGCAACGTATTTAAAATGTTATTTATATAATTTACTTACAGTTTGATCATTGCACTTTTCACGTAAATTCATATTGGCCGTTTTAAGCTCGATTTCATGCTGCAACAACTCCGACTGCAGCGTCTCTGTGCGCGCCTTAAGCGCAGACACCTCGCGTCGCAACTCATCTTCAGTGGCACCGCCAGCTGCGGAAGCGCCACTTGCACCCACACGCAGCAGATCCATTTCACGCTTGAGACGTATGTTCTCCTCCTTATAGGTGTGCAGCTGTCGCTTCCACTCGTCCACATTGGCCGTGGATTCCTGTAGATGATATAGTAAAGTTAATATCAAATTTAAGGCATGATAAGTTATAAGAAAGACGCACCTGCAAGGCGCTTGTCAAGCGTATGTTATTGTTCTTCAAAGTGGCCAACTCAATTTCCCACTTCTTGGCATTGGCGCAGCTGCAAAATGTAAATTATTTAAATATTAATATGTATATTTTCAGTTGAACAAAGTTTAGTTAACAAAAGCAAATAATTAAAAGATTCTTGCTGAGCAGAACTGCAGATGAAGATGTCTAGTTTGGCAGGACGAAACAACTATTCTAATAAAGCAGGAGCTTATGAAGAATCCTGTAACTTCTAAGCGAAGTATTGTTTATCTGTGGATTGATCTTACCTTTGCGCCAGTGCCATTTTCAGACGCTCATTTTCATATTTGAGCTGTTGCTCGGCCGTAGCGCCCGCACCGGGTCCAGTGTGCATGCCCACAATGCTACCACCAGAGGAGATAGTTATTCCACCACCTCCGCCGCCACCGCTAGTTGCTGTGCCAGCGCCCATGCCCATCGTTGGCTGTGGCGAGGGCGTGGCCGAGCCAATTTCCTGCTTGACATCACAAGTATTTAGCAGCTTATGCGAGGGACTATCCGGATTGGCATTCTGTGTATTGGTATTACTTAAATTCGGCGGTTCAACAGTGTGGGGATCTATGGCGGTATTATCATTTTGCATTGCGCCCACAGCTCGTCCTGAAATCGGCGATGTATTCGCCGAGGTGGTGGGCGTTACCGCATTCGAGCCATTGGCTGCCTTCATGGCATTCTTGGTCGCCTCCTTGACCTCCTGGAATTTTTCCACAAACTGAGAATACAAGAATGGAAATTTAATGAAAATTGAATATGATTATGGATATAAAGAAGGCAGACCTTTGTTAGCTCTGCCTCGGAGGAGAAGCCAAGTCCATAAACCGTATTGGCGCGCACATCGCTCCATTGTCCAAACTTTTGTGAGGTCTGTGTGAATGTCATGCTGGGTGTAATTGTTGAATTGATTACCGCCTTGGTGCCCTCCACACTGATGATGCGATACAAATTCCGTGAGCTATCATAGAAGAAGCTCACATTGACCGCCTTCATGCTGGCCGTGATCCATGTGCGTTTCGTCTTTGGATCAATATGGAACACATGCGCCTGGCAAGTGAAAATCGGTTGCTCGCTGTTGTGAGGGAAAGCAAAAACAAGGGGGGTAGCAGCAGCAAACAGCACCCACAGGTGATTAATTAAAAATTCCATTAAAATGCTTGCACGTCGTCTTAATATTTAATTTGTGAACGCCTGCTAAGGAGCAGGGGAGAAGGGCAATACAATAGATACATGTGTCTGTGACCATGTTTTGTATTGGCATCCCGAACCTCTCCTTATATAGAACATTAGCTCATATAGACATATATGATCGAATGTCGTTTGAAAAGAGTGCTCATTGCATACGACTACTACTATTAAACTGAGATAGATAGTATTACTTTCCCCCTGAAGTGTCCACAAGACTATGCAAAGAAATGTTAAAGTTTCACAGCAGCGAGCTTTTACTAACATTTGTATATTATGTTAATCAGCTGTTAGTTAACATTGAGAACAGTTCTGTCAGTAAAATATTTGAGTAAACAAATAAATCTAACTTGAAATACATTTCGAGTTTGAAATTGATGATCATATTTAAAGCATTTTATAATACCATTCATTAATTTTTGTAATATTTTATATTTAAGCTCCATTTGTTTACGGCAAGATTAAACATTTTATAAACCAAATTATTAAAATAAAGTTTAGCTGAATTTAAATCTATTACAAAGTCTAAAGTCTGCTGGTTTATAGATTTTAACTGTTAATTATCATTATATAAATAAATAAATAAATAAATAGGCTATTTATATGTTTATAGAAATTAGGCCAGATATTCAAGATAAGAAAAAAAATGTATAAATAAAATAAAATATATTCAAGATCTGGATAGAATTTGTGTAACAAAAATGAAAAAAAAACAAATAAATATATTATTTTATTATTATTTTAACCAGCTTATAGAGCAATCGGACATAAATGTTGTATATATTTTAACTAACATATAGAATGACTATATTTTTTTTATTTAATTATCAACAATCAACAGCAACTTGAAATCAACTGTTTATTTGAATATAGCGAGCGTTCACTGTATTTTTAAAGATTGCTGAAGCTCACAGGAATTTATCATAATGCGAATTCTTAAGATAACAAATTTGGACAGATAGTGCAAATTGGGGTAACTAAACATATTGGTTTTAGTACATCATAATAGTACTATTGCTGTCATGGCAACAACAAATTTATTTAACGGTTTAAAAGCCAGAGCGAAAATAGATTTTGTTGTGTTTGTTGTTGTTGTTGTGTTATTGATGTTGTCGGCACCATGTCATTGGCATTGTTGTTCTTGGTGGTGGTTAAGGTGTTGGTGGGGGTGGTGCGGGTAGCGGGTAGCGGTGGCGGTGCTGCCTTGGCGACTAAATTGCATTATGCGCTTAAGTGTTTTGTAGCCTCGTTTTGATTTTGCTCAAGTTTACTGCACACACACACACACGCACACACGCGCACACACATGAGTACACACACTTTCACACATACATAATTGGTATCGACGGGCGGCATTTGCTAGCCTACACCTACATACAATACATACATATGTACATATAGCATCAATTCACATTGTAATATATAGCACATATATATATACACATGTATATATTTACACCTCCGACGCCGCCCGCTACACATAGCCAATAGTAGCAACAACAACAACAGCAAGGAAAACGTCGGCGTCGATTTTTCACACAATTTACAGCATTTGATGTCACATTAGAATTCTTGTTGCACTTACCCCATTTTGTTTGTCTGCTGCAGCGCTGATTTGGCTTATATGGCAACACGTTAACACTATGCTAATTGTTTATTTTTATTAATTATAACACTAAAAAATAAAACACAAACCAGGCGCTTGATGTGTTAAAGTTGTACCGAATCGTTCAGACTTAGTTCGATTGAACTTATCTTCAGAGTGAACGAAAGAACTAAATCTTATCGTTCATTCGAGTCACTTGAACTAAAATCGTTCACAACAAAACACAATGACGTACCGACCTGGCCGGCAGCCTTCACTGTAAACAGTCAGAGTCTAAAATAGTAGACCATGACTAACGTAAATCAAACTTTTGCTCGGACGTCAGTGTATATTACATTTTTGGCGGCACAGCGATAACGCAAGCTTACATTTCTTTAACATTTGTCAATTTTAAGCGTTTTATTGTTGTTAGGGGCGGCGGCACAACCCTATCACATGGAATTTGAAATTTTCCATACTGAATAATACGAAATTCTTGACGTTTAAAGTCAATTTTAGTCAGTTTAAATGAACATAACTCTCAAATTAAACGAAAACTGTGAGTGATCACACTGTTACGCTTGTTTTGAAGGCCTATCGATATAGCGATGTATCGATGATTACACTAGCTGGAAAATTATATAAAATAGTAGTGTAAGAACATAATGGGAAATATGGAAACAATTTTATAATATTATTGTATCATGAAAAATTTGTCTAGATACGCGGACTTAGTGATTTCCTGCTCATTGATTTTGAATGCAATGCTTAAATTCGAAAACAATGAATAATATTTATTTATCGATATGTCGATTAAGAAAAATGTATTTTAACGCAATGACTCGAATTGCCAGACTACCGAATATATGCAAAATATTCCAACATGGTGGCAACACTTAATTTTTTACCCAAGTGGCAACCAAAAAAGAAACGAGCTGGGTTTTTTTCGCACATAAAAATCAATCGGAAATAAATAAAACTCGCTACAATTGCAACAATTAAATAGCTATATATGCAAAAGCTGAACAGCAATAAAAGTTGTTGTTGCTGCTGCTGCGCTGTCGCGCTGCGTTCGATCCTTGTTGGCTACGGGGTACGTGTTTGCGCCAGGGAGGAAGGGAGTTTTTTTTGCTCTTTTTGCATAAAAGCCGTCCTCTATGCTCGAGAAAAGGCGTTTTACCAACCATAAAACCCGTCAGGTGCAGCAGCTGTTAAGCTGCGAGTGTGTATTTAAATGTGTTTGGTATAATTGGTGTTAAGAGCATGTGGAAAACATTCAATTTTAATTAAAAAATTAAAATTATAATGAAAAAACCGTGCATATGTGTGCGTGCTGGCATGCGTGTATGTATATGTATGTGCTCTGCATGTGTCGAGTGTGTGTGTGTGTGCGTGTGTGTGTGTGTTGGTGTAGAAAACTTGTTATCAATGCGGCGCCTATGATAAAAGTCTTATTAGACATGTTTTGTGTATCGGTCGGTCCAATTGGAATTTCTTAACCCATTGTGCGGGCGTGCACGATTTAAGAAGGCAGGAGACAACATAAACAAAAAGAAAAACTGCAGCCGCTGCGTGGGCAACGCGTAGGCTGATTAAACTATAAAACCAGCAAAATAAGCGTAAATTTATATTAACAAACGTTATATTACTGCACATTTCAATAAGTAGCCTTTTACCAGTTCAACTATTTGGAAATATATCCTATATAATCAGATATTGAAATTCGTAATACCGGCTATACCCAGTCCAAACGTTTTTACTATTTATATCCTTTTAGTAATTCAAGAGAGAAAGCTTATTGAAAGATTTATGATATACATACAATTTATAAATGGTTCCCATTGAATTTAAAATAAAGATTTGTGTTTTTAGATCACCCAGAACTTATACTAGCTTATGCCGGTTTTAAGAAGGCAACTAATTCAATAGGATGTATGATATGCATATTATTATTATTTTAAATAGAAACCAATAACAAGAAAGAACGGATATCTTTGGAGTCCCGAAGCTTTGTTTTTTATACAGCTTTGAGCTTTGCTTCTTTGTGGTCCGATTTTGATAAGATAATAATAAACTATTTGAAGTATAATAAAACTCTCATTTAGTTTGGATGTAATACAAACAGTTTTTCATACAAAAACTCACTTTTCATCCGATCCTATGGCAGCTTCATATGTGATATAGTGGTCCGATTTTGACCAAATTTGCTCAGATTGTATAAAGTCTTCAAAGATTTGGGTTGGGTGAGTTTGGTGAGGATATCTCTATAAACAAAAGTTTTTCACACAAAAACATGGTTGTCGACCGTTCATTCCTATGGCAGCTATATGTTATAGTGGTCCGATCCGGCCTTTTCTGACTTATGTACTGCCTGCAGCAAAGAGAAGGATCTGTGCCAAGTTTCATTACGATAGCCTTTAAACTGAGAGACTAGTTCGCATGGAAGCAGACGGACGGACTGACTGACTTAGCTATATCAACTCGTCTATTCATGCTGATTCAGAATATATATACTTTGTTGGGTCGGAAAAGTCTCCTTCAGACCATTATACATTTCAAGACAACACTATAATGTCTCTGCTAGGGTATAAAAACAAAGACTAATTACTACAATTTAGAGAATATGGTATATAGTCTATATGGATATATATAATTAGCTTAGATATATTAGTTTGCAGCCTCTTCCATTTAATCTTAATATGTTTAATATTTCCCAAATTTGTCCCAATCGGAAAGATTGCATATAAAATTAAAATTATAAAAAAAGGATTTGGGGAAGAATTTAGCGCTCTAAGCAAGCTGTAGAAACCCCGTTCATCTCAATCAAATAATGTTCTTAGCAATCCCGAGCTGATTTCCAACTATCCCATGTATTCCAACCGAAATCTTTATGTTGATGAATGAATTAGGAAAGTTATTTTCTTTTTATAAAACACTCAAAAATTTAAATTTCGAATGATTTAAACGGAATCGGAACTGAGAGCAGGCCAGATTTGTAACTTTTAAGTTTTATGTTGCTATAGAAAATTTCAAACCCTGACAGTAGTTTTTAAATCAAACTACAAATTCGAAGCTAAACACACAAAACAAAAAAAATACATACTACAATATATACATTCTCGGCCCGACTTTCGTTTTAACTTTACTTTGCGCTTTTTCAGAGCGAAAAACCCTTACGATTTTAGAATATTTTAAATTTTCGGCATTCTTGTGGGACGCCCATACCGTTAATTCCGGGTTTTTTAAAGTCGTACTTTCCACTTCTTTCATAAAGTCTTGCACGCGTGCCCGTGCTCTGGCGGCCAACTAAATAATGTGGAACATGATGTGCGACGTAATGCCCACAATATCGGAAGACAGCATATCGCAGCGATCCTCGCAATTTAGCGGCGAGGATGCAAACTTTGAGCAGCTTATGGTGTCCATGCTCGATGAGCGGGACAAGCTTATGGACAGCCTGCGCGAGGCACAGGAGCGTCTGGGGGAAACGGAGGTCAAGCTGCATGATGTGGAAAAGGAACGCGACAGTTTGCAGCGTCAAATCAATGCCAATTTGCCGCAGGTAAGTAAATCAAGCCCCAATCTAACATATATTTGCAATTGTTAATTTATAAATCCTTGCAGGAGTTTGCCACGCTGACCAAGGAGCTGACGCAAGCGCGGGAAACGCTACTTGAGCGCGATGAGGAAATTGGGGAGCTCAAGGCGGAACGCAACAATACCCGGGTAAGTTGTGCACTTAAAGAAGCTCACAAATCCAACTAATTATATGTTTAAATCTCGCTTGTTGCAGCTTCTGTTGGAGCATTTAGAGTGCCTGGTATCGCGGCACGAGCGCTCCCTACGCATGACCGTTGTTAAGCGACAGGCGGCCGCCCAGAGCGGCGTCTCCAGCGAGGTGGAAGTGCTCAAAGCGCTCAAATCCCTATTCGAGCATCACAAGGCGCTGGATGAGAAAGTGCGCGAGCGTTTGCGTCTCTCCATTGAGAAGAATAATGTGCTTGAGGAGGAGCTAAACACAACCAAAGAGGAGCTAACCCAATACAAAACGGGCAGCGGCGTTGGAAACGCTGGCAATGCCATAGGCGAAAATGGCATTAAAGAAAAGGTGTGTGTTTGTGTGTGTGTGTGTATGTGTGTTTTGCGCAATCAAGCGTGAATTCTATATGCTATACCTATTGTTGTTGCAGCTGGCAAGCGGAGGCAGCGGCGGCGGCGTCAATGGCGATGCTACTGAGATAAACGAATATGCGGCCAAAACGCACGAGCTGCAAACGATCATCGAGAAGCAGGTGAGAATGAGTGTGAAGAGGAGAGGAGAGCGCAGGGGCACAACATCATTGCCAACAACTCGCATTTTAACGTTTAACTCAGTTTGCGATACTCTCACGTCTTTTCTTATAAACTATGTACATTCAAAATGTCTTTTAACCAAAAAGAACAGCTAGTTAGATAAATACCCTACCAGAGAGGTACACACACTGATCTGTTCCAAGAGCAACTATATTATATGGTCATTCGATTTTGAGCTAACTGTAAAATCAGTAAAGTGTATCACGCAATCGTTCCTATATGTTATAGTTAGCGATCCGCACAAAAACATCTATGCCAAGTTTTATTAAGAAAGCTTTAAAACTGAGAGATTAGTTTGATTAGAAACAAACATTCAATTCTAGTTAGACTAGACTTTTGATGCTGATTAGGAATATATATGTATGTATATACTTTACGGGCTTGAACACGTTTTCTTCAATGCTTTTCACATGTCGTTACAAAATTCTAATAACCTCCAAAATTATGAAGAAGTATTCAACTGAAAAATGCTTTATGCTATCATAAAATGATTGCTTTATTAAGAAAATATTCTTAATATGGGTTGGTTTAATCATTATTTAGCATTTAAGAAAATGAACTGCTGAAAGTTTCGCGTTTTATGACTTGACGCTTCCGTTTTCCATATTCGGCAAGATTTCGCGGAAGTGAATTTCCCTTAAAAGTGCCCCATTGAATTGAATTAATAGCAGCAAATATCTCTCTATACAAGCGTATATACTATATATATTTTATATTTATAAATATATCAGCATAATTAGAAATGGAATAGAATTTTTGAATACCCTTTAATTTGTTGTCCTTACAGACCTCGGAGCTTTCGCAATGGCAGCGTCGTGTTTCCGATCTTAACAACAAGATAAGCGAATTGGAGGAGAATATGTCGCGTGTGCAAAAGGACCATTGCAAGGCACAGGATCAGTGCTCAAAGCTGCAGCGAGATCTGCGAGAAAATGTGGCACAAAAGGAGGATCAGGTGAGCAATAATGCAAAGTCTTTTATATCGAAAGAAAAGCTAATATATATTTTAATGGAAATTGTAGGAGGAGCGTATTACAACGCTGGAAAAACGTTACTTGAATGCTCAACGTGAGTCCACGTCGCTGCATGATCTTAACGAGAAACTGGAGCAGGAGCTGCGGCACAAGGAAGCGCAGCTAAAGGTGCGTATTTCTTAACAAAAATTCATAGAATTGGTTATGGTTACTAGGCATGGGCGAAATTCTATCAAATCACTGCATTGAGAATCAACATTAAACCAAAATTCTCAATTACTTTTATACATATACACATATATGGGAATCTATATAAATGTTAATTGGTTGCTGTTAATGGTTATGTATTGGATTGTTATTGTTAATAATGGCTGTAAAATGATCTGTGGAATTTATACGATATGTAATATTGAATTGGGCAGACTTTATCCTTGTACATATAACAAAATCTGGTACTGATCAGTAACTTATATCTTTCATTCCAAAAGTAAGTTTTTGCGTACTGTTTGACTGAATTTGATGAAAATTCAAAATGTGTATATCAAAGAAGCATATAACAAACGTTCTAAATTTTGAATTTACCCTGACGCCATATTTCCTCCCAGTAACAGTTAATTACTCATGTAATTCTTTTAATTACTTGTGCTATTTACTCAAAACTATAAGGTTAAATACAATTGTTATTAACAGCACACCACACAGCTATTTTGAAATGTATTGAAGTGCAAAGTTCGTGAAATGTTATGCGGTTAAAGTCTTAATAATGAATTATCCCCACACGACGGGATTTCATAGCTATTTGAAAACAATTCCTATCAATTGACAAGCAATCACTTAAATGGCCAGTGACTTGTTCGCCCATGTCTGCTATCGCTAAAGCCGTGACTAATAATAGTTAATAAGCATCCCCATCCCATTGCATATAAAACCAAACTAATTGAAAATCCCCCCCAAACAAAATGCAATCAATGAAACTCTGACAGCTGCACGAAGAGAAAATCAGCGCGATTGAGGAGAAACTCGAACTCTCTGAGCAAAAACTAGCGCAACATGCCAAACTGCAGCCGGATATGGAGGAGCAGCTAAAGGCGCGCATGGAGGCATTGACAAAGGTAGGAAATAAGGTATGCACTCGAACTAATATGCGCGCCGACAGGTTCCATAAGTATATCAAATCAATTCAAACTAAATTTTTGTATTCTTTTATATTTTGTGTAATGTTTTTGTGCGTTTAATACTATTTGTATATTTTCTTTTTCCAAATCCACCAACTAACAACAAATCCAAGAATATACAACTCTTCTTTATCTGTCTTGCACAAGAACTCAGCGCACCGACAACTAAAACCAGAAACCAACAGAAAACCATCACAAAACCTAAACAGAAACAGAAACTCCTCACTTTTAGCTTTCATTACTAATACTATATCTAACTATTTTGTTGTCCACTTGTGTGCGATTGAATAAACTGTACTAAATGAATTTGGCTGAACGCATTACAGGCTCAAGAACGTCATGGTTCGGCGGAGGATCGCATAAGGGGCTTGGAAACGAATTTGGATGAAAAGAGCGCCGAGGTGGTAAGACTGAACCAGCGTCTCAAAATGAACGAGGAGCACAATTTGCGGCTGTCCTCGACGGTGGACAAGCTGCTCTCTGAGTCAAATGAGCGTTTGGAGGTGCATCTAAAGGAGCGCATGCGTGCACTGGACGAGAAGAACGCCTTGACACAGGAGCTGGAGAAGGCACGCAAGGTGGCCGAGGAGCTGCATCACGAGAAGAGCGAAATCATGAAGGAGCTGTCCAAGACGCGACTCGAAATCGAAAATTTCAAGCGTCAGCTGCTCCAGCAGGAGATTGCCTACAATATACAACAAACGGAGGCACTCACCCGTAGCCTCTCTCCCAGCAGCGTTGTGGATGCCAGCAACGCCTTCACACGCAGCACATCTCACGCCAGCTTCGAGACGCACTCTCTGCGACGCCAGAGCAAGTCGCGTCTGTCCGAGGAGAACGCTCTGGCCCGTTCAATGGCCGAGCAGGAGTGGGAGAAGATGCAGATGGCGCAGGTGGCGCATGCTCAGCAGCAGGCCTACGATCTGGTTGCCAGCGTTGCCGATTGCGATGATAGCGATGTACTTTATGCGGCTGCCACAGCGGATATGATGTCACCCTCTGGCCATACGGATGCACAAACACTGGCCATGATGCTGCAGGAGCAATTGGATGCCATCAATAATGAGATACGTCTCATACAGGAGGAAAAACAATCGACAGAAGCCCGAGCCGAGGAACTGGAGTCGCGTGTCGGCAGTCTGGAGCATGTGAATCTATTGGCGCGTGGCCGTTCCATGGACAGACAAAGTCCGCCCATGAGCGGACGTAGTACGCCCAACAGTCCACAGCGAGATTTTATGCAGAAATATCATACGGTAAGGATCAGAGCATAGCTAAGAAATAAACAAATATTAGTCTTGTTTAAGAGAAATGCTAACAAACAAAATGTGAATGTTTTATAGTTCTCAAGACTACATTAACTATACTATTATTGTCTCACCTTCAGCTTAACTTGCCCGTGCTGTCCAGTGATGCGTCCCGCGAGGAGCTACATGGCGGCATGTCCACCACTGGCGACTCTAGTTCCGGTGGTGCTGCCTCGCCATTGACCGCACGCTCAATGCGTTTGGAGCGCGTCGCACAGGCGCTGGCACATAGCCAGGAGGAGCTGCGTCGTCGTACCATGGCTCCAGCTGCGCCGCCTAATCTCAACTCTCACATGGCGTTGAGCAGTCATAGTTATGGTCTTTCGCCGCTTAGCTCGCGCTATGGCAGCCAGGAGTCGCTGCGTCATTACAATACCATGGGATCCATGTCCATGTTGCAGACGCCTACGTCGGGTGTTTCAAGGGAAGCGGCCGCTGCTGCTGCTGTTCAAAAGAAGAAGGGCATCAAGTCGTCGCTGGGACGCTTCTTTAGCAAAAAGGAGAAGGTCAAAGGAGTTAAGGATACACTGCCAGATGGTTCGCCCAGCATGATGTCTATTGGCAATCTGTCGATTGGTCTAAGCGAAGTCGACTCCAATTACGATGTTATGAGCATGACAGGCGGCATGATGCCGCGCATTGCCAGCGCGCAGGGTTCAAAGATCAGCAGCGTTGACTATGGCAGGCAAAAGAAGTAAGTGGTTGAATATATAAGAGAAGCTGTGCCTTACTAATCCTGTAATATCTGCAGGGATCACGATTATCGTAATGATTTGCTTGGAGAGGCCATGAAAGCGGGCACGCCATTCGCCCTGTGGAACGGACCCACCATTGTCGCCTGGCTGGAACTGTGGGTGGGCATGCCCGCCTGGTATGTGGCCGCCTGTCGCGCCAATGTCAAATCTGGCGCTATTATGAGCGCATTAAGCGATACGGAAATACAGCGGGAAATAGGTAAGATGATAAAGTAAATCCAATACAAGACTAATACTAAACGAAACCCTTTTTTGTTTAAACAGGCATTAGTAATCCGCTGCATAGGCTTAAGCTACGTCTGGCCATACAGGAAATGGTTTCACTAACTTCACCCTCAGCGCCGCAAACATCACGCACCACACTGGCGTTTGGTAGGTCAAACTATCAATAGATTGCATATGTTTCGTTAGAGTCCAAACTTATCTATAAATACTTGCAGGGGACATGAATCACGAGTGGATAGGCAACTACTGGCTGCCTGGGCTGGGCCTGCCGCAATATCGCACAACATTCATGGAGTGTCTAGTCGATGCACGCATGTTGGATCATTTAACCAAGAAGGATTTGCGCGGCCAGCTGAAAATGGTGGATAGCTTTCATCGCACCAGCTTGCAGTATGGCATATCAATGCTTAAACGCTTAAACTACGATCGCACTGAGCTGGAGCACAGGCGTAAGATGAGCGAAAATGGGCTATGCGATGTGCTGGTGTGGAGCAATGAGCGTGTCATACGCTGGGTCAGCAGCATAGGCTTAAAGGTGAGTTTCCAAACTGGTAAAGTGCGACTTTATTGAGCCTAAATGTTTGTTCTATATATTTGAAGGAATATGCCAACAATTTGCTAGAATCAGGTGTGCATGGCGGTCTAATGGCGCTAGATGAGGGCTTCGATGCCACTGCCATGGGCCTGGCACTGCAAATTCCCACGCAAAATGCACAGGTAAGTTGCAATTTTAGTAGAGCGAAGCTATCTAGTGATGAGCTCTGTCAACCTTGACATATTTATATTATTTATATTTTTTTATTATAGGCACGCCAAATACTCGATACTGAGTTTAGAAACTTGCTGCAAATAGCCACAGATCGCAGGCCGGATAGCGAGCAGCGCAGCGCATCCTGATGCAGTTATAGTCCGCCCACAACATCGGTGGATGAGTAAAAAACAATCTAAAATAACTTAACAAAAAGAAAGGCCAGCAAACAGCAAAGCATTGCGCTAAATTTCCTAAGCGCCGCGTAAGACAAACTTATAATGGAGATAATATATATATATATATAGATGATATATATATATATATATGAATGATACAAACAGACAGACAGACAAACTAAGCCACAAAATTCTAACAAGAAAGACGCAACGCAAGAGACTCCCAGGCTCAGGACACTGACTGGGCACCGCCCCACGCCCCCTTCTTCCCCTCCTTCGTCAGCATGATGCACGTCTAATCTATTTACATATATAAATACACACACACACACAGAGACACACACACGCATAGTCATATAATCCATAGCAAGACAATGTATACAAGACATAGGCACATACATACATACATACTCTACATAGGAAATACGTACGTACATACATACATAATGTGTATGTAAGTTATTTGCATGAGCGCCCTGCTGCTACTGCTGTAGGCATTGTACAAGTTTTAGATGCTAATCATTTTGTAATTGTTTAATTTTTGCATAAATTAATATTTTTAACAACGTGACATATACATATATTTATAATTAATATTGTAGTATAATTGGGCTTGCAATAGACTAACAGTATTTTGTTTTAGATGCAGAATGGACAGAGATGCGTGCTTTGAACCAAATTAGTAACCAAACTTGATTGTTATATAATTTTTTAATGACATTATGTACAGTTTATTAATTTGTATATGATTTATTTTTATATATTCTATTTTTTTGTACACAATCTAACATACGCTTTACATATGACATTATGGCATGTTTTTGTATATTTTTTTTTTATTTTTTGATTGTTTTGTTGATAGTAATGCAAGGCGCTCCGATTGAGTTAACTTCAACTGAAGAATGCACAACAATCAGGCATATATATATATATAATAAACAGCTGCATATATATACAATTTATATACGCCTAGTTTAATAAACACACATATAAAGCTCACTTATACATATATACAGTAAATATATATATATATATATATAAATGTATAATTAACATTATCAAGCATACGTGTAACTAACAAGAAAGTATTATATAGAGCAAAGTGAAAAATGAAATTAATGGATAGTGTTGAAGCAGGAAGTCGCAAGCGCCCATTTATCAACTATTTACATATGAGAAGGATTCGAAATAGCAAAAGGCAACAGCTTTAAAGGCAACAAACCTACAAGTTTATATAGTACTTAGCCTTTGCTTTAATATGAAAAATATAAATAAATGAAAATCATTAGGCATGCCACAATAAATTTACATATATTTAAACTTGAAGCTCGAATTGCAAACCCAATAAATTGGCAAAAAAAAAAACTTTTATAAATATGAAATATTCACAAAGCATATCCATTGTTTTTCAAAACAAAACTTCCCCTTAATTTTATGTTGTTAATTTAGTTTATACACTATACATACAAAGGACAAAGGAAAGCAAATAAATGAAATTATTTTATTTGATTTATGGACTTTGTTCATTCATACTAACATTTACACACAAAACCACTAAGTAAATATACATACATCATGTAAAGCTCTTATGTACTTATATACATATAAATTAAATATGTTAAAAGCACACAAACTGCCTGTTTTGCAAAACATCTTATTAGTTTTATGTAATGGGGTATTATAATTAAGTTTCTTTTTATATAATTTGAACAAAAACCAAAACAGCAACTAACGCTTTGTCTCTAAGTATATAAAAACTATATAAAAAACTCATTTTCAACTATATTAGCAAAATTAAAACCAAGTGCATAAAAATAACAGCTAGGACAATACTCTAACCGTCAACAGGATACATTTGACTATAAGCATGAAATGGAGTATGAAACTAAACTTAAAAAATACAATTCTAGCACTGTCTGCTATTTAAGTATAATCTTTTTAGTTCAAATGAAAGATAAGTGCTAGGTTGATCAAATTTTGAAGCTCATTTCGTCTATTTAATGTTTTCTGTTGATGTTTGGCGTATTTAATAATAATGTACGTAACTGTAGCATTACGAAATCAAGAAACAAGTAATCTAAATTTATAAAATACTAACGAAAAAATAAGTTAATTTGAACAAAAAATTGGGTTAATTGTTAACTTTTGTTGAAAATACATTACAAAAAAAAAGAAAGCAAAACAAATACACTTAACTAAAGTAAAACTAAATACAATATATACAATCTATTATTATACAAGGAAAAACAAATCACATGCATATGTAAATATATTTATATAATATTGTGAAAAGAAAACAAACTAACAATTTAGTAAAGGCAAAAATTCCGTTTAGGAGTTTTTTATATGTACCATATATAAAATTAAAATTTATTACAAAAAATATGCAAATTTGTTTTTAAATGATGGCGCTCGTTGCCCTTTTTTGAATTTTACAGCTTGTAGCCCTGGCAAGAATATTATTTGAGTTTTAAGCCTTGTTCTCTGCTTTTCTGCCAGATTCGTTCAGACTTAGTTCCAATTTACTAATTCATAGTGAACCAACGAACTAAATCTTATCGTTCATTCGAATCATTTGAACCAAAATCATTCACAACAGAAATACCGAAACGGCCGGGCGCCTTCACTGTGAACAGTCAGAGTCAAAAATAACAGACCATGACTCACGACTGAACAAATTAAAGTTTTGCTCGAACTGAGTAAAACATTTATATTTTTGGCGGTAGCGCGACGACGCAAGTTCACATTTCCCTAACATATTTAAATTCTTAGTTGTTAGGGGCGGCGGCGCACCCCCATCACACACAATTTGTATTTTCCACACTGAATAATAACAAATTCTTGACAATTTTAGTCAAATTAGTCAATTAAAAATTCTCAAACTGTTGTCCTGAACAAAACAAAAAACGAACTAGTCAAGGAGCCAAAAATGAGTCACTGCCTATAGTTCATTCGTTCAGTTTATTGAATCGATTAATCGAACTTCGATAGAGCTCTACTGTGAGCTATAAAAAAACAAAGAATTTTTAACCAGACGCAACATTTGTTTACGCTATAGAGTTCAATAAGAAAGTTGAATAAGTTGATAATTAAATATTTTTGTGCAATGGATGCCACATCAAGCCTAGCCGACAAGTTGGCATCAAAGACGGCCAGCAGCAATTCACTGGACAGCAGCTCCAAGTCAAGTTCATTGGGCTCCAAGCACGGTGCCGAGAATGGCGTACTGAGAGATACGCCCTTTGCATATTTGGACGGGGAGGAGGATCAGGATCAAAAGAACGATGTGACCTATGTTTGTCCATATCGTGGACCTGTCTTTGGTGCACTTACCATTACCAATTATCGTTTATACTTTCGTTCGCTGCCGCTGCGCGATCAGGAGCCGCCCGTTGTTGTCGACGTGCCGCTGGGCGTGATAGCGCGTCTAGAAAAAATTGGTGGTGCCACGTCACGCGGCGAGAACAGCTATGGCATTGAGATATTCTGCAAGGATATGCGCAACTTGCGCTTTGCGCACAAGCAACAAAATCACTCACGTCGCACCGTCTTCGAGAAGCTGCAGGCCAATGCATTTCCGCTCTCCTACAGCGGCAAACTGTTTGCATTTGCCCATGCCGCTGCAGCGCAACCGCCGGCTGCCAATGCCGCTGTGAGTGCCGGCTGGGATGGCTGGGCAGTGTATGAGCCGCTGGCGGAGCTTCGGCGCCTGGGCGTGCCCAATGACATGTGGCGTGCCACAAAGTTAAATGAGAATTATGGTATTTGCGACAACTATCCAGCGGTGTGGGCCGTGCCCAAGGCCGCTTCCGATGATTTCTTGCGTCGCGTTGCACAATTTCGTTCGCGTTGCCGTTTGCCTGTTTTGTCCTGGATGAATCCACGCACGCAGGCAACCATAACACGCTGCTCCCAGCCGCTGGTGGGCATGAGCGGCAAACGCAATGCCGATGATGAGACCTACCTTAGCTACATTATGGAGGCCAATGCGCAATCGGACAAGCTAACCATTATGGATGCGCGTCCCAGCGCCAATGCTGTTGCCAACAAGGCCAAGGGCGGCGGCTATGAGTCGGAGGATGCCTACAAGAATGTGGAAATCAATTTCCTGGATATACACAACATACACGTAATGCGCGAGAGCTTGCGCAAAGTAAAAGAGGCATGTTACCCGACCACCGATGATTCCAAGTGGCAAACGGCCATTGACAGCACCTTATGGCTAAAGCACATACGTGGCATTTTAGCGGGCGCTGTGCGCATTGTGGACAAGGTGGAAACGATGAGTACTTCCGTGGTGGTGCACTGCTCCGATGGCTGGGATCGCACAGCACAGCTGACGGCTTTGTCGATGCTGCTGCTGGATCCGCACTATCGCACCGTGCGCGGCTTTGAGGTGCTCATCGAGAAGGAATGGCTGTCGTTTGGACACAAATTCCAGCAGCGTATTGGCCATGGCGACAACAAGCACTCGGATGCGGATCGTTCGCCGGTATTTCTGCAGTTTATCGATAGCGTCTGGCAAGTAAGCCAACAGTTTAGAAATGCATTCGAGTTCAATGAACACTTTCTAATCACAATTGTGGATCATCTGTATTCGTGCCGCTTTGGCACCTTCCTCTGCAATAATGAGGCGGAGCGTGTGGCGGAGGGTGAGTAAAGCTATACTAATAATTAATATATACTTGAGTTAGATAAATTGTGGAATGTGGAAAGTCTTTGGCTGACCAGATAACGCTATCTTTGCTCAAACAGTTCGTATATTAGTGGTAAACAGCGGAAACGCAACCCGATAACTGACGAGGCAATGAACCCAACATAAACTTAGATTAATTGAATCTGTTGGTGATCTTTGGACAGCAGTAGCTTACTTGGCTTACTGGCTATGCCATCCGCCTAGGAAAGGACAGTTCTTGGGCTTATTTCTCGCACATTTCTAATATTCAACATTGAACTTATTTTATGAAACTTTTGACCAACTAACTACTCAAATTTCTTTCAGATCTTAAGCACAAGACGACTTCTCTGTGGACGCACATTAACTCATCGCTGGATCAGTATCTGAATCCACTGTTCCCCTCGTTTACTCACGGCGCCGAGAACGTGTTGCGTCCCATTGCCAGCGTGCGTGCTGTGCGGCTCTGGAAGGGTCTCTACTGTCGGTGGAATCCGGGCTTGTGTACACCCCAGCATGGCTGTCAACGCACACGGGAGCTGCTTGCCAAGCAGGATCAGCTCTTTAAGCACGTCAACGAGCAGCGGCTGAAGCAAAATAGTCGCAGCAACAACATGCAGACGACTACACGACTGGCCTCGCCCATGCACTAACTAACTAACTAACTGAATATAGTATTTTCTGCTCTTATTATTATTATTATTGATGACAATTATATACATACAATACTTATACGCTATTAAACAATTATTTTAATCCAAAAATTATGTGCATAAGCAGCAATAATAAATATTTAAACATTATACATTGTACTTGCGTTAATAACAATGAGTTTCAGTGCAGGGGAAAGCAGCTGCGCAGCCGCCACTGCAAAAAGACACTGCTTGCTTACGTTGCCGCTGAACTGCTTGATGCAAAGCGTTTGGGAATTTAAGACGGATAGTCTCATAGTCATAGGATATTGACTAGTGCATTCTTACTAGTTAAAAAGCTGTATCCAATCAATGTCTTATATTTATTCTATCAAAACATTTGTTGAAGAGAATGTGTTTTAAAATATATGCGACCATATATACTATATATAGTACACAAAGCAAGCTACTCAAATATCTGGATTACTAATGGATTGGGGCTTACCATGCAAACAAAACCATGCTTTTCTGTGGTTTTATAACGTTGTGCAGGAACAACATAACTGTGAATCACAGGGTGCATTATGTTTGCAGTAATTGAACCCACACTCTTGTATACACATATGTATATTTTTGTGTGTATGTATGTATGCTCGCTAATTCACTGTCATTGCCAGTAGGCGTTGCCAACTGTTGCACATATTACATTTTTCATTCATAAAAATTTGCGGCACTTTGGCGCCTGCGCACTTGGGGCGCCCACGTGAAACTGGCCAAGCCACCCAGCAGCAGTCTGTTGTCCTTTAGCGCCAAAATTAGAAAACACAATCACAGTTGCTTCAGTACGTTTTCGCACGTTCATTAATGCAGTCGCATTTGGAGCTGGGCGCTCCCTCGAAGTGATTGGCAACGCGAGCCGTTACAACGGTTTATTTGCCTACTCAGCTGTGTTCATTGAAAATCAAAAAGTGCTTTACAATGTGAATATTTTAAAATATTAAACAAAAAAATTGTAATAATGCAGTTTAAAGCGCTCTTATTACTGCTGTTGCTTTTATTGTGCCTGGGCCGCCGCGCTTGTGAAGGCAGTGAAGTCCTTTTGCTCATTTCCTGTCCCCAAAATGGTGGACCAAGCTGCCGGTCGCTGCGTGAGGAGCTGCGTCAGCAGCAGCAACAACTATCTGACGCGATCCCAGCGGCTTATGACTATGTCATTAAGGTGCACATAATGCATGAACTATTCAATTACTGGACACTGCTGGACGCGTTGCCCCATTTGCGAGGCAGGACACGTTTACTAAACGCGAATACCGAATGGATTATTTGGTGTCAGCACAACACGCACGTGTCCTCCCTGCGTGACCTGCTCGAGCATCTACAGCGCCAAGATCCGCAAGAGGTGAGTTGCCGTCGCTAAAAACAATCTTGGAAATTCATTTCGCAAAAGGGTTACAACTTGATACTTTTATAAGGACTTATTAAAGTTGATTCAATGTAGCAGCAACCTTCAAACAGTTTAAAAGACAGAGAGTTCTACTAGCATATTTGGTAATTGTAGCTTGGGGCGGATGGGATTGGAAAAGAGTATACTTTTCGGGACGACAGGCATATAGATCAAAATTTCTTTGTATATCTATTTGAACTTACCTGAAATGTTGAAAATCGCAGAGAAGGGCGCACACAAGTAGACCTCCAAAATAGGCAATTGTATTGGACTAACATTAAACATTGATTATCGCAGAAGGCCCATCAACAGTAGACCTTCAAAATAGAAAATTGTATGGGGTTACATGAAATTTTGAGAATCGCAGAGGAAGGCGATCAATATATATACCTCAAAAATTTAGGAAAATTTCAGTGTTCTAGCAGCTCTGACGGTTTTGGTTGTGCGATGATTGCCAGTCACCATGTTTACATATCTCAAACCTTCATTATAGATTCAATATACAGAGTTAACAGAAGGATACCATCATTATCAACATCAACAATTGAGTTTGGCACCTGTTTTCATACCTTTCAGTTGGCCTATTATGGACACGCCTTGTACGATGCTGAAGCCACCATTGTTCATCACTTTGCACACTACAAGAATCCAACATGGTTTCCATATCCCATGCTTAGCGCTGGCGTTGTTTTCACAGGTGCATTGCTGCGCAGGTGAGTAGGGTGGGAGGACACCTTTCCAACGTGTGGCCATAACTCATCATGGAACATGCATTTGCAGTCTGGCCGAACTTGTTGCTGTTAATGCCCTGAATGCCACGCGGCACAGCGAATTTTCCATAGATGCGGCCCATGAGCTGGCCCAATTCATTTTCGATAATTTAGCACCTTCCATGCCAAATGATGATGCCAGCAACACTCACAACATGAACATCAACAAGGACGACCAGGACCTTGCCGACATGTTACAGGGCAAAATAATTTTGAAAAGTGCTGCCTACATTTGTCCCTCGGCGAACTTGTCGCCCGCCTGGTCGTTGGCATCCTCAGGGACGCCAGCAGGCGCGAGAACAAGGATAACAAAGGGGGATTCCAATGTGCAGGAGCCTGACCCAGAGCCTGTGTCTTGTGTGCTGCATGCAAAGCCGGAAGCGACTACTGGGAATCCTGTACATTGTGTAAGTTGAATTATGGGTGTATTCACATATAGTAGCAGAGTCATTTTGGACTGTACATGTGGCCATTTTGATAGGGATTGTGAGAAATGTGAAGGTCACCGTAGCTTAAAGCGATTAAGGTGTGAGTCAAAAACTTTTAATTTTGAATAAGGAGACTATTACAGCTTAGGAGAGACAGTTTTACAATGTGAGCCTGGAAGGTTAGGAAGGTGTTCAGCTGGAGCATTGAGTTTATCGTCGTGTTCGGTTGAGAGGCAGCTTTAACCTTCAAAGAGGATTGACGAAGTGCCATGCTGATTCCAAGTAAAACATGATTAAATTAGAATACTTGGTATTATTGAACGTCCAGCGCAGCATTCGAAGGAATGCAAGTACTACTGAAGTTTATTTGCTACGTTGTACTAACAAAAGGATCATTCAAGAAAATGAAATGTTCATCCTTACTACATCTGGAGGCAGGAAGGCCTGATAAAACGACAAGTCGAGAAACTCTATTATATTATATTCCTTGATTGGTTCATGATTATATTACGATTATTTCTTATCCTTTGGTATACACAGAATCGGAAAATTCAGAAATCTTCATCACATCAGAAATTTTAAAGTTGATGACAAATCTACTATTTATTGTAATCACTGCAATTCATTGTTGACCGCTCTAAAAAGCTAAATATAGTCAGCAATGAGTTAATTTTTATCAAAATCCACGCAAGATGAATATTCTTATATAAAGTGTAATATTATAGGTAAAACACTCAATACTCAATATGCTAACAACATGTCGTATGAGCAACAAGCTTTAAACCCTGAACGTAAGTAGGTTGTTCATACATAAAAAATACTGTATCATGTAGGTTCAGCTTTATTCTGTTGCAATTTAAAGCAAACATTTGTCTAACTGCTGTTGAATAGGCTATTCATGCAATTAGCATTTGAAAGCTATAACCATAAATTCACTGACAACGAACGGTCAAACACAAACTTCAACTTAACTCAGACCATTTGCAACCATCTCCACCCACAACAGGTGCAGCACACAACTGGCGTCCACATCTATTTTGCAATCAAAACCTGTGCAAAATTCCATAAGGAGCGTATACCAATCATCGAACGCACCTGGGCGCCCGATGCGATGCAACGCAAATACTACAGCGATGTGGCAGGTAAAGCGACACACAATATCGACAACGATGAGCGCAATTAAAGCAAATGAGTGGGGCTGTTGGGGCATGGTGAACGGGGAGTGGAGATGTGGGGGCAGCAGGGAGTGGGCCAAATAGACGAACACACACTTGCGTTAACAAAAACAAGAGTCAAACTAAACACACATGCTATTTTGAGCTGCAGGAGTGCCGCCATGCTAGTGTTGCATCGAATCGTTCAGAATAGGTTTCACTCAAACGATTCACTAAAAGGGATCAAATGAACTACATATTCACTATATAATTGTCTTTCATTCGAAGTCTGATTAAAAATGAACTAAAAGGAGGAACCAATTAACAAATAGATCGAACTTAGAATCAAAAACAACAAGAAAACGAACGAATTGAACGATTAAACTACGTATTTTCTTATGTCTCAGTCCAATTTATCGTGAGTATTGAATATTATTCATACATATAGACATATGTTATTTTGACGAACATAAACTTGATACAAAAGAACAAAACGAACAAGAAGGGGGTTTCAACGAACAGATTGAACCAGCATAGGGTAAAAACGAACAAAAAGAACGCAACAAACGAACATATTCAGTGAACGAACTTAATAAATGAATTGACCGAATCGTTTGTTCACCAAATTCCAACGACTCAACTTAGTTCGTTCATTGAACTTCGAGTACAATGTACAAGTGCAGGGCAGACAACCCGACTCCAGCTCCAACTCCAGCCCCAACTCCAGCTCCAACTCCAGCTGCAGCTCCAACAGCAGCTGCCATATTGAATATTCATTGATTTGGCTATGTATGATCTTCCAACTCGTACTCATACACTAACTACGCCAACTTTAACCACAACAGACTCCGGCATACCAACAATCAGCACCGGCCTACCCAACGTGCCAACTGGACATTGTGCCAAAACATTGGCTATTTTGCAATTATCCCTCAAGGATATCAAGGAGCGCACGGACATACGCTGGCTGATGCTTGTCGATGATGATACGCTGCTGAGGTACTATATATACACTACATATGTGCTGTCTGTGTTTGTGTGTGTGAGCCACGATTTTTATGCGGCTTACACGCCCGACAGCGCATTCAATTAAAATGATAATTGTTATTATTTTTATTGGTATCCAATATATTGCCATGGCATAAATCTTTCGCAGTGTGCCCCGGCTGAGCGCTCTGCTGAGCTGCTACAATCACACGGAGCACGTTTATCTGGGCGAACGTTACGGCTATAGACTGTATGCGCCGGATGGCTTCAATTATCATACAGGCGGCGCTGGGATTGTGCTCAGCTTGCCACTGGTGCGGCTCATCGTGGAGCGCTGCAGTTGCCCGGCAGCCAGTGCGCCGGATGACATGATACTGGGCTACTGTCTGCAGGCACTGGGCATTCCAGCACAGCATGCGCCCGGCTTCCATCAGGCACGGCCACAGGACTATGCGCCAGAGCGGCTGCAGCTGAATCCGCCAATATCATTTCATAAATACTGGGCCACAACGCCGGAGCACACGTACAAGCGCTGGCTGGGCGGCAACCTGGGCAATACAAGTGTGGGTCATCCGGCTGGCAAGGATCAGCAGGCCATGCCGCTCCGGTTGAATGGCCAGGGTCTGCTGCAGTTGGCCAACATGGCAACGGGGCTGGATGGCGCTGCAAAGCATCTGGATCTCTAGCTTGCACAGGTGAGTGGCATATCAAAAGTATTTTTGGCCCGTAATTAAAAGCAACAAATTCAACGAATGCCACTGGCAGGTGACAGTTGGACAAATGTTGTCACCACAAAGCCATCTCCTGTCCAAAATTCAATCTACTCCAGCCGGAGCAGCTGCCAGACACACAAATTTCCCATTTTCCGCAGTGAAAAACTTTGCCAACTTCGCGTTGCAAAGGTGTGCGGCAAGCGCTGATAAGTACGAGTATCCTTGTAGTTTTCTGTGTGTGTGTGTGTGTGTGTGTGTGTGTATTGTGGCTTTCGTGTCACTTTAATTAGTGAAAATGCTCAAATGTGGTTGCGATTTGCGAGAATGCTGCTGCAAATGAGCCAGAGCTGAGTTTGCCTGTTTAGTATTGGGATTAATCAGAATTAAGCTGATTTCAAATTCGGAAATATTCAAATGAGCGAATGGACAGCCTTAATATATGATTTTCTATATCATAACCAATATAAACTCCACCCAGAACTATGTTTATTTAAATCATTTAAAACCATTCATTACCCCCAAATATATTAGAAAATTACAAATTCAATAATCACATGACTTTTATCAACATTTCAGAAAATATATGAACAACTTTGAATAACACCAACCAAGAATGAGATTGCCATTATGAAAATCAAGCAATTTTCTAGGTTTTTGTGATGAAAGTGAAATCCATAATCCATAATCCAACCAACATTGGATGAGAATTTAGTTGTGAGCTTCCCGAAAGAGTACGGTAGTAGGACAATTCCTATCCTCTCAATTTAATAATTTCAAATGTATTGTATGTATATAAAAATGTTTTGATAGACTAAATAAAATAGATACCAATAAATAAATTGACTATAAGTAATAAACATTGCATGGGCGATAGATTTCTCTCGCTTCTTTCTCTCTCGTCTCTCTCACTCTCTCTCTCTCTCACTCTCTCACTCTCTCTCTCGCTCTCTCTCACTCTCTCTCTCTCACACACACACACACACTAAAGTAGACCCCCAAAATAAGCTATTGCTTTTCACAAACTAGACCTCTAAAATGATAAATTTCAGTGGACTCCCTTGAATTCTTGAGAATCGCAGAGAAGGGCGATTAAATTGGAAATATATGTTTTGTATGAAAAACTTTGTTGTTTATAAAGATAGCCTGACCAAACTCAACCAAACCGAGTCTCTAAAGAGTTTATACAATCTGACCAAATTTGATCAAAATCGGATCACTATATCATATAGCTGCCATAGGAACGATCGGGTGAAAAATGCAATCCGACTAAATTTGGTCTAAATCGAACCATTATTTTGCTATATCAAACTTTTTTTTGTTATTATACTTCAAATAGTTTGCTATAATTTAATCAAAATCGGACCACATGGTTCCCATAGGAGCAATCAGACACAAAATAAGTTTTGTATAAAAAAAATTCCTGCTAGGGTATATAACTTCGGCACTCCGAAGATAGCCGTCCTTTCTTGTTCTTAAATCGAATACCTATTTTCTTAAATAAAAACAATTATTATTGTTAGGATAGGTTAACCTGACTATTATCTTTAGTTTAGCAACAAATTGTCAGAAATAAACCTATTTAGGTAAGTGGCAGTGTAGATACTTTGCTCGTATTCGATTGCCCTACATTAATTCACTCACCAAATAATATTATAGCCTTAGTTCAGCATTGGGCATCAAATTTACATTTAATTTCAATTTGGCGACCCTCAGAGACCAACGTCATCCATATCCATTAAAACTTAAAGCATGGCAAAGCATTTTGAATGACTTTTTCACACCTTACACTTACTTAAATCTCATTAAATGTAAATTTCTGCAAGGACCAACTCGAGGACAGCGCCGCTTCATGTTGATCGGGGGGCATCAACAGTTTACGCTCGACTGCATTTTTCGAGTGGTTTATCTATCCGTCGGGTGGTTGGTTGGTTGGTTGGCTCAACTGAACTGAACTGAATTGAAGTATGCATCTTTGAGATACTCGCCGATAAACAAACAAAGCGCTTCATTTATCCGCCCATGCCGCACAATTTGTCAATGGGTGCCCATTGCGACGCCCACGTAGCATACAACATACTACTACCGCATGCGGCAAGTGCATCTATTATTTAAATACTAATCAATACTTTTGGCAAGTATCCCCCACCGTTTTGCTGAGGGAGTTTCTGAGGGGAATCGGGCGACGTTCCTAAATAGGTGAAAACAATGTGTCAGTTTATTTGGTCGCGTTGACAGTTGTAATTGCCTGTGGTTGTTTCAACGAATATCTTAAATTATTGAGCGAGTTAGTGAAAGTTTGGTCATGTTTTTGGAAAAGTGCAGCTTCAAGATTGTGTAGCCAAAAGCAGCGCATTTAAGCAGATTTATATACAGTGTGCACTCCGTATTGTATTAAATTAATGCCATCCTGGTAATAATACCAGCACTCAAATGCTTATAAAGGCAGTTTTAGAAAACTTAGATAGCATAAGATATGATATATGATTTAATGCTGAACAGCTAAAAGGATTAAACAGTTTTCTTCACTTCTGCACATTCAAATGCAAACAAAATATCATATAATATTTGAATTCCTGATTATTCCCAAATAAAAACCTTTAAAACTTTCAACTAAACTCAGTTTTTGACAGCAAATGGTGCTCTGAAAAATGATGTCCCGTTTAGGGCGCATAAATTTAGCAACATTTAGAAACCAATGGAAATTTTAAGGCATTTTTTTCACGGTTTGCAGAATCCCCTAAGTTTGGAGTACGAGTATTTCCTAGTTGTGCATTCATTTTGAAGTCCTTTTATTTGTTTTTGTTCTCGCGTCTGGGCTGTTTATTTGCTCTGTTTGGCTCGTCTGGGTTGCAATACGGCACTCGACTTGCCTTGCTTATCTCTGGGATGGCACATTCAACGCCTGGGACAGGAGGAGATGTCCTCGGCGTAGACGTACGTGTGCTTCCTGCCTCGTCGTGTCCTAATTAGTTGCGGATTTTTCATTGAATGCAAGGCAACCGCCGCATGCCGGGGCACTGCGACAAGTTGAATTTCAAATAAATTTAATTAAATACCAAGCATGTTGCAGTTAAATAAATGCTACATTTAAATACACTAATTACTTATACATATATATGTATATATTTTCCTTTAACGCCACTCGTAGTCAGCCTCCTCGGATTCCGCGTAGTCTTCGGGCGTATTCTCTTCGCCGTAATCATCATCGTAGTAACCATCATCTTCATCCTCTTCAACGGATGTTGCCTGTCTGGGACCCACAAAATTGATGGCATTCTGTGGCAGTAGTTGTATCTTGGCCAGGTTTCGTTGCTTTTGATTCTTGTAGAGCTGCAATAGAGCTGGTTGCATAGGATCGCTAGGACTCCAGGGCAGAGCATTGAGCGTGGTCAGCGAGAGAACTGAATGGAAGAGGAATGCGACTTTTAAAATCTTGACTATATTGTGGAAAGAATCTCTAGCTCTAGAGTATTTATAATCCCACATTAGAGCTATAATTTTTCGCATTTAAAGTAACTTTTGAACCCTTTACTCACCCAAAGAAACCAGCACAACTGTCAACTGCATTTTCACAATATCAACTGTGGCAGCTTCTTGAATGCATTTCGAGTTTTATAGCAAAATGTTCGAGCAAAGCTCTATTTTAACATAAACTTTATTACTTTTTTCTTTTATGGTTAATTTAATGAACATTTGATAAAAAGCAAAAGTTGTGAAACCTTTCTTTTGTTCATAGCTAATAAAGAAATGATAAATTTTCATTTTATTTGGTTGACGATTTGATTGCTACAGAACTTTAAATAGTTAATTAACTTTGGATTTATGTTTTATGCAGATGAAAAGTTTCCTACTCAAAATTTGTTTATTTTAAGCTTGATATTTAGATTTTTGATTAGTGCTTCCTCTCAAAATGTCTTTCTTTTCACTTTTGCTGCTGTCAAAGCTAAAGCATATTGTTGTTGTTTTCATCTGCTGCTTTCTCATCTGCGAAACGCATAAAAAGAAAACTTACAGCAAAATGTCAAAAATTGTGCACATTATCTTGAGAATTTCATGCAGCATTTTCTTTTGCATAAAATTACAGTTTGTCCCTTGCCAGGCCAGGCCAGGCCAGGACGACACAAGCCAAAACACGAACACATGCACACATTGTAAAGATTACATGGACATGGGTGTTGCTTGTGGCTACTTGAAAGTAGATTATACAGAACACGCACAATGTCACGTCAGTGAAGGTCCGGCTGGGGGTTTTGGCAATCCTGTGCCCGGGATCCTGGCGTTAATCTTACTCAAAACATCAAAAAGTTAAGCCACAAGGAAATTTAAGTAACCAAAGCCAAATACACAAAACGAAATGAAGCATGGAGTAAAATTGTTTAAAAAGATTTCCCTCATACAATGTGCAAGAAAATCCTTGGCGATTTGTGACTAGGTCCTGGGACTAGTACCAGGATGTGGGACTGAGGCACTGGCGCCTCATGAACTTTGTGTGTGTACTTGCAGCAAGTTTTTGTTGAGCTCAGCTCAGCTCAGCTTTCAATTCCCTGTTGAATTAAGTCAATTGTTTCAGTTTTGTGTTTGAATTTTACATTTCTAAGCTCACTTGGCGACGTTTTGATTTATAGAGTGGACTTGAATGCAGCGCATATTGAAAGTTTATTTGAGTTAAGAGGTTTTAAAACGAATTAAATATTCAGAGGGTATTGGTTTAAGAATAAGGACAAATCTGATGTGGCCCACACCGAGTAATAAGGATTTATCTTTGCCATTTAAGTTTTTTTAGCCTTGCAAAGGGTATTCTAATTTTGTCACACAACTTGTAACGCTTTGAAGAAGACTTTTTAGAAACCACAAATGATATAGATACATACATATATTCTTGATCAGCATCCATAGCCAAATTGACTTATTAAGCTCCTTCAGATTGTGTTTTGTTTGCCATTCTCTCCTTTTTGGGATTATCTTAATGAAACTTTGAACAGATGAATATTTTTACTACATCTGTAGAAACTAATCGGATCGGATCACTATAACATATAGCTGCCATAGAAACGATCGTTTGAAAATTGAGTTTTTGTAAGCATAATATTTTTGTAAAGATATTTTACTTATTTTATTTATTAATATTGATAACTAAGTTTGCAAAACCTAATCTTACACGTGATTTATATAGGCCTTCGTATATATTACAGTAAACTAAAATATATATATACCAGAATGGCTTATTATATATGGTATTTATATACAATGTATATATAATTAATACTACTGTATTTTTTGTACAAAGTTTAGGTGGGAGTACTTTGTTATAAAGGCATATATTCATTCTATATTCCCAAATGTGCAACAAGTTAAATAAATATGTAAGATTTTAACAAAATGAATAAAATTCATTTACAATAATAAATTGTACTTGTCAAGACTTCACAAAAATTACATTTAATATTATTTTAAATTTTGTTGATTTTATTTACATGTGCCCAAATATTAATTACAATCAGGAGCTCAGACTTCAAAGCTTTTTCTGCCTGAGTATAACGATCTTTTAAATATCAAAACAGAATATTTTCATGAATTTATTGTCTTTCCAGTAAGAGAATAAATTTAAGCTAACTTTTAAATGAGTTTTGGGCCTAGAGTATCTTCTATTCGAGCGCTCTTAATTATATCATTTAAATTCGCCTGCTCTTCTTTAGTGTGTTTGCCCTTCTGGGCACTATTTCATTCATTCATCAGTCAAAAGTTGTGCAAATTTTCAAATCGCTGCAAGGCATTTGCCAGCCACAAAACACAAAACTCCGAGCCCCAAACCCATTTAGATCAAGTTAAGACGCCTCAATGTAGGCAACTTCATTCAAACAAAAAAAAAAACGAAAGCAAACGAAATGCTTGCAGTTAACCAGCAATAAATTTGTGTCCATGTCTAAAGTTTAAGTTGAGGAAAAAACCATTTTGTGTCTATCAGGACGTCTAATCTGCAGTCCGTGCAGCAGGGCATGCCCCAAACCGAATAACTGAACCCATCCAACCAACTTACCACGTGCAATAAATTCCAAGGCGCAATGTCTGCACTATTTGTGGTTAGCCCCAAGACTTTGGCGTTGGGTGTCCAATCCCAAGGTGGGTAAATCGTTGGAGGGAGGGGGGGATATGGGAGTTAGTCTCACAGCTAAACACGCGCTTCGTACGTGATCTGATAGGGAATTAAAGCCGGCACATACATGTGTAAAGTTGGCCAAAACGCGTCCCATTCGTTTCGAGCCCCAAAAACACACGCATTTCCCCTCCCAATCCCCCTCCCCCAGCTCTAGCTTCCGCTGCGGTTTTGGCAGCACTGTGTGGCGCACAGTTTGACAGGCGGCGTCGGCAACTTCGTTGCGCTAATTTACTTTAAATTGGTTTTTACGGCATTCGCTGCTTGTATCTGTGATAAATGACTTGAGGGCGTTCTTGGCCACCTCACCACTCTCCACTTTCAGAGCTCCCCAATCCTATACCACAAAAAAAAATGTCTTTGTTATCGCTAATGGCATCTGTGGCTTGTGTTATTTTTTGTTGCTTGCCCCTCATCGGTAGGTTAATAAATTGGTAAATAAAAATTAATGCAGCATAAATTACAAATAGCCAATTCTCAACGTTGACGACGTCGCCCGCTCTTGACAAATTTCCTTTTGGCCACTTTGCTTACATTTTGGCCATAATTAACGAGCAAAGTTTTTAACCTTTTGTGCAAGTTTTGCAGTCCACAGCCAAGGTCCAGTCCAAGCAATACGTATTGTCCACAATATTGGCTTCTTATCGTTACGACGCCATCTGAGTGGGCGCCCTTGGGTGGGCGTGGCATGTCAACTAATGAGAGTGTGCGACCCGTCGGAAAGTTTTTCTTTTCGCTTTGCCTTCATCCATTGTGGCATAATTAATGAGAGCCACGTTACTCAAAGTGTTTGCCCGATTAATCAGCCAGGCTTTGAGAAGCTATAGTGTCCACTACTAAGCTGCAAATCGCATTAGCAAACTATATATATGGCATATAATTTGGTTCAGGTATTGAACTATGCATAGTTATTGCTACAATTGAGGTATTTGAGTATTTGAGGTATTATTTAAAAGACAGGTGAAGTTGCGTGTCTGTTTGCTTTTTCAGATTTGAATGAGAATATATCTGATTACTATTCATTAGAATGATGTAGATACTTCGTGGGTTGTACAAAATATAATACAAAGTATATAAGCGTATAGCGAATGCGATACGATTCATGAATAAAGCTGAAATAAAGTCTTATCAAACCATCCAAACTACCTCCTAGATAACAAACTCCCATAACTTTGTCATACAAAATATCCTTATGATCATGTTTTGCACTTTAAATTGCGTTGGCATTTACATTATATTCATATTCAAAATTTATTTTTTAATTTATCGAAATTTGACAAGAGTCCCTCTCAGAATTTCTCTTTTAATCGATTGCGGTCATTAAATAAGTAAACTATTTTAAAACATGGTCTGAGATAGTTCGTTTTGCGGCCAAAAATCATGCCAAAAACTCAAATTATTTTGAATTGCAAAGTTTCAAATACCACGATAACTCTACCTCCTAGATAACAAACTCCCATAACTTTGTCAAAACTTAACCGATTTCCATACGGAATGTCTTTTTGATCATTTTTTGTACTCTAAAATAACTTGGCATTTACATTATCTTGATATTACAAAAAATTATAAGATTTCTTTGGGATTTTTGCATATCATTAAGAAAATTTTAAAAAGAAATATTTTTTTTTTAATTATTAAAGAAATGTATAAGATTTTCTTGGGATGTTTTGCTTATCTTTAAAAAAAATTTTGAAAAAGAAATTGTTGTTTGAAACATATATTTTAATCGATTGCATAAATGAAAATTAGTATAAAGTGTTATTTTAAAACTTTATCTGAGGCTATTAAATTTCTATAAGAAATAATAATCGAAATAATATTTTGAAATCAATATTAAAGTTTATAATAGCACTCTGTCTCTCTCTGTTTCTCTCTCCCTCTCTTATGTTGAAAATTATAAACAATTCTATTTTAGCTAGCCAATAACTAATCTACCAAGTGGAATAAATAAAACTAGCTCCATAAACTATAATTCTTCAATTACTTTCCATAATTTATACTTCTGTCTGATTGGTACAACCAATAACCCATAAATTTCTCCATAATACACATTCTGACTGCACAATTATTTCATACATTTGAAATACAATTTAAAAAGATTTTATTCGTTGTGCAGGAAGCCGTGTGGCGATTGCTAAATAAATTTGTTGCACGTGATGCCTTAAACGGCCACAGCAAGGGATTTCAGAAACTGGCAGCCATGGTTTCTGACCAAGTTGCACAATACGTTTGTTGATTCGCTTGTGGCACAAATTGCGTGCCACAAATGGACGCACATAAATCATGCGTGCGACAAAAATCGCTTGGCGAGTTTTTACGCACAATTGGCTAAATTCTAAAGCTCGGAACTGGCACAGGTAAAAGCACTCGCATCCAATCACAGTTCTGGTCTGGTATTCTGCCCACGATGGAAACATTTCAAATGCATTTAATCAGCGCTCAAAATGGAGAAAAAATAGTTTCCGAAAGTTGCATTAGCTATTGAAATTTGAAATATTATGAAAAGTTGTGATATATGGTATAATACTGATTTTTGCAGCCTGTGCTCGTATATAAGAACTGTCTAAACTAACATAACAGCAATTTATGTTTTCAACTTTGTTTTTAGTTTGGCTTTAATTTCTATACAATTTTACCATTATTTAAAGTCGCTAACCTACAGAAATTGAAGCTTTTAATTACAATTTTAAGAAGATATATGGATTTAATAATACTATCGACTATATCGACTCGGCTATTCAGAATTTATATACTTTGTTGGGTCGGAAACGCCAGACAAAATTATAATACCCTCTGCTAGGGTATAAAAATATTAACAAATTTCGATTAATTGTTATAAGAAACTTAAATTAACAATTGTCCTTCATAGTCAGTATTTATATGTGCACTTTTCGTTTTACTAATGTTAGTGCAGCGATAAATTTAGTAATCAATGTTGTTTCCATTATTCATTATAACTAAATTAATCAGTGTTTATAGACATAATATAAATTTAAATAGGATTCATACATTTTCCTGCTCAAACCAATATTTCAAATTTCAAACATGGCTGAGACAATATTATCTACTATTTATTTATAATTATGTTAACATAACACAAAAGTGTTAATAAAAGCGCGCCACATTTTCTCTAAACATTTTAATATTATAGAAATTAACTAAAGAGTCTATTTCATTATTTAATCTGATAATTTGTCAGTTGCTTTCTGCTCAAAGAATTTTTAAATGAAGTCCAAAGCATTTAGAAGCTTAGAATTTATACGATTTAATGCAGATTAAAGTGTGCCCCAGTCAAAGACTTCTCCTTTACTTATATAAAGCGTGTTTTTTTTATATATATAATTTGCATTAACATCTCACAGCTACGCGTCAGCTAAGCGCACATTTTTAATGAATTCGCAACTTGCAACACTTTTCCACACCCAAATAAAAGATACCAGCATTTGTTTTTATGTGTGAGATACTTGAAAGTTCATAAAATGAAAAGAAAAAACATCCTTTAGATGCGGCTCCGCCCGCTGTCCCCATTTCACAGGCGCGGCAAGCACTAATTAGTCAAGGATTTGGCATTAAGGACTGTGAAAGCCGTAAAAAAATGCCCAACCCCAAATAAGAAAAATGTAAAGCACGTATTTAAAATATTCAAAATATTGTGCTTATTTTCTTTTTGTTTGTGCATATATTTTTTTATGCTGTTGTTGAAATTATGCGCACGTACAGCAAAAGTTCCACAAAATTCTTGTTTATTAGGACTGGCCAACATTTTTAACGGTCTTCGAGAGTTTTATGAGCTTATAAACTTGGCAATGGGCTGGTTGTTTGGTATGTTAACAAATTGTCAAAAGATCTGGGCCTGCTTGAAGCCTAACAAGGAAAATTGTTTATCAAATGAACTGTGCATTTGGCACAACATTGCAATGCATATTCATTTGCACATTTAATTACACTTGAGACTTGCACAAAATCAAACCACATTCAAATTGCATTATTTAATCAGCCAGGTTGTCCCCAAGGACTGCAACTGTGTTTGACAGTGTGTGTGTGCGTGTGTGTCCAAAAACAGTGCTGCAATTGTCATTGCAATTAGGATAATTTTGTTAGAGTTGGAGGAGGAGGAGTCATGGAATTTTGATTAATGAATACACATGTATGCATAAGTGGGCCGATGAGAATTCTATTCTAAATGCATAGAATATTTATCATATTATGACTGTACTAAAGATTACAGGCCATTTGTGGTGGATGTCCTTAAATGTGCTGCTGGCAAAGGTATTGCCAAAAAAAAATAACGAACGTTCAATTAATTAGCATCTATTCACAGGATACTGGACACAGGACACAGGACACGACAGGACACGAGCCAAACGTGCATGACAAACTTCCGCTTTTCAGGTTCGGTTAAATGAACGCAGGCTGCGGCCAAAGGGGCGTGGCTTAGCACAGCGGGCTTGGTGGGCGGTGGACGGTGGGCGGTGGGCGGTGGTTTGGTGCATTTGTGGTCTGTGTGCAGTTTTGTTTTCGGACCATTTAACGGGCACATACGAGTCCAAGTAGAAAACTGTAGCCTGGACTGCGGAGTGCAAAACAAAATCGTACAAAACTAAAATACGTGCAAAGTTTACAAAAAACAATTTGGTTGTGGCTCGGCCGCTTCCGTTGCAGCTCCGGCTGAGGTTGTTTAATTATTTGCCATTTAGCTGAGAGAAGAACTTTTGCTTAGCCTTTGGGTTTAACAATTTGATGCAACTTAAGCGATTTATTTAATTATTGAATTGGTTTTCACACCAGATAACACTGACAACCCTTACAAGATATTAAGGGAAAAAAAGGGTAAAGCGTAAATTCTTGTCATAAGAAATTGTCTAGCTGTGTTCATTGTTCGCATTAAAAAAAGTACCAAGACAACATTTCAAACTGCGCGCTATGCAGTGGATGTAGTGTTGCCACATGGCATAACAAATATTGTGCACAGTGCTGCCAGTATTTCGCGCGCGAAGTTGGCCGCGCTGCCAGAAACAGCTGAGAAGCAATAATATTTAGCTCCTTGGGTAAAAGAGAAAAGAAAACGTCTTGCGATGTGCCGGGAAGGCAGGAAATGGCAAATGTAAACTTACAAATTGTCTGCCAGAATTTAGACTTTTGTTGCCGCTCATTACGCAGTTCAGGCGTTCCTGCGGCGAATGGATGCAGCCAGCGAACTTGGTTGAATATGCCTTGTTTTTAATATTCGGTCACACTGCACAATAATAGCACACTCCCGAAACGTGTTTACAAAAATTGTTTATTCTAAATTTTAATTAAAACAGGCAGACAGCATGACGGAGATTGAGGGCTACAGAGGTAAAGATTGAAATAACATCAATTGAGTTAACAAAACTAATTCAAAACACCATACGCAGTTGTGCCGCTGCAGATGACACCTGATGCCAAAAATTGTCACAGCATTTACATGCGGGAGCATTTTATACGTTTAATGGATCCCAACAAACCAAAAGGACGCACACTCTTTTTGCTAAACATACCGCCCTACGTAACGGAAGACAGTCTGAAAACATTCTTCACGCGCGCCGGCAACGTGGAGAGTGTCATGTTTGCCGAAAAACCAGGACGCGAAGAGACCGCCAAGTGGTACGAGGGTGTGGAAGTGCCCTTTTCGAATGTCCACACGCCTTTTAAGTTCAAGGTGGCCTACGTGGTGTTCCAGAAGAGCAGCAGCATTGGCAGGGCGCTGGCCATAAAGAGCATTGATTTGCACAACAGCAGCGGCGAATGCCTTGTCAAAACCGGCATGGAGCTGTGGCATGATGACTACGAGAATAACTTTATCCTGGATGCGGGAAAAACGCAATCAAAGATTAACGCCTACATGGCTGACTATGATAAACGCGAGCGTGCCGCATTGGAGGCGGCGAAAACAAGTGAAGCGGATGCCGATGGTTGGGTCACGGTAGGCAAAGAGGGACGCAATGCGGGCTTCGAGCAAAAGGAATCCGTAATTGGCCGCATCGAAACTAAGCTGAAAAAGGATACAAAAACCAAGGAGCTTAAAAACTTTTACACATTTCAAATACGTGAAAGAAAAATGCAAAATATTGTTGATCTGCGACAGAAATACGAAGAAGACAAGCGAAAAATTGAATTACTGAAACAATCGCGACGTTTTAGACCGTTTTAGCAAGTTTGAGTGATTAAATACGTACGTAAAACAAATAATTTTTTAAAATAAATACAAGTTGTTTAAGTTATATAGTATTGAGTTTAATTTCCAAATTTCTTCAACTCAATTTTCGTTAGACAACAAATATTGTTTAAAATCTTCAGATTTTGCGAGGCAAGTATACGAAATTTCAACTAAACTTAATCAGCCCAGTCGATCTATTGATGCTAATGGAGAATATATATACTATATGGTCGGAGATGCATTTTACACAATTTTATTAACCCTTTTTAGCAATTTTAGCCCAACATTTTGACGGACAAATTTGAAGTCTACTTAAAGTAGTATTTTATCTAACAAACTAATTTAGTTTCACTTTAAAGGTCTCTTAAAAAAGTTTTTAAATTAACTTTTATTAAAATCAATTAGTTAAAATGTATAATTTTTATAGTTTCCACAATTCAATCAATAGATTAAAAGGTTATTTCAAAAAAATCAATGTTCTAAGCCTAAAAACTTCTAGAAACTAGAATGGGCTAGTGCAAATTTGAGATATTATTCTGTAATAATAAGGCCATCGATAAAAGTAATACTCAGTTTTAATAAAGTGTGCGTAAGCACAGGTTGGAAGTTGAAAAAGTTTTCACAGTCGAAGAAATATGTAAGTGCGAATTCGAATATGAGTTGCATGACATGACCGCTGGCCAAAATCCTCATAAATTTATGGCATTGACACTCTGGCGCGACTAAATCCTGGCCTGGCCTGCCATAATTTCACGGCAATGCCATAACTTATAAGCCAGCCGCGGCTGTGCTCAAGGAGGAGGCCATAAAAGCGCATAAAAAGCAAATAAAAAAGGCCTGAAGAAAAGCAACAATAACAACATGAAGAAGAAACGCTGCGCTTATTGTGTGATAATCGCATATGGTTTATGTTAATTTGAGAAATGATAAAAATATTTCGCTTATCAATTTTAATCATCATAATCGTCGCGTTGCCATCGTCGCGACACAGACACAAACGGAGACCTCGCCCCAGGCCACTGGCACAGCACGCGATCCGGATCCGTTGCCGCTGCCTCTGCCACAGCCTCAGCCGCTGCTGCTACCCATGAGAAGTCCATAGGACTTTTAGGCTTAATGTGGCGCGCGTAAATTTCCAATCCACAATCTACCAACTGGGTAATCTGAGAGTCTGGCTCGGAGTGAAATACAAACGAGGTACGCGTTGGATAACGCATATGCGCGAACAACGTAGCCATCGTCAAGATTGTTGCTGTTCTACCCAGTATCCATAAAATGGCTTAAAGGGGTATACCTACACATACCCTATACCAAGAAAAAAGGATTTTTCAATCATAGACACAACTTCCATGAAAAAATTTAGAAAAAACTGTAAATTTCTCCTTCTACCAAGGAGAAAGAACTTATGGCTTTTCTATAATGAGGAATCTATTCTTGATCAGCAATAGAAGATGTTTCCATTAGTATCGGAGCGTTAGTCTATCTATTACATATACATATGTGCTATATAGATTATAATTAGATCATATACCAGAGAATTTGATCAGATAAGATCGCAGAACTATTGAGTTTAATCAGAATACTTGTGCTTTAGAGAACTTATTTGAATTCTTTTTGGTAAGTGCTTATATTGTAGACAAAAATTTCTGTTTACTGGGAAAAGTTAGGATGATATTTTAAGAGTTATTCCATAATATGAAGAACAAATTCAACATTTTAAAATACATTTCAATGTTCTACTTATTATTGTAAAGCCTACAGTTTCAGAAAACTACAAGGCTGATTACAGAGTATCTTCCCGTGCAGCACTCTTGACTAGAGCAAACTTACATGTTGTGTTTGTTGTTGTTGTTGCTGTTGCATGCTTGTCATTGGCTGGGGGCCTGGCCTACTGTGGAGCCTTAAGACAGCAACACATTCATAATTTCTTCCGATTTGTATCGTTTTAAACATTTTAAATTGATTAAAATGCGATAAATCATAATCGCCCAGTGTCTGGGACTCGAGATCGTCGAGTGGAGCGTCTGCGACTGCGACTACGACTTCGGCCGGGTGATGGAACGATTTATGAGCCTTGAACATAATAAAGTGTTAACGGAACGAGTTATTAAGGTAATCTGAATGCGCATAAGTTAATAAAAGCTCGTTGCACTTTCGTTATGGCTGCGACGATTTGCATTGGAGCCGCGCAGGCCGCTAGCGAGTTGCGTCTAAGGTTGCATAGGCCCCGTTGCGGACACACAAGTTGTCCAAAAATATAACATAAAACGACCACACGTACGTCTCCCATGCCGCGCAGCAGGACATCGGCAACAGCTTCAGGGGCCGCCACAAGATCGGGGAGGGGCACACTGAAAACACAAACGCCGTGTCTTGTGAGCAGAACAATCAATAAATTTGAACACGTGAGCGGGACGCGAATGCAGACGGCAACAACAGCAACAACAGCAACAACATCCACAACAACAACAACAACGAGTACAACACGATAAGTGATCGCCGTGTCGACTGATTGGGCACCAACAACAACAACAAAAGGTACTTTTTTTTGCAGTGCGGAAAAACTGGAAAACCGAAGCACTTTGGTACCAAAGCTTAAAGTTATTAGTGGCTATGAATAATTGAGACTATAGTTTTATGCAAATTCAGTTTTTAGAAAACTGAATTCTGAATTAGATAACTGAATTCTGCTTTGGAATCAATAAACGTTTATAATTTGTTAATAATCAAAACTCAAGCAGTCAAACTCGTTCATATGCAATCTTAACCAAAATCATCTTTGTGTATTATAGTGCCAAATTATGGTGATTGGATTTTTATTGAATTGAGTTTGTGTATTCGTTTCTCTTTTAAATTCTAAACACATTAGCTGTCAGAATGATATAGTATTTGTTAAATATAGTGAGTAAAAGATATTTGATGATTGATTTATGCAATAGCATAAATGGTTTTTTTGGAAACTTTTAAAACGTTTTCAAAATTACGTTTTACTCCAATTATGATGTCTGCAATCAATCAAATATTTAAAATTTCGCAAATATTAAAGAAGTATAATGTGAAAGTAAGGTAGAAATTTCAGATATTGTAGAGGAATAATCAAAACCAAGGAATCAATTTGCATGAAAGTCGGTTAGTTTTAAGCAAAGTCATGGAATTTGAAAGTCTACGAAGAACTTTTGCCATGAATTTCGGAAATTCACAATTCTTTATACTTTACTTAAAAGAGATTCATATTTTTGATTTTTTAAATAATTTAAAAGATACTAACATCAACTATGAAAAGTGGGAAAACTTTAACTAAAAGAAAAATTATTGATAGTTTTAGTTGAACATTTTCTGGAATAGAACTAATCTGAAATTATTTAAAAGATAATTTCAACTATCAAAAGTAGGAAACTTTCACTAAAGGCAAAAATATTGATTATTTTAGTTAAACATTTTCTAGAACAGAACTAACTTTAAATTATTTAAATGATTTTCAACTATCAAAAGTGGGAAAACTTTAACTAAAGGAAAAATGTTTGATTATTTTAGTTAAATATTTTCTGGAATAAAAGTCATCTGAAATTATTTAACAGATCCTAATTTCGACTATCAAAAGTGGGCTAAGCTAACGTAAAGGAAAAATTATTGATTATTTTAGTTAAACATTTTCTGAAATAGAACTAATCTGATCTTATATAAAAGATAATTTCAACTATCAAAAGTGGGAAAACTTTAACTAGAGGTGAAATGTATTGATTATTTTGGTAAAACATTTTCTGGACTAGAAATAATTTTTAGCATTATTCTGCCTAAAAAGAATTTGTTGTATAGCGAAGATTTCTTTTTACATATTGATAGACATTTCACGGACACTTGTTGATATTTACCATATAAATAGATTGAAGAACTAACAAAAACTTCTTTAAAAAGCTTTTTAAATGTTGGAAGAACTTAAACGTATACTAAACTGTGCAAAGTTCTGCGATTTCCATATTGAAAAATTACTTACGTTTAAGCTAAGTTTCATCATTAAATATGATTTTGTTAAATTTGTAATATTTGATAGATTCAGAGTTGTTGGTGGGCTTAGCTACTTGGCAACTCAATAACAATCCCCGAAATTATACCAAGTTGTTGTGTCGACATCATCCATCATAATTGGTTCCCTGCGTGCCGTCGATGGCCCGTATAAATTATAGCGCCTGGAACCGGCAATCACCTCACGATAACGACGCACTGGGGTGCGAGCCATATGCAGCTCCATAAGATCCCACTCGTTGAGGTCCTGGAACACTGAACGCATCATATGCATGCGTCCTAGTAGTTCCGTCTCGCGCAGACCCTCGTACTTGCGTCCTGTGCGTGATCGGAAGGATTTATAGACCTCACTCTGCTGCTTGGTCTCCGTTGCCGTTTGCAGCTCCTTGCGGTAGAGCGCCCGAATGCCACGACCCAAATGACGAATGTGCTCAAAATCCTTTATGTTTAGAGCCACCAAGGCAATGGCATCCAGATTGAGCAGCTTGTGGCCATCAATGTAGTTCTCCCTGAAGGTTTGCTGTGGGTGCAATCAAATTGTAAGCACTCTTAGACTATCAATGGACAACTCACCTCGTATTCGGGATAGCCAAACTCAATAATCCAACTGGCGACATCGTTTATGCTCCACTTGAAGACCTCGGTGCGTGCCTGGGCATCCACCACAACGGCGCACAGATTGAAGAGCGTGTCCGGCGTGGCCCTAAAGGACATTGGTACATCATTCTTGTCGTACTCAACATCGGGATACATATAGCTCGGATAGCGAAAGGTAAAGTCCTCCTCCTCATCACAATCAGGAGGTTCGCTGATACTAAGACTTTCCATAGCAAAGTTACTCCGTTTATACGGTGTTGATACCGAGGACGATGGCGAGGACGACGACGACTCCATTCGAGCGGATGGCACGTACTGTGTCCTACCTAACCCAAATTTGGTTGCCCCAAGTCGATTTGATTGCGGTTTTCTCCCCCTAGCGTATCCTGTTCGTGTTTATTTACATTGCTTGGTTGCGTTTTTTTATACACTTTATTGTGGGTGCTCTGACTTTCTTATGAAGTTGGTGGGGCTAAAACAGGGGATGTAAATAAGGATATCAACTTTGTAATAAATAGTTATGATTTTGCGAATATGGGCTTATACTCCTAAGAATTAACTGCAAATATTTTGTGGATCAGTAATCTAAGCCAGAAATATTTGTTCTTTTGACATCCCTCATATGTATTTCTCTTACCATTCAAAGCCTAGTTAAATACTTACTTACTTTCGAATAAGTTCGAATATCCGAATAGTTTCGCTCTCAATTGAAGTATATGATGTTATGGAGGAATATTCCTAGATATTTCCCAAGATTATCCTTAAAAAAAATTGAAAAATAGATGAATTCCTTACCAACATTGATCATTGGAAACGAAAATGTTCTAAAATTCGGAGAATCAATTATTTACCAACATTCGGCTTGAAAAGTTTTGTCTTTGGAAAAATATTAAAAATGAAAAGTATTCAAAAAAGGGAAGAGAACTGAATGTTTGTTTGTTCTTCGAAAAGTAACTTACCATTAAGTAAAGTGTATTAAATATTTGCTCCCCTAGACAACGTGTCCTTCCTTTGTTTTCGCTTTTCCCGTGATTGCATTTGCATATCCGTTGTTGTTTTCGGGGTCAAATGGGGGCTGGCGGGAGGCGCTGTTTGGCGCCGTATTATATTTATGCTACGTAACGGCACGACAGGAGTCCTATTATAAAAACGAATTTCGCTCCACAATTTTGACATATTCCCTTCATTCCTCTGTCGATTTTTGGATAATATTTGAGCAGTTCATAAAAGTTTCCTGGCGCTTATTTAATGGCACACAACTTTTAAGGAGCGTTGAAACGATTTGTTTATGTTGTGGTTCCTAGAATGCGGCTAGATTTATGACTCTACAACGCATTCGGCACCGTTACCCACTTTATTAACAGGCCAACAGCCAGACAGCATGGAATTATGTTCCGGCACACAACATTCGCGCAGAGATCACTCAATTTCCGACAATCTACCAGACATTCCCATGCCCATGCGCCGGAAAGAGATAAAAGATCGTCGATATATAGAGTCCGTAGCTCCGCCCACTTGAATGGATGGTTCGCATTGGCTGCCAGCTGCCATACTGCCTCTCCATAAGGTGTAGGCGCTAGGGAGCTGTGTGTGTGAGTGGTGTGTGCCCCCGCTACGAAGTGTGTGTGTGCGGAGTACGGCAACATATGGAGAAATCGGTAAACAAATCTCAATAGCGATCAACGAACGATCTCTGCCCGAGCTAATGACACAGCGGTCTGCATGTGTGTAAACAACCAAACCGTGTATGGCAAGTTTCTCATCCATGGGAGCAACAGTGGGCAAAAACAGGGAACAAAGAGAGAGAGGTTAAAGGAAATATGGAAGGGTTACTTAAGTAAGTATATAAGAAAACAAGCGACTTAACAATCTTCCATAAAATATATAAGCATATGAAAGTGGCGATCGTACATCCTACTTCGGAAGATATTATTAGACATATTAATTGTTATATGATTTAATATCACCATTCACAACTCTTTTGTTTCTATTTCTTAAAAAATAAAAAATAACTTGCTAATGAAACTTTGAATATTATGAAATTTTGATTAACTAAAAGCTATACAACGTAAAAAAAACTAATATTACCTAGGCCTGTTCCGATTTCCGAATACTTTTCCATCCAAATAGTTTAAATCTTAGTTTTGATTGAAATTTGAATCTTTTTCTATTGAATGCTGTGTCCAGCTACTTTTGATTCCATTGTCTTAAGGCAAATATTCAAACGCTTGCAATTCCGAATGATTTAATCGGAAATGGGAACAGGTTTTCCAAAATTGATCTACCATTCTCTCATTTATCTTCAGTTTTTATCTCTATTCGTCCCACTGTATCGATCCACACACAATCACTGAGATTTACTTTAACAAAATACTTATTCGTATGCGCCCAAAGGCAATCGATGATCGCTGGTTGGGTCTGCTCCCGGGCCGGTCCATTCAGTTCCGTGTGGGTTGTCTTAGCAAACGGTTTCAACTTTATGCGCCCCCAACATACTGTGCGAAACGTGTATTCGAGTCATTTGAAGCGACGGTGTTTACGGCGTTAAGACGGTTATTTGTTGTGACATGATAGTTTGTTTATGCTGATACCAATTACCAGTGTGGTTAACTGAGAAAACTGAGCAATGTTACTTCACGATAGTGCCAATATGGAACAGAGTGTGCCCGAGAATCTCAGCACGCATGTGTTTAACTGTGAAAAGAAGTTGCAGCCGCCTTCACACGATCACATGGATAGTGAGAATGGCTCCAACTCCAACAGTGATCTGCCCACCAAAGAATTAATATCGAGTCCGAGTCCTGCGACAAGTGCAACCACCTTGAACACATCACCCAACAGCAACAGCAGCAACACCACAACCAAAGTGAAACTAAGTTTTAGTGTCGATCGTTTGTTAAGCGCAGAGCGCACAAGTCCATTGACATCCTTGATCCCAACATCCTCAAGACAATGCTGTGATGGCACTGTCTATGCCTGTTGCACATTTCCAAGCTGCTTCGGACAGGCCACAGAAGCTGCCAAGCACCCTCCTGTATCCGCTCCTCCAGCACTCACAAATACACATGCCTACGCCTATGCGGGATTGGATAAGTTCTATCCGGGCTTATATATGGATTACAAATCTGTGCTAAGACCCACGCCCATTCGTGCTGCTGAGCATGGTAAGAGCGATATATATTATTTCAATTACTGTTTCTAACTTACTTCCTTAAGAAAATCCTATAAGTTGTTATTTAAAAGAAGATATATCCAAAGATCTGAATGTATGAATTAAGTAAGATAAAGCTCTGATGTACACTGAAATTCCCAATCCTAACACCAAACTACTTATAAGAAGAACTCCCATACAAATAACTCAATATAGAGTTTCCAAAAATCATATAATCCAACTAAAGATAATATTTCATGAAAACCCAAGTTAACAGAACAATAAATACATTCATTAGGTCTATTTATAAATCATTTCCACTCGGGACTCGATTAAACATTAGATTTGGATAAGTTTTTGAAAACTAATCTCATTCTCAGTCATTTCTAATCATAGAAGATAACCTTATTGTATCGTATAAGACTTTGATATTGATATTAATCTAAGAAAAAGAAAACCATCTCAGAATAGTTACAATATTCATATTCAATATGATACCATCTGTTTTATAATCTGCACCAAATTGCTGACTTTCAAAGTTCAAAAAACCCCTCATTATCGCGCTTTGGTAACTTTGGCAAACAATCTTCAGCAACGATCAAAAGATCCGTTTAGGAAGTTTTCCCATTTGCCAATCAAATTCCGACATTTTCTTTAGCCTCAACTCATTATAAACTGCAATGAAATCGCATTGTAAAACAAAAGATACAAAATTTACATTCCACGAAAAACTTGAAACACTTTTGGTCTCAACCAAATGGTTGGGTCATAAATCGTGCGTTTTTATTGGAATTATTAGTTGATCTGTGGCCATATTGTGCAATATTATTGTAGCCAACTGTTTGTGGTTTTGTGGCTAATTCTTGACGAAAACAATTCGTTTGTTGAAATCGACAAATAGATATCTTCTCAACGTCGACTCGTATTTACGTTACTTCCTGCTGTTTTGTATATCAGGGGACGACTCATGGACTGCCTGCCAGCCTTGTGCACTTTGATCTTGTTTATATGAAAAATAGTGAGAAATATATTTTGTATATTGTGGATTGGTATTGTTCAACTAGTTGTTTGCATCTTTGGCGCAGCCCTTTTTTTCGGCTGCCTCATTTGTTTTATATACAATTCTTATCAAGAGGGTGTTAAATGGCTGAGGGCTCCAATTGATTTAAGCGTTGAAGGCTGTGTCCGGAAGTGTGCCTTACACAATGTCATCATATTGCCAACGATTGTGAAGGAAAAGTTGTCTTAACAAAGGAGCATGGGTCTTAAGAATCGTCTGCAATGAGTTATCGTCAAGTTCAATTGTGGATAACAAGGAAATTTTGTCTGGTTTTTCATCCTAACGATTGCAAAGTCTTCAAATAGTCTACAATTATGGCAACGCCTCTTCAATAAGTTGGCAACACCTTTATAATGAGTTGGCAATGCTGCTGCTATCTCATATTTACGTGCAATATTGCGCAACTTTCGACGTTCCCAAGAGTGACCATAATAAATTTTCAAGACAGTTCCAATTTCGTGTTAGACTTTCTACCAGTGCTAGCAACTTAGCAACAACCGTTTCTAACACTAAAAAACCTTTGCCAAATGTTTTGCGCAGTAGATTGAATGTAAAGTAATATTTTCATGTAATGTGCAAAAAACAGGTTTGAAAATATTACACGTAAATATTAGATAGTGTGAACAATCCTTTAAAAATCATTGTTTGGCCTGACATAGATGCAATGTTATATTGAGCTAGAATATCTACAAAGTTGATAAAGCTCTGATAACATAATCCTGGAAACAAAAGTAATTTAAAGAAGTGAGGTTTAAGAATCGTGATAATCAGAACAAGAAGTCAAGTTCGGCAAAAAAAAGGGGTAACCATTTAAATGTAAATTCAGAATAAGAATTAAAATATTATAATGTTGTTTTCATAATATAAACTCCGAAATTGATGCCACCTTTCGTGTAAGTCAACTGCACACTTCCCTAAAAAGTACTCTTATTTGTTTCATCCATACCAAAACTAGAAATGATATCATTCCATAGCATACTCAACAACGTTTTCGCCTTAATATCCACTTAAAGTGGCAAACAAATTAGCGCCACATCAAAATAAATTTGCCAGCCCATCAATTCAATGTGAACATTTATGAAAATTATTATCAAAATTAAATGATTCTTAAACACATTACGTACTACAAAATGCTAAGAGGGCGAAAATGAAATGCCAATTAGCACATGGCATAAAATTCGACATTTCCTCAATCAACAGGAAAAGTCAGGTAGTAGAAGAAGAAAAATCAAACAAGATTTTGTAAATGGTTTCATCAATTCTGGGCTACATTAAATAAATTAAATTCAAAAGAACAAAAACCAAATTAACAACAATTTATGAACAAATTAGGAATGAAGCTTTAAAAATAAACTGCCTGCCCTGGGAGCATCAATTGAATCGATGGAAAACCGATTGATGCAAATTTGTTTATTTGCTTGAGCAATTGGCCCCGTCATTCAGGGGCAGCCTATCCATCCAACTATAATGAATTGTTCCGTTTGGTAAGAGCTATAGCTCTGGGCCAAAAGGAGAAGCTGTAGCTCTCTGATAGATTGGGGCGCCGCTGGGCCAACTACTGTGGCTAAACGTGGAGGCTGCCGTTTAAGTTAATGACATGCCTAAACTTAAGAACTTGACTGACTGAACAACTGGCCAACTGACTGATTGAAACTATGCGGTATTTTTACGGGGCCATCCGAGGCCAACTATTTACACAGCCACCCACTGTGGTGGGCCCAGGCCAGCCAGCTACCTGTGGTGCCAAAGTTATTTTACCAATTGCGTTGAGAATCTACCAGATAGTAAGAGATACAGTGAGGCATCCGCTCTGTGCATTCATTTGTGATGGATTGATCGCATCGCATCGCACATCATAAAAAATAAAAAAATAACCATAGGCCAGCCTCAGTCACAGTTCCATGTTGCATGCACCTCCAGGTTCCATATCTCTTCAAATATTTGTTGCTGCTTGGGTGTTGAGTAGTTTGTTTGATTGTTTTTGCTTTCTGCCTGGCGATCGATAGATCGATCGATCGATCGCTCGCCCGATCGATGAATCGTTAAAGATATTTCTTTCCTTTTTTCTCTGGTTTTTGTTGCTGTGCTTATTTATGTACCGTTTGGTGAATGCTGCGGGTCGGGGCCAATAATTTGGCGCCACTTGCCTAATTAATTTACAATTTATATGTTAATCCAATTGCTTGTGTCTTACAGAGCGTTGTGATCAATGATCTACACAATGAATTCATGTTGGCCGTTTGCAGCATGCTGCTTTGAGCCAAGTTTTTTGTCATATTAGGCCCAGTTCCCAGTTCCCAGCAGCTGGAGAGCTTTCACTGACCAAGGCCAACAAAAGATCGACTCTTGATCGTTTAACGATCAGGATGATTTCAACACGTCATTTTAATCAGTTATCAAACTATTGTTGTAGAATTCAACTGCAAGAGTGATCATTGAGTTTGACAGTTATAAGATCGCGATTAGGGAATATTTTGATGATAATCATTAACTACGTATAGACAATAGAATATAATACTGATCTTGATAACAAATAGTATACAAATTTTACGATTATTTTCTACTAATTCAATCAATTTGCATAAACAAATGATCTGTAACTTTGTTCGGATCAGTATTAAGTTGTTCTACCATGTAAACAAATCGTTTAAGAACTCAAAGTGCATTTAATATATATATAAAGATTATTCATCAGACTCCTGAAATTCAGTTTCAGTAATTATCTCTCTCTGTTTTTTCTACAAGTATATTCCTGGGAAGCTTAAATTCAAGGCCTGACGGAAATCCTTAATACCAAACAAAGGAGTTCAGTGTACTTGTAATTATTTTCCACTTATATCTTTATGTTTTCCAAGATTCAGATATCTTTCTATATGCCCAGATGGCTCTTATTTGTAACTCTCAGAATTTGATTTTCTTGGACATGGCATTTTTCGCCTTGCACTCGAAATTGCATTAAGATGTTTATCCAAAAAGTGAATTCACACAAAATATTCACAAGCCCATAAATACGATCGCAGAGTGCAAATAAATCCATACAATTGAAAGCAGGGCATAAATAAATAGCCACAAATAATCGGGATGCGGATGTTGGCCAGGCCAACACAATCCAATGATTTAAGATGCGACCAAAATGATCACAACTCATTAAGATACAAGGCGCTGAGCGGCCTTTATTTACAAATGTATCTATATATCTACATATATATATCTTTGTGTATATGAGTTGAGGCAATTAAGGCGCGCTGAGGTGTTGAAAATCAATGGAAAAACTCATTAGAACAAACCGGCGGCGGTTGACACAAACCAAATGCCGCCAATTAAAATGAAGGCGTGCGCGTTATTGCAGTTGCACAGTTGAACATCACAGATGCAGATACAGATGCAGATACAATTGTAGCACATTTCCCGTTGCAATGTAAATACACATGAAGATCGCTTGAGTTTTGAGTAAATAAAATGCGCCATGAAAAAATAATTAGACGCATGCCGAGCACACAAACAAATTGAAAATCAATTACGCACTGAAAGCCGTGTGCAGAGTTTATAAAAAACCAATAAAAATGCATAAACTAGTTTAAACGTTGCCACCAACAAAAATCAAATACAATTAGCTCATAAGTTGGCTGTGTGTAGTATGCGTATTTAAAAAACATTTAGCTACACACACACACACACACAACATACACTTGGCCCCGGGTCCCTCGTGCCTCGTCCCTGGTTGCAGGTACATCTCGTGCCCCATGTCGTGCTCGATTACCCCAAATAATTTTTGGCCTGTTAAGAGATATTTGCTTATGTGTGTACTGTTGTTGTTGTTGTTTTGTTATTGTTGCTAATGTTGTTGTTGTTGCTTCTTGGCGCTGTGGTGTAAACAATTTGTTTACCCGCAACGCTGATTATTTCCAATTAAGTGAAAATTTTATTATAAACAAACTCATTTAAATATTTTCAACGTGCGTTTCATTGAAAATAATTTACTCAAAATTATATATAAATTTTGTGTAAATTGTGTTTTCATAATTTCTTTATGTCGAATATTTTTCAATTTTACACACACTACGTTTACGGAAATGCGTAAATTCCATTGCAAAATATATTATTTCCCGGCGGATATAAGTTCATACATAAATAGGCGTAGAGGATGTTGGGTGCCAACTTAAAAAAATAAATAAAGTTGTGTGAAATGAAAGTTTGGTGAAAAAACATTTTCATTAAGTGGGAAAACTCGAAAACACACAAGTACACAAAACTAAATTAAAGGTACTTAGAGCCAAGGAGAAAAAACATTTATTGAGGTATAAAAATTGTTTTACAAGTTATAAATAAATTATCTATTTAGAAATGTTTTTAAAGCGACAAACTAATCTCTCAGTTTACGCCAAAAATTCAAAATATTTCGAGTTGTAAGGCAATAGCTCTACCTCCTAGAACACCAGCTCCCATACCTGATTATCTTTTGTAGTCTTAATTGACTTGACAATTGCATTATATTCATTTAAAACAAAAAAAAATTTTTTTCGGAAATTGACAAGGGTCCTCCTTTACACCATATTCAAAAATTTAAATTTTGAAAATAAATTTAATCTGAAAATTTCAACTTAATCGATTGCGGACATTAAAATTAGGATGTCACATTTTTCAGATAAAATTCATGGCAAAAATTAAAAAAAAAATTTGACTTATAAAGTTTGAAGACTCGAGAGCTTATACCATAACTTGAGATTATAAACTTGCCGTAGTTTTCAATCTTAACCGATCCAAGAATATCTTTTTGATCATGTTTTGTACTCTAAATTGACTTTACATTTACATTATTTTTCATATTCCAAAATAAAATTTAATAGTTTTATTTTGGGATTTTTGGATACACAAAGTTTTGAAAAAAAAAAAATTTCTAACTTATATATTAAACGATTGCGAACCTCAAAATAGGCGCTTGTTTTAATTTGAAAAGCTCAGATTGATCCTTTATATAGCTCTTATAAGTAGTTTTCAAGCAACAACCAACTGTCTTGCAATTCTAAGAATATTATCTCCTAATTCAGTTATTCCAATACACATTCCTTATTTTCTTCTACCAACCCGTTAGCAACATTTCCCACACTGGCAACAAACGCACTGCTGCGCTTCCATCAGCAACAACAGCAACATCATCATCATCAACAGCAGCAACATCAGCAGCAGCAACATCTTCACCCGCCACAGCAACACCAACACAAGTCTGCAACTTTGTTGCACAGCTCAACATCGGCTGCTGCACTGCTGGCGCCGCTGAATAGCCTAAAGACGCTGCAGTTGACGCAGCAGCAACGCTTTCTGCCCAAGACTGCGCAGCAGCAGCAGCTACTGGACATTCCCACAACGGCAACAGGTGCCGCCGGCGCATCACAAAATGGCGGGCACAACAATAACAACAACAACAACAGCAGCAGCAACAATCACAGCAGCAACAATGGCGCAGGGAGCAGCAGCAACAACAACAACAATGGCAAAAGAAAGCGTTCCTGGTCACGTGCCGTCTTCACGAATCTACAGCGTAAAGGACTCGAGATTCAATTCCAGCAACAGAAATACATAACCAAGCCGGATAGACGCAAGCTGGCGGCGCGACTGAATCTTACAGATGCGCAGGTTAGTTTTCGATATAAAGTTAGATATATAGAAGTGTTCTTCAAGTTCGCCCATTTACAGGTCAAGGTATGGTTCCAAAATCGCCGCATGAAATGGCGCCACACGCGCGAGAATCTTAAGAGTGGCCATGAGAAGCAGCCACAGCAGCAAGTTGGCTCCGGCGCCAATACGGCCAAGCCCATGATGATCACGGCTGGAGTTGTTGCTGCTCCGCTGGAGTACAGCTCCGACAGCTGCTCCAGCGTGGAGCACAGCGAACGAGACGATGATGATGATAACATTGAAATTGATGTTGTGGAGTAACTACAGTAATATTACAGCTGCAGAACTATAGATAGTTCCAACTATCGTTAAAGTACAATTTTAGAAAACCCTAAAACTTACCAAGTCCGGAACGTTCTGAAAGTCTGTTAGGGGTACAAGTTGTCAAGATTTATACCTTGATTAGTATACTTAAAACTAATTTTACTTTAACGATAGCTTGTATTATCACAGCTCTAAATTTGTTGTACTATGTAAAATTTAGAATGTAGAATTGAATGAAAGAATGTTGAGTTTGTTGCGAGTCATGTAGAAGTGAAAGTAGCTTATAGGAAACACGAATTTAAATTATTACAAATTATTAATTAAGTAAACTAAAAATATGTAAAAATTATATTTATTTGAAACTAAATGTTAGTCTATATGTAATATACAAAAATAAATGTTTTAAATTGTGTTTAAGCCAGATGTTTTAATTATGATTTTAGAGAAGAAGAAAAAATGATATAGTGGATGATCTTATAGTGGCAACTTAAAGTTGAATGCAATGTTAAGGTAAGTATTAGAAAATATTAAATAAAATAAAAAGAATTCTTAATTGAGTGCGATTGAATTGTTTAAACTTGTTTAGTGACCCTAAAGTTATACAAAACACAACAAAATTCCAAAGAAACGAAATGAGATTATAATTAATCATTAATATTAATAATCTCACCCAAATTTATACATACCTATTGCCAAAGTTGATTCCATATTTTAAACAAAATAAACAACTGTGAATGTTGAGTGGAAAACCACAGTTCTATATGTTAATGACCAATCATATTCCATAATTATAATGCTCTGACTGAGTACCAGAAATGCTTTAAAAAACAAACATTTATGCCTTAGCTCAGCATTTCATAATTGATAAAGCAACATACATATTAATGCCCCAAAATCATCAAAATTTGGCCATCTGCTTGTAGCACTCACTCTCTTTTCTCTCTCATTGCGCTCCGAATATAAACAAAATATAAAAAAAAATAACACGCAATGCCATTTTCTTAGACTTTTACCAACAACAGCAACAAATTTAATTAAGGGTATACCGCTGCGATCAGCAGAATTCGAAACTGCGACGAGACCTTCTAATCTAGACAATGATAAAACCCGATACCGACGGCAACGCAAGACGACAACAGTTGGTCAGGCGCGGGGGCAGCTGCCAGAGCGGATCAGAGAGACAATTAGGCAAACAGTGAGCGCAAATTATTGACGCACGACATTGAAATACTACTACAATATATGTAATAATATTATTATAATACTCTTTCTGAGAGTATTTGAGACTCTAAATGAAATAAAATACGTGAAGTTTTAGAATGAAAATTATTTTAAGTTTCATTTTTATAAAATTAAGCTATGTTGTACTTTGAAAAATAGTAGATAGCTTGATAAATTATAGACTATTATAAGGATAACTTTTCATCTCCTCAAAGAATACTATTTTATTCAAACTTCATGCACATACAATTTCAAAAGTAGTTATAGGTAACCAATAGAAGTTAATATAGACAACGTCTCCAAAAATGATGAGATATATCAAATTTTCCAACAGATATATTTCAAAATTTTATATACAATGTTGAAAATTAAAATAAAAGGAGAAAAACTTGCAATTGTATTTAATTTGCTGCTTATAATCTCTATTTCTAGTCTTGTAGACTAAATTAGTTAAAAATAAAGAACTCCTTGACTTAAATTCCTCAATTTTTATATTAAAATTTTACTTACTGAGAACCGCCAGCTTCTAAATTAGTTGGAAAGCGTATTCATTTAGTGACTTACCAAATATTGTTTTTCATTGGTGGTGTTTTTCTAGAGCTTCGTTTGCTCAGTTTGTTATAGCTAAGCGCAGCGAGAGGTTGAAATTTCAGTTACTGTTCGCGCCGCAATGTGACGGCTTAATTATACAGCTAAAATAGTATTATACGAGCGTCTGAGTCTGAGCCGGAGTATTACGTATAATTGCCGGAACATGGGCAATGTGCAAACGCGTCAACTTGAGTCTCGCAATGCGACAAATAGACGAAGCAGTGAGTGTTATTATAACAATTAGAAGTGCATTCTTACAGCCTTCTAAATTCCTTACCAGGCATCCTGTGGAACTTTCGCTATCCTAATACCGCCAGACGTCGTGATGATGTCGCCCTCATTGTGCACAACTCCAGGTTAAGTATTCGGGAGTGGCTAAATCTGCTGGAGTTGCAGCAATATGAAGGTCAGTTTAGTCAGCACAATTGCGAACTGCATTCACTCACGTGTCACATCCGGTCAAGCAGCCAATTTACAAACCTACGCCGTAGTTGACGATGTCGGAGATATTACGGATAAAGATTTGAAGCGTTTGGGTGTACGCAGCATGACCCATCGCCAGAAAATGCTCAACAGTTTGCTGGGCGTGAAAGCCAAGCGCAGGCAGTCCATGAATCTGGAAGGTGAGGTTTCATATCAGTATGCCCCCTTAGTCGTAATCTGCATAGCTATAGCTGCTTTATCTGTACAGCAATGCGTAGTGCTCCCTGTGCAGTGCCCCGACGTAAGAGCTCCTGTCCAATGGTTTATCTAGAAGCCAATTCGGGTGATAATATGGCTGGCAGTAACGATAGCGGAGGTGCTGCTGTGATTATCACTAAAAGTGGCAAGGTCTTGAAGCAATTGACATTCGATGAAACAACAACAATGTAAGTATGCATGCCTATTAGTAGAATTGGGATATTAAAACCTTTAAATTTAAAATTTAAGAGTATCGCACCACTATAACATATAGCTGCCATAGGAACGATCGGGTGAAAAATGCAATTTGACCAAATTTGGTTTAAGTCGAACCACTATTTCGCTATATCAAACCTTTTGTTTATACAAATATTTCATGCAAACTAAATCAATTCTTGCTAGGGTAGTGTAGTGTAGTGGACTCCCTTTAATTCTTGAGAATCGCAGAGAAGGGCGATCTATCTCTCTCTCTCTCTCTCACTCTCTCTCTCTCTCTCACTCTCTCTCTCTCTCTCTCTCTCTCTCTCTCTCTCTCACTCGCTCTCTCTCTCTCTCTCTCTCACTCGCTCTCTCTCTCTCTCTCACTCTCTCTCTCTCTCACTCTCTCTCTCTCTCACTCTCTCTCTCTCTCTCTCTCTCACTCTCTCTCTCTCTCTCTCTCTCTCTCTCTCTCTCTCTCTCTCTCACACTCTTTCTCTCACACACATACACTAAAGTAGACATCCAAAATAAGCACAAACTATACATCCAAAATGATAAATTTCAGTGGACTCCCTTGAATTCTTGAGAATCGCAGAGAAGGGCGATTAAATTAGAAATATATGTTTTGTATGAAAAACTTTGTTGTTTATAAAGATAGCCTGACCAAACTCACCCAAACCGAGTCTCTAAATATTTTATATAATCTGACCAAATTTGATTAATATCGGGTCACTATATCATATAGCTGCCATAGGAACGATCGGGTGAAAAATGCAATCTGACCAAATTTGCTCTAAATCGAACCACTTTTTCGCTATATCAAACTTTTTGTTTATGCAAATCCAAACTAAGTGAGAGTTTTATTATACTTCGAATAGTTTCCGATAATTTTATCAAAAACAGATTTAAATTATGTTTAAAAAAGTTGCCTTATATTGATACTTATAGGAACTATAAAAATATATATTATTTTATTCAAAAACGCTTAAATTCGCGACTTTCCTAGTTCTGTTTCAAGACTTTTATTCGAAGAACACATTTGAAATCTAACGTATTTTTACTTAGAGCCCTTAACTGAGTGCCACAACAATAGCATCCACAACATATTCCTGACATTTACAATCCCCTCCATGCCCGCATTTGCTATATCATACTTAATAACAACCCCTTCTACAGTCATTGACATAAATATATTTTAATAACAAAAAGTCTGCGCATGCCCCAAAAGAATTTCCCATAAAAAAAAAAAAATAACAAAACTTATGCCGTTAGGCGGGCGGCATAAAAGTCTTGAAACAAAACACAAACAAGTCGGATAAAGCGAACAACCCTCACAAGGACATTCGACTTGTGCCAGGGTGGGCTCGGCCTGGGCACAACGCAGAGCAAATTTAGGTGGCATAGAGTGCAGACGAGTTCTGCGATAAGAAAAGCCAAGGAAAAGTTTTAGATAAGGCTGCGCAAAAGTCAAGTTTTTGATAAATAAAATTATTAACTATTTCTGAAGGAAAAGCTAAAAATCAAAACTTTATATTGAAGTTATATTTCTAAAAACCCCAAAACTATTCATTTGGGTGTGTCCTGCATAGATTGCCTGTAATGAAAAATTGTTCTAGCAAAATGGGCGTAGCAGGTGAGTGATAACAGTTTTAAAATCAATGTAATCCAAATTTTTGAATTCCAAGTGCTTAGAAAACAAATAGAAAATCAAATCCTCTATCACAAATGACGGTAATAGTTTTTTACAGTTTTACTATAATTGCATTCGTGTATATTTTTTTTGCACTTGAACTTCAGACAAAAGTTTGCATATACCAAGGACTTAATCCTGTGGGAGCGAATTTCCCTTTTCAACAAAAGCCCGGCCGGAGGGGGCAATTTACACAGCGCACAACACAAATTACCCATAATAAGGGAAATTCATATCTCATGTTCTCTATCTCTCTTCTCTCTCTCTCTCTCTTTGTACTTGCAGCTATGAGGAATTAAAACCGCGCTCCAAGTGCAACAGTCCTCATTGGAGCAACGCCGACATGGAAAGCGGCAACAACAGCAACGTGTCCACACCCATCGCCCCCTCACCCAATCCCAACGAGCAACAGGAGGCCATTGCGCTGAAAAAGGCACTCGAATGGGAACTAAGCCTGGATGCACGGGAATTGCGCTCCCATGCCTGGTACCACGGTGCCCTGCCACGTCAGCGTGCCGAGGAGATTGTTCAGCGGGAGGGCGACTTTCTAGTGCGGGATTGCGCCTCCCAGCCGGATAACTATGTGCTCACCTGTCGCAGCAAATCAGCTGTGTTGCATTTTGTGCTCAATAAGGTGAGATATAAAGGATATCTTACAGTTTAAAGTGTAAACTTAGGATGGGAAAACAGTCCAAAAAGGAACATAGTAAATTCAATTATTGAGCATCGATCACAATCAATCAGGAAAAACCCCAAAGGATAAAAAAAATTCTGTATTAATGAAAATAAATTGGAAATATAAACTTCCAGGAAACTAATACTTAAGAAACTGTATCTGCTAAGTGTTTTACATATTTTACTTACCTGGTTTCCTCCCTACATTTTCCAGTTGGTGCTGCAGCCGGAGACTGTTTACGAGCGTATACAGTATCAATTCGAAGAGGATGCCTTCGATACGGTGCCGGATCTAATTACCTTTTATGTGGGTTCGGGCAAGCCCATTTCAGCCGCCTCGGGCGCCTTGATACAATATCCGTGCAATCGCACATATCCACTATCCTTCTATGGACACAAGATCGTGGGCAATCAGCTGCACACCCAGATGTTGGCCGGACTGCGTGGCCTGAGCCCACTGAACTCACCCATGGGCAACAATACAGTGGGCCCAGGGATCTTTCGCTTTGGCCAACTGGCAGGGGATGCGCCAGCACCACAACAGCCGGCGACACCCTCCAGTCCGCACTGTTCACCGCCTCGGGTGCGTCGGGAGGTGCCACCGCCGCGATTGCCCTGCAAGAAGCAACAGCGTTCGCAGAGCTTGACGCCCGCACAGGCCATGGTTGTGTGCAACATTAACAAGCAGCAAGAGCTGCAGCAGCAGCAGCAGCAGTTGCAGTTGCAGGCGGCGGCAGAGGCAGCCAATGGTCATGGAATGGCGCGTTTCCAGACCATTGCACGTTGCAATCCCACCAGCGATTTTCAGCTGCAGCCACAGCATTTGGAGAATAAGTTCAGCACACAGTCGTTGCCACGTCCGAGCACTTCGGCGGCACAGGCGCTGCGCCAGCAGGCAGCGGCAAGGATATGCAGTTTGGCGCGCAACTGCAGCCTGGACACGCCGGACAGACCACCCAGTCCGCCGCCCAAGCCGCGAAAGGAGCCCATGGCCGCAGTGCTGGCGTATCAGGCCAGTGGCTCCGATTCCGGCAATGGCTCCGGCGACTCGGCGCCAGGTGATGTCAGCGAGATGAGCATTCAACGCGGTGGCGTCATCATTAAGAATCCTCGATTCATGAGCAATTCTGCTTCCAATGGCACTCTGAAAAGCTTCACGGAATTCGATGCATTAGCTGCCGAGGAGCAGCTTTTCTCGATGCCCATTGAGGAGTTTAAGCTGGTAAGATCACAAGAAAATTAAATTACATTTAGTAAACTTTTTTCCATGCGAAATGTCTTTTGGGTGATGGTTTGTCATCCATGTTCAATTGAATTTAATTTACAGCATTTCTATAATTAGTTTTTGTATTGGATCTCTGGTCTTTCATTTATCCCTAGGTTTTTTGATTGATTTCGATCATATTTTTGGGATTTCCTTCGTCTTTAATCATGTAACAATTCTAGACGGTAGGTCACCCTGCTCTGGTGACCTCACATAATCCATTTGGATCTTACTGTAGTAATTCCTTAATAAAATAAGTATTAAAAAATATATATAAGTTTAAGTTAGGAGTTTTAGGAGTGTTCTCTCTTGTGTTCATCTAACGAATTTTTCACTAATTTACATTCTCATTTTGCATTTTAGTTCAGCAAATTTGACTTTGAGAACTTTGGCACTTTGCTGCTGCCATCTGTGGAGAACAAGCCGCTGGATGGCGATGCGCTGAACACTTTTAAGATGATGCTGTTGGAAACGGGTCCCAAGTTGCTGGCGGAGCACATTACACGGATTGATATTGGCCTGTTCCTGGACGAGCCAGCAAATGAGCTGGATTGTTACTTGAGCTGCTCAGGACTGGAGCTGTTGACATTGCCGCATGGCAAAATCTTTCGCGAGGATATTATCGAGCGTACACAGTGCATCAAGCTAATGGTGGCGGTGACCATACTCACCTGTCAAACGGATCTGGATCGGGCCGAGCTACTCAGCAAGTGGATACAGATTGCGGTGGAAACTAAAACGGCACTGGGAAATCTATTTGGCTTTTGTGCTATTATGTTGGGCTTGTGCATGCAGCAGGTGAGTGCTGAGATTGACAGCTACTACTGAATTCTTATAACACTTTGATTTGCAGATACAAAAACTCGATCAGGCCTGGCACATTCTGCGCCAAAAGTATACGGACAGCGCATTCACCTTCGAGGCCAAGCTGCGTCCCACTTTAAGCAGCATGAATGAAGCATCCAATCCGCAGGCGCCCAATACAACTGTGCCCCATGTCCTGCTCTATGCCCTGCTCATAGATAGACCCGTGATAGATATTATCAATCATAGCAATATTGATGAGCGTCCAGCTCTTTATAATACCTGCATTGCGCCTTGGGAAACGAAGGCCGATGACTTTGGCATGTCTATTAATTTTCTGCATTTGGATGCATCGCGTGGCTTCCTCAAGAATTTGGATCTATATCGCAAAAATGCCAAGATAATTTTGGAGGAGGCCAGCACCAGACTGGATGAGCTGCTGGCAGATGCTTTTCGGTAGGTCTTTTAAATCAAAACAGTTATTTTGAGTCCTCAACATGTTCTTCCCCTGTTTCAGCACCGAGTTTCACGTCAAGTTTCTGTGGGGCAGTTCTGGAGCTACCGCCAAGCCGGAGGATCGACATGGCAAATTGGAAAAGGTGCTAACCCTGATGGCTGATAAGTTTTGCAGTGTCAGCGCCTAGTTATGTAAAGAAGAAAACCAAAAATAGTAAACAACGATATTATATGGACTGTAGTTAATAAGCTAATAATACTTAATACCACAATCAAAAACTTTATATAAGTACTTACTAGTCCTTTACTCAACTTTCCCAGCTCTCCAACAGTTTCATCTAACTCTCTGTAATTTTGTGCTGTTTCTACCTCAGCCTATGTGTGTATAATTTTATAAAAAAGAAAAAATAGAAGCACTTTTGTTATAGTTCAAATAATTTATATAAAAAATAAAATGAATATTTCAAGTTTAGTTAAGCCAAGGAAACTACTTAGTATTGTTATGACACTCCTTAAGATAGCAGCCCAACAAATAACAATATCAAGCTGAAAGTAATCAAAATGTACTTACACCGAAAATAGAGCTGTTAACTCTCTGAGAGAGTCGGCGCTACCCAGAATAATAAAGCACACTACCAAAGGCATTTATAGTCTAGTACTTAACACATATTTAACTAAATAACTTATTAAACTATAGATTGGACAATATACACTTAATCAAATGCGTCATTTTTATATATATAAACGAGTATATACTATATACTTAATTGATATAATTTTTTGCAATTTTATAAGTGATAGAGCAGTAAACTACAATAAAGAAAATTAAACAAACATTTCAACTTTTTGGGAATACTATATAAAGACAAGGGACCTTGAACTTAAACAATATAATGATATCGCGTTCTTAAGCAAATTAACGGAAGCATCTTGAAAGGAAATATGAATGTTTGTATATTTTTATTGGGTAAAGTAAAAAGAAAGAAAAACAATATAAATTTATAGCATTTTCACCAAATCAAATGATCTATATATCTTTGTATGTCCAAGTTTAAATTAGAAACAAATCACAATATAACTGAGGGAGGAAAGTAGTGCATATTAAATTTAAACATTCCTTACGGATAAGAAATAAGAAACTCGATTAAGCGACGTCCGTCAATTGAAATAACCGATTAAATTTGATAGGATTATCGCTTGGATGTCTTTCAAATGATAAAGATATGCTTATTTATAACTAGTACTTGAGCTAATGGTGAAATAACGATAATGCTAATCCCATTGCATAGTTATAAAAATAAGATTGTTTAAAAACACTTACGATGGTGCAGGCATACAACTTAAGCCCAACACTAGCTTTATCAGCCACTCAAGGCGTACTTATCAGAATACTATAGTATGTATATGGAGTACGCGATCAAAGTGCCAACCCAACCCAAACCAAACTCAAGCCGATTCCCATTGCGCATCGAACAGCGCTACCGAACAGTTGTGAATAAATCTCGCAGCTTAAACTTTAGCGGCAAGCTTTAAGCGTCACGCATAAGCTTTAACTTTTAAAGCTTGGTTTACGCACGAGCTTTAAAGCTCAATCAATGAGCAACGAAGGTGGCAGCGGTGGTTTTCGCTGCAGTCGCAAATTAATATTGATCATGGGCGGCTGTGTAATTGTTTTGGTGATCGCGTTGACGGTCGGCCTCTGTTTGGGGCTCAGCGGTAGCGGTGACGCGGCTCGCAGAGAGGTAAGGCCATAAACAAAGCTGAACATGAACAATTAAACTTGATTTTCGTTGGATATTTGGTACAGGACGGGCCCTTTAGCATTGACCATAAGGCAAACACATTTATGTTGCATGGAAAACCATTTCGTTATGTCTCCGGCTCGTTTCACTATTTCCGTGCCCTCCCCGGTGCCTGGCAGAGTCGTCTCCGCACCATGCGCGCAGCTGGACTCAATGTCTTGGATACGTGAGTAGCTACAATTTAGGTTAGGATAACATTTAAGTTCTGATTGGCGCTATCTAGGACGTGACAATGACTTTCAGTCGCAACTTGAAGGCGATGGAAATTGTGAAATAATAAAATGTGAATGAACCTCACATGTGCGATTACTGTGTTGTATGTAAGCTGATGATAAATATTAGTCATGAACAACATATAACTAGAAAGAGACGCTAACATCGGGATAACGACGATGTAATACCCTTACAATGATAATAATAAAATTCCTCATATTCAAAATTACACAAGCCAAAAACTTTAAAGACTTCGGTCGATCGTTCCTAAGAGAATACAGTCATCCGATATTGATTTGATCAAAGTATACTATACTATACAAACTATACTACAAACTATACAATTCTATACTATACCCATCCCTTCCTCCTTATTTCGAACATTATATATGTAAAATATTTTAACAAATTATATACGCATGATCCAACCATTCTTGCTAATTTAGAGTATGCATATTATATACTTTATGAGGTAACACATTTTCTAAGAAAATGTTAATACCATTTGCTAGATTATACAAAGATTTCAATCTGTTGTATCAACATTTAAGTGGTGAGAAATTATAGCCCAACTAATCTCTTATCAATGAATCTGTTGACTGAATTAGAACTGCAGAAACTCTAGATTGTGGTACCTTTTGATAGTGTCGATAATAGTAGTAAATAAGGTAGAATTTTGGATGCATACTTTATAAAATCAGGAATCATAATAATCAATAATTTCCTTTTCACGAATCAGATATTTACTCCCTGTTTTAAAAAGACTTTCTCCTTCACAGCTACGTTGAATGGTCCCTACATAATCCACACGATGGGGAATACAACTGGGATGGCATAGCCGATCTGGTTAAGTTTCTAGAAATTGCTCAAGAAGAAGATCTCTATATCATTTTACGTCCCGGACCATATATTTGTGCCGAGCGAGATAATGTAAGTCTTTAGTTAAAGGTATTAAGAGAAGACATTTAAACTAAATGATTTCCACAGGGAGGTCTACCCCATTGGCTCTTTACCAAATACCCGAACATTAAAGTGCGCACGAACGATCCTAACTATATTAAGGAGGTGGAAAAGTGGTATGCAGAGCTAATGCCACGTCTGAGTCACTTGCTCGTTGGCAATGGTGGCAAGATCATTATGGTTCAGGTTGAGAATGAATATGGTGCTTACTATGCCTGTGATCATGACTATTTGAACTGGCTGCGAGATGAGACCGATAAATATGTGGAGAACAATGCGCTTCTCTTTACTGTGGATATACCAAATGAGCGGATGCGCTGCGGCAAGATTGACAAAGTATTTGCAACCACAGACTTTGGCATTGATCGCAGTGAGTATGAAAATAGAGTTGAAGTTTTTTAGCCATACATTCATTGGTTACATTCCTAAGAACCATAACCTACCTCAACAATCTTGTCTAACTCATAATTTTCTATGTGCAGTAAATGAAATTGACAACATTTGGAAAATGCTGCGCGAATTGCAGCCCACGGGTCCTTTAGTCAACTCGGAGTTCTATCCAGGCTGGCTGACACACTGGCAAGAGATGAACCAGCGTCGGGATGGTCAAGAGGTTGCCAGCGCTTTAAAGTACTTACATTACAAGAAATCCTAAGCCAGTAACAGCTAACTGATGTCCTTGCCCTCCTTACAGAACCATACTCAGCTACAATGCCAGCGTTAATCTGTACATGTTCTTTGGCGGTACCAATTTTGGTTTCACTGCCGGCGCCAATTATGATCTGGATGGTGGCATTGGCTATGCGGCGGACATAACCAGCTACGACTACGATGCCGTGATGGATGAGGCGGGTGGAGTGACCAAGAAGTATGAGCTGGTGAAGAAGGTGATTGGCGAGGTGCTGGAACTACCAGAGATAACGCTAAATCCCGCCAAACGTTTGGCCTATGGCAAGGTGGAGCTGACGCCAGCGCTGGAGCTGCTCTCGGCAGCGGGACGCGCTGCGTTGTCCAAGGGCACACCCGTGAAATCCGACAAGCCCAAATCGTTCGAGGAACTCGATCAGTACTCCGGCCTGCTGTTGTATGAGACACAGCTGCCCAGCATGGATCTGGATCCAACGCTGCTGCGGGTAGAGGAGCTACGCGATCGCGCCCATGTCTTTGTGGATCAGCAGCTGGTGGGCACACTGTCCAGGGAAGCGCGTATTTATGCGCTACCACTGAGCAAGGGCTGGGGCAGCACGCTGCAGCTGCTGGTGGAGAATCAGGGACGCATCAACTACGATCGCGCTAATGATACCAAAGGCATCTTTGGCCAGGTAACGCTGCAGCTGCACAATGGCGGCGCCTTGCCGCTGGACAACTGGACAACCACCGCCTATCCGCTGGAAGAGCACGCCGTTGAAACCTGGCGTCAGCAGGCAGAGAATAAAGCACTGGATTCATCTATTGCCAAACAGCGCTTGTTGCGCAGTGGACCCATAGCCTATACGGGCAACTTTGAGATCACTGAGGTGGGCGATACCTATCTCAATGTCGCCGGCTGGGGCAAGGGCGTGGCCTATGTTAACGGTTTAAATTTGGGACGCTACTGGCCGCTGGGCGGTCCACAAATCACGCTCTATGTGCCCAATGAACTGCTCAAAGTGGGTCAAAACACGGTGGTGCTGCTCGAGTATCAACGTGCCAATAAAACCGTCAACGGTGCAGAGTTGCCGGCGGTGCAATTTGATGCAGTGGCTCAGCTGGACGGAGAGTCCAGTGAGGCGCCACAGCTTGTTGAAAAGTAGACAATGATTTCATTATATATTATATAATATTTTACAAGCGTTTCTTTAATTTTATTAGAAGCAGTTATTGGTTTTGTTGTCGCAACAACAACCTTGACAAGCTTTTATATAATATTTGCTAATCTTAGCTGTTATTATTATTACTATAATAAACATGGCTTAACTAATTAAAATTGTTTATTTCTTTTACTGACTGATATTTGATTTATCAGAATTTAGCTCGTTTCAATTGACTCTTTCGGTAATCGGTAGCATTTTTATTAAAATTTAGGCATTTCTTGTTTTATTGCACAAACTTATGTTTACCCTCAATTGAATTTGTATTAATTTATTTTTATATTTGTTTTACAACAAGTATTTATCGTTTTTCTAACATTTATTTTTAATCTTGTTCTGCTTATTGCAATTTTTACATTTGTTCTTAATTTTTTAAATATTTTTGTTCATTGGCAAATGGAGATTCTGTTTACTTCTAAAATAATTTCCAGTAAAAATACTTTCTTTTAAATTGTTTGTCTTGCATTTGAATTGTTTGAAATATCGGAAATATCATCATCTATAACTTTAATAAATTGTAAAGAGTTATCGCTTGAGTTTCTCAAAAGTATTTCAAAAATTGTTTCTGGTAAATATAAAACGTTCCGAAATTTGAGTAAATCTTGTTCATACCAAATTTGTAATATTAGAGTATAAGGTTTTTTCAAGAGCAGTATTGCGTAGGTTGAGAAAATATATAGCTATTAACAGATTCTATTACATGTTCTTTTATTAATTACGTATTATAAACTTAACTCAGACGTATACTCGTAATTATTTCACCTATTTCTGAGTTAACTCACAGTTTAAATGGAATGTTCACTTAAATATAGCAAAACTGATTTATTAATTTCAATCTGTTACAACCCATTTTAAAATACACTCAAACATTGTGATGACATTATTATTAAATGCCTGACCTTTCTTATAAATCTCTTCAAGGTTAACGAACTGCAGCAATACTATTTTGTATAATAAAATGGTCATTTTGTTCAAAAGTTGTTACGACTAATTCGACAGCAGTCTTTATAAAACCCATAACGAACACAACTCACGTAGTAGTAGCTCTTATATAATAAGTAAGTAGAAAATTATGGTTAAACGTGCAGAGCATTGCAAATAAGGAAAGGAAAACTAAAAATTTTGTATGCAAAAATATATATATGTATATATATTTGCCAGCTAAGGTCAGATTTGCCTTGCATATGATTTAAGCTCGTCACAAATGAATCAGCAAATTGTGTTTATTATTTTGTTACAAAAGTTGCTCTTTATGTTTTTGTTAGTGCTATAAAAATACTTCAATTAATATCTTTCTTTTCTTTTAAGTGTAGGTTTTGTAGTAATAGATTTTGCTGCTTACATTAGGAATGACTTTTGTGATTTTTAATACCCTTGCAGCAGAGTTTTGCTTGTATTTTGAATAGTGAATACAATTGAATACAATACAAGTTTATGTATTGTTTGAAAGACTAAAATAATATCAGACATTTCAAAAATGTATTTCAAGCAGGCGCAAGTTTCCAATTATGTTGCAAAGGTATTTTTTGAAGCTTCGGTCTGCCGAAGTTTGCATTTTTTAAGATTTCGGTCATTTGAAGTATTTTGTGCGGAAATTGTATTTTGCATTTCAATTGTTTTCGTTTCATTTCTATACATTCATTAAAAATATATCACAGCTGCATTTCGAGTTAATTTTTTTTTGTTTTTTATGTATTCTCGTTTGTCTTTTTTCACTTTTTTGTGTAAAAATGTATAGAAAATGTATGCAAATTTATCTTTTTGTTTTTTTCTTTTTTGGGTAAAGAGAAGCCTACGTAAAACAGCAAAAAATTTGGCAACCTAGTTAATATTTAGTCAATGTCCATGAAGACGGAATGCGTTTGAGTTTAGTAGACACATATATAAGTATTTAGGTATTTATAGTATAGTTAACTAACCGAAGCGTAGATGTGGATGCATAGTTATAGTTGTTCTAGTTTATTTGCTTTGTTCTTGTTAATCCCGTTTTGTATTGTTTTGTTGTGCAGTGTTGTTGCTGTCGTCCTTGTTGCTTACCTTACTAAAGTGCTGTGGGGGCAGCGTGCGCCATTTGTCAGTGCCATTTCGATTTTTGAGTGTAAATATCAGCACGCAAATTTTGCGCAAAACAAATGCCCAGAATCTGTAAGAGTATAAAAGTCATTATAAGTAACTTTAAGTTAAGTTTATATAAAATCAAAACAAACAAAACGAATATACAAAACAAAACTAGGACCTGAAAAAACATAACACCAATTGCGGCCGTGGAAATGATAATTAAATTATGCTCAATCCACTCCTCGCCAGCCTGAACGCATCCTTTTTCATAAACAATCTTTGACAGCTCCACAGCCTGCATGGACACAACAAACGAAAATAAAACACAAACACAACATAAGCAAAACATATAAAATATGACAAGAAATGTATGTATATATAATAAAATGTATAGATATAAAGATGTAAACTTTTGTCAGCACCTGCATTATGAGCAGGGCAACGATTGAGGCAGCCACGCCTATCAAATGCGTCTCCAGCCAATCCTCGCCAGCGCGCAAACAACCACGCTCGTGTATATTTCTATCCACAGGCTGCATGTATTAATTTTTTTTGGTTGGTATGAAATTGATTAAACCTGTAGCTTACTTATTGCTTAGTTACACAACTTACATAGCCCTCCTTGCGCACATCGTAGCCACATTGTTTGTTCTTTATCACCTCCTGCGGTCGCCGGCGACAGCAGGAGAAGGGCACACCGCAGGCCTCGCGGCTGCCAATTGCAATGGACGAGCAGTTGAAGTAGTTGTTGCTATCCCAGTCCTTGGGACCATCAATGCCACAGCATTGTAGCCAATCCTCCTGTATCCAATCTATCAGATTCTGCTGATCCGGATCCTCTCGGTAGTGTTTGATGAATGCTCTCAAGCCCTCGGTGGCCTGATCTTTGATCTGCAAATATTCAATGTGACGATAAACTTTAGAGCTGTTATTTCCTTATTGATGGAATGACAAGTCAATACTTTGAGGGCTATATTTGTTTTTTTTTAGAGGATAATTAACTTGACTTCACTTTGTAGTTAAAAGAAAAAGATAAACTATGTATGTTAAAATCATTTTCATTATAAAATTAAGAAAATAGGGTTTTAGTTTATTAAATGATATCAACCCAGCAACGCTAGCTCAGAGTTTGTTTACATTAGATGGGGTAAACTTTGTTCTTGGTCGCATTATGAGTATACAGCGTATTTGTAGGATATAACAACTTACCCAGCCCTTATCCTTGAGCACAAACGCCAGCCCGCAAAAACCAATCTCGCCCAGTAGCAGTACGCTCAAAAATATGGCATACTGTAATTGAATTTCGTATTATTATATTTACTAAGCTCAGTTATGGAAACTCAATTTGTATACTCACTGCGCCCAACAGGCAAGTGTTTTCGCGCAGTGCACCCACACTGCCCATGAACCCGAGCATAAATGTGATGGTGCCCAGTATTATGAGCACAAATGCTGGATCTAGTGCAATGAACGTGAGCTTGCTTATGTTCCGAAACATATCCTTTTCGGTCCATGCCCAAATACCAATAGCGAGCACTAAGAGCGCAGACATCCAGATGAGTACATTGCTGGTAAAGAGCAAGTATTTGAGGCAGCAACTGATTTCACTTGTTTCACGTCGATATTTACGCACTGCGGGCATTTTGCGAGAGTCGGGGGCGACAACAGCTCGACTGAGTTAAATTCTAATACTACGGAATGATTATGCTTTTATTGCACACTAATACTAATGACTTTTTGTTTGTAATTTTACTAAAACGAAAAGCTGTGTTTACCAGCCACTGATTCTCGTTAGAGATGGGTCGTTTTGTTCAATTACACGGTTCATTTAAATGAGCGACTGAACGAAAAGTGTTCATCAGTCGTTCATTTGCGTATGAAGAACCACACATAAGTAAAATATTTATAACAGGCAAATTGTCTACTGCCGCCCCTTTTTGGGCATTGAAATTCAATCTTATTTGATTTGGACTATCTATTTTTGAAATATTTAAGCAATTTCCAACTATATTATCATAAATTTGTTCAATTTAACCCACAAATTAAGTATTGACTTTTTGATCATAGTGATTTAGATCACGGATTTAAGATGAACGACTGAATTTATTATTATCAATCTGGAAATTACAGCTCTAATTCTCGACAATAGTAATAATTGTGTGACAGAAACAATTTAAACATGTAAGCATGTAAGCGAGTGCGAGAAGCACGGTTGCCACATAAAAAAATCAGAATGCGCCAAAAAATATTCAAAAAGCAGCCAAACTTTGTTTTTTTTGCAAGTCAAATTATTATTCATTCTTTTTACCTGCTGTAAAAAAGTCAAGTCGATCTGTACATAAACATCGTTCATTCGAGTCAAAAGTGAACTCCCAATTCGTTCACAATTGACCAGCCCGCGGTCAAAGTCAAAATATTGGACCATGACTAACGGGGAAAATAAGATTTTGCTTGGACGCTAGTGTAAACCAACTATGACGCACGTCAAAAAATTTACATTGGCGGCAGAGCGACGACGCAGGATAACATTTCGTTAACATTTTTAATTAATTCGCTTTGTTTTCGAACCCCTAGCGCATAAAACATTTATTTTCCATACTAAATAAAATACAGATTATTTATAAGTTTTTAAATATTAGATAAAAACAGTTTTAGTATACGAAATTGAAGTTGACGAAAAAAGAAAGCTAAAGTTTTGTTAATTTGGGGATGAAAATGAATTAACGAAAACTGTGAATTTGAACTTAGTAAATGAAATTGTTTAAAACTAATGCTGTCGTCCCTCAAACCCGAAAAAAGCAAATGCGAGAAGTCCCAATAGCATAGCCTTTTCGAGTTACCAGAGTATCACAAGCAGCGAGCGTTGCCACATTTTTACGTACTCGCTTGCTTTCCAGCTTAAATCTAAAAGATTACGGCCAAACCTAGCAGAATTTGGTTCCATTTAAGACATTACGTCTTCACTTACCGTCATTTGATGCCACTTAGCAAAATATACTTCCGTACTTGAGAACACTTAACATGATACTCCACAGGTTCATTACAAATTAACAGAATTTGTATCCACACAGACTCCCCCAATTAACAGTTAACATGTACATCTGCTTTGGTATTTTCTGTATGTGCTCTTCCGGCATTGCGGTATTTAATTGCGCAGACAACTCGGCCTCACTGATTTTCATCGTCGTGTGCAGTGTAAAAGGCAGTAGAAAAGATCAGTACCAAGAAAAATAAATATAACAATTGAATACAAATAAATAGAGTTGATCAAGTGCTGTGTGCGTGGATCTGTGCGATATTTTGGGCAAGTGCACGCATTCAATCAGCGTGCTGCCCCCTATTACCTATGACGACAGTGAGTTTAGTTTTCTTATACTTCTGCCCTCCTCCTCCTCTGTGTATGCGTACGTGTGTGTGTGTGTGTGAGTTTCGCTGATGGCTGAAACTGAAAATGTTTAATTAGCAGGCAAATTATGGGCAGAATGCATACACATAATACGCCAAGCCCCAAAACATTGCAACTAATCAAGCGAAACCCAACTAAAGTTAATAAGTGCGCCCTAAAAAGACAATTGGAATCAACCCCCCGCGTTTTAATCAAAGAAGAAAAAAACTTGTATGTGTGCGGCTGCTGCTACGGACACTGCTGGCAGCGCAGCCAAAAAAAAAAAAAAATTTTTTTGTAATAAAAAGTGAAAATCTAGTTATTAAAGCAAACCCTTGTTGCACATTTAAGACTTAACAAAACGAATTTTGTATGAATTTGTAATTAGCTCATTTTATACGCTGGCAGTGACAGCGGCAGAGGCAGAGGCAGCGCTGTAAAGTGCGTTCGTTCTCTGCTTGGTCGCCATCATAGCAGAGACGTCGACGTCGCTGTCGCTGCTTGCCTCCTTGTAGCCGTGTACTTGTGTGTGTGTTGTGTATGTGTCTAGCGCAGTTAATAATCCCTTTGAATATTGTGATCCCACGCTTCAAATCAATTTCAGTTGCAGGGCACTAATTATGCAAAATATATAGTAAATTGTAAAAAGTACAGTGTTGCATTTACACATATGTATGTACATACATATATATGTATGTATACATACACACAAACATAAAACATTTCAATGTGCAATATGGTGGACAGTGCGTAAAAATCACAACGTCGACGTCGCTGCCGACTTTTGTTAACTGCTTACTATTTGTACTTGTTGTTGTTGTTACTGGGCTTGGTTGGTAACTACAAATCTCAATAAATTAAATCAATTGCATTTGCACGAAAGTAAAGACTTATTGCTATTTTTTTTTCGCTAAACATACATATTTATGTATGCATGTGTGTATAGAGAAATGCTGCTGTATGTTTTCTATACGTATACGTATACCTGTGCGCGCTAGTGTGTGTGTGTGTTTGTATGAGTGGGCTTGCGTGTGTGTGTGTTTGTATGTATGTTTGGCTGAAAATGGAAATTATATAAAACCCCTTTTTGTATGCGTGAGGCGCTTTAGATTTGAGCAGCATGCGTTGTTAGGCTTTAATTATTTACACCATACGCACATATACATACATATGTACATACATAACTATGATCAATATAACGACAAAAGTTGTTGGGGAAAAACTTTGCCAACATTGCCAAGAGTTTGTGAAATTCTGACAGTTGGCAACACATTTTGCCAATCGATAATTAAACGAAGTAATTTGTGACCAAAAAAAAGCAAACTAATATACGAAACATACATCATTACATACATACATACATAACTCAGAGCTAGCATTTCTAGTACAATTTTATGAATCAATTGAGTCTGTTCATATTTAATTTGTTAACCAACTCAGTGATTCTATGTAATTGCTTAGCCGTTCAAATTACACGCCGTCCCCCTCATTAACACATTCTATGAACCATATGTACATATGTATGTATGTATGTACTTACTGCTCTCACGCAGCGCAGCTTCTTTCTGATCAAGGAAACAATCAAACTACATACTCTCCTCTCCAGTTGACTCTCTTGCTTCCCTGTAGTTCTTCTTTGGGGTGGTGGTGGCGGCGGCGCCCCACTTTTGTATGTGAACCTTTTTCCTCACAGCGTGTCCGTGTGTGTGTGTGTGTGTGTGTGTGTGTGTGTGTGTGTGTGTGTGTGTGTGTGTGAGTTGTAACAACAACCACCAAAGGCAAAGCTTTCTGCCCAGCAGCGACTACGACGGCGGCTTCCTTTTGTCTATTTGGACGCTGAAAAAAAAAACAACCTTAACCGGAACTTTAATGCTGCTGCCGGCGTCGTCTTTTTTTTTCAATATGGCCTCTTACATTTTTAATTTCATCACATAATAAATATAAACATTTACTGAAAATACGCAATTTATTTAGAATATCAAAAGCTTCTCCAGCTGCAGTAACAGAAAAACTAATGAAATCAATTTGTGCGCTCCTAAGAACAAATGTTTTTTTGCAATAACTGGCAGAATATACATATATACATACATACATATACATACATACATATAGATGTTTCTATGTATGTCGCTATGCTTATGCATACATACTAAGTAATGTATGTATGTATGTGTTCGTTTTGTATGTATATGTATGTGTTTGGCGCTCCAATTTTCTATGCAACAAATTCATTTATTCAGTTTTCCCTTTGCCTCTGTTGCACAGCTCGTACGCTTGCCACATACACACACAATTTGTTGCACATAAAAGAAAATCAAATAAATGTTGTTGCTCTTGTCAAAGGATGAGATGATGGCCTGTGCTTGTGTGCGTGTGTATGTGTGCAAAAACAAAACTTAAAAATAAATAACACGCCAAGCAACGAATATGTACATACATACATATTATGTATGTATGTATGTATTTTACCAACATTGCACTCGGGCAATGCATCCAAACTCAACTCCCACTTTCGTGCTCGCTCGTTTCTCGCTCTCTTTCTCACTCCACACTCTTTTCTACTCTCACGTCACGCCGCCGCAAGCTCTAAAAAGTCACCCCCAACCCGTTGGCCCCCATGCACCGTTAGGCGTTCTTTGATCACGTAGACGTGTTTGTTTGACATCAGTATGTCTGTATGTGTGCGTGCCATTTATTTGCGCTTTGCTCGCCACCCGGTCGGTCAAACAGTTGGCAACACTGCCGCCTGCTCTCAGGTGCTCAGGTTTTCCAAACCGATTTTTATACTTTTCGTTTAATTGAAAGAAAGTTTTCAATAATTTAATTAATATTTCATTTACTTGAACAACACTTTGTTCTAAAAATTTGCTTAGATGTATATTTATTATATAAAAGAATTAGTAAACTAAGTTTACGAATTTAAAAAGAGCTTATTTGTTGCTTTTACTTGCGTGTAAGGGTTGCACGGAAAGTAGCAAGCCCTTTCTTCTAGGATCGCCTGCTCTTTTATACTTCCCTTTACACAAGAACTTAACGTAGAAACTTCATGACGAAACTTAATCTAATAATTTATGTATTTTGGTGTCATTTTTATTTTAGCAATATAATTGATAAGTAAACGTAAACTTTTTGTGAGTACTGTAGTTGGGTACATAATTGAAAGCATTTTTCGCTGTTTTGATGATTGTTTTTGTTATATTAAAGTAATTTACATATACATGTGTATGCATGTATGTACAATATGCGTTTTAGATGTTTGCAATTGTTTTTTATCAATATCAAAACGTTGACTGATAATGTAATCAAGCTTCTAACTAAACTGAGCCAACAACTACAATGCACTTGCAGTGCAAATTGCATACATACTAGATTGTGTGTGTGTGTGTGTTTGTATGTGTATTTAGTTTGTCTCCGATTTTAATGCCAGAACGAGACACAACCCCCACTTTGAAAAACACTGAGAGGCGCTCTCACACACTAATTCTATATAAGTGTCGCTTACTGTTTTGTTTACCTGCACGACAGTGCAAGAGAGAGGGGTTGTACTTTGCGTGTGTGTGTGTGCGTGTGCATGTGTGTGTGTGCGTGCGTAACGTGTGCTCTTTCTCTCTCGCGCTGTCGTTTACAATTACAAATATCTGCTTGCGGTTCGTTCATGCGTTTAGGACAATCTGAGTGTTTCTGTTTTGTTGTTGCAGTAAACAGTGTTGCCATATTTCAATCGCACTTGTAACAGCTAAAGTTTTGCCAGCTGTTGGTCACACTTGTGAGCAAAATGGCCATGTTTATTGAGATTGTGGATTATTTTTCAACCCCCAATAACAAAATCTGAACTGAACTGAAATAAAACAAAATGTTCAAGTCAATAGTTGTACGTTTACTATTTATTAGCTGTGATTTTGATCGAGCAAAAGTACACAAGTAATAAACGCGTCTATTAAAAAATATATTTATACATACTTAAATCTTTTGCGGTGCTAGTTTAATTTGTTAATAAAAAGAACATTTTTGAATTATTGCAGAGCTGAATAGCATTAGCAGCCATTGCAGCCGTTCATTTGACTAGACAACCCCACATGTCCGCCAAAGCCGAGGCGGACAATCTAGCCGCCAGCGCTACAGGCGGTGGCACAGGCGGCGGCAATAGCAGCTCCAATGGTACCGTTACGCCAGCGCGACGACTGCGCACACGCAACTCAACCGGCAGCGGCAGCGAGTCGGCCAAAAAGACCAGCAGCCATAATAACAACAACAACAATAACAACAATGAGGCAGCCGCTTCGGGTCATGATGGTTCAACAGGAACAACAACAACAACATCAACGCCAGCAACTGGTGGTGCTTCAGCAGCAGCCCCCAACTCCGTGGAGCGTCCCATGCCCAGCGTGCCGATGAATCATGCCAGCAGCAGCGTCTCGGCGAGCAGAAAATATCATAATAGCTGTCCGCATCCAACGCCAAGTGTGCACAAGAAAACGTTGCACACAAAGCCGCATAGCAGCAATAAGTTTGATCAGGGCAAGAATGAGGAATTCCATTTTGATACGCCGCTCGAGTGTCCAGTTTTTAGGCCCACTGTGGAGGAGTTTAAGAATCCTTTGGCGTACATTAGCAAGATACGATCCATAGCGGAGAAATGTGGCATTGCCAAGATATTGCCACCAGATAAATGGTCACCGCCATTTGCTGTCGATGTGGACAAATTGCGTTTTGTGCCGCGCGTACAGCGTTTGAACGAATTGGAGGCCAAGACGCGTGTGAAATTAAATTTCTTGGATCAAATAGCCAAGTTCTGGGAGCTGCAGGGCTCCTCACTCAAAATACCCATGGTGGAGCGCAAGGCATTGGATCTCTATACGCTGCATCGCATCGTGCAGGAGGAGGGCGGCATGGAGCAGACAACAAAGGAGCGCAAATGGGCTAAGGTCGCTAATCGCATGCAATATCCATCCAGCAAAAGTGTTGGCGCCACACTCAAAGCCCACTATGAGCGCATACTGCATCCCTTTGAGGTATATACTTCCGGCAAGGTATTGGGACCGCAAGCTGCCGCTGCTGCAGCGAGCGCGACACCTGTTAAGCTCGAGGATTGCGGCACCGATTACAAGGCACATGAAATCCCAACACGTCAGCAAATTGCGCCGCCCAATGAGAATAATACGCGTCGCTCTAAGCGTTTTGGCAACTCCACTGCCAGCTGCGGCCTCAATGTAACCTCAACCAAACCAGGCGCTCCAGCTGTCACCATTAAGACCGAAACCAAGGAGGATTTCAAACGAGATTTGTTGAGCAGCTTTAATGCGGTTGGAGGTGCTGCTGCAGCTGGTGCTGGTCAAGCAGCCGGCGGCGGCGGTGGTGGTGGCATTGCACCCGCTCCTAACACACGCGCTACCCAAAAGAAAGCCTCGTCAGAGCCACAGCAACCGCTCATTGATCCACTCATGAAGTATATTTGCCACATCTGCAATCGCGGCGATGTCGAGGAGTCCATGTTGCTCTGCGATGGCTGCGATGATAGCTATCATACTTTCTGTCTGCTGCCGCCTTTAAGCAGCATACCCAAAGGTGAGTCCAAAGGTTATATAGAAGCTCAAGGATTCATTGAACGAATGTCTTCTTTTGTTACGAGATCATTTGAGTATTCCAGGCATTTCCCCGCTTTAAGTGCGGGTCAGTTAGTCTGCAGTTCTAAAGAGCTTTTCTCACTATCCTTGTTTTGATCATCCCAACAGGTGAATGGCTCTGCCCGCGTTGCGTTGTGGAGGAGGTGAGCAAGCCGCAGGAAGCCTTTGGTTTCGAGCAGGCCGAGCGTGAGTATACGTTGCAGCAGTTTGGCCAAATGGCGGATCAATTCAAGCAGGACTACTTCCGCAAGCCGGTGCACTTGGTGCCCACGGAGCAGGTTGAGCGCGAATTTTGGCGCATTGTGTCCTCCATTGATGAAGATGTGACAGTTGAATATGGCGCTGATTTGCATACAATGGATCATGGCTCTGGTTTTCCCACAAAGAGTTCACTCTATTTGCTGCCTGGAGATCAGGAGTATGCCGAATCTAGCTGGAATTTAAATAATCTGCCGCTGTTGGAGGACTCGATACTGGGACATATTAATGCTGACATTAGCGGCATGAATGCACCCTGGATGTACGTGGGCATGTGCTTTGCTGCCTTTTGCTGGCATAATGAGGATCACTGGAGTTACTCGATTAACTATTTGCACTGGGGCGAGCCAAAGACCTGGTACGGTGTCCCCGGCTCCTGTGCCGAAAAGTTCGAGGAGACAATGAAGCGCGCTGCACCCGAATTGTTCTCCTCGCAGCCCGATTTACTCCATCAGCTGGTCACTATTATGAATCCCAACATATTGATGAACAATGGCGTACCCGTTTATCGCACCGATCAGCATGCCGGCGAATTTGTCATCACATTTCCGCGCGCCTATCATGCCGGCTTCAACCAGGGCTACAATTTTGCCGAGGCGGTTAACTTTGCGCCAGCCGATTGGCTAAAAATGGGACGCGAATGCGTCAATCATTATTCAATGTTGCGTCGTTTCTGTGTCTTCTCACACGATGAGCTCGTCTGTAAGATGGCCTTGGAGCCGGCCAAGCTAACGTTTGGCATTGCCACGGCTTGTTATATTGACATGGCCGAGATGGTTGATACGGAAAAGAAGTTGCGTAAATCATTGCTAGAATGGGGCGTCACACGCGCCGAGCGTCGCGCCTTTGAGCTGGTCAATGATGATGAGCGACATTGCCAGGAGTGCAATACCACCTGCTTCCTATCGGCCGTTGCCTGTGAGTGCAATGACAAGCTAATTGTCTGCCTGCGCCATTATACAGTCCTCTGTGGCTGTGCACCCGAGAAACATACGCTCATCTATCGCTATACGCTGGACGAGATGCCGTTAATGCTGCAAAAGTTAAAGGTCAAGGCCCACAGCTTTGAGCGTTGGCTATCACGCTGTCGTGACATTGTTGATGCACATACACCCACATCGGTAACGCTCTCCGAGTTGCAGGAGCTCTGCAAGGAGGCGGAGACCAAAAAGTTTCCCTCATCATTGCTTATTGATCGTTTAAATGCGGCTGCTATTGAGGCGGAAAAGTGCGTCACAGTCATTCAACAGCTGGGCATCAATAAGGTAAGTGCATAAGTAAAACGGCTAATAAAATGATCGCTTTGACTTCATTTAATGGATCCATTTAAAGCGTTTTAATTACAACATTTCAGTTTTAAAAGCTGTGTCGCACTTTTAACAGTTTGTTTATGTTGTATTAAACAGCTTTTGAGTAATGTTAATTTTTGACATTTATGCATTTTTAAACCTTGCACCCATAAATGTGTCAAAGGGCGTGCTAAAACTGTGCCAATGTTTCTGTCAGGCAGAAGGAGACATCTCCGATCCTATATCTATATATATAAAAGAGTTCGTCCTAACTTACTGACTTACTTATTCATAATCAACGCGAAGCCCAAACCAAAGCAAGAATGCTGAAATTTTCATAGTAGTCGACATGATATTTTACCGATTTTGGATAATCCACCCCAGCTAGTAAAGTTAATTTGTAGGAAGTTTGGACCTGGGTACAGGAAGTCTCGTCTCTTGCTGGTTTATTGTTATTACCTTTGCATAAAACCTTTAACAAGATGATTAATTAATTTCTTTGCTGTAGGTGCGCACCCGCTCTGATCATAATCAGGAGGCAGCCCAATACAAGCTTACCATGGAGGAACTGGAGCTGTTTGTGCAGGAAATCGACAATCTGTGCTGCATCATCGATGAGGGGGCCTCGGTGCGTGAGCTGCTGGTGCTGGGCAGACAGTTTGTGGAACGTGCCGAAGCGCAGTTGCAGCTATCATTGGAGGCGCTCGATGAGAATGCACTGGAGACGCTTATCAATGAGGGCAGCTCGTTGCGCATTGAACTACAGCAGCTGGATCATTTGCAAAAGCGTCTCAAGCAGTGCAAATGGTACAAACGTTCGCAGGGTTTGCGCGAGACCAGCTCCAAGTTGACATACAATGATGTTAAAACGCTGCTTCACACCGCTGGCGCTGATCTGGATCCCACCGATCCCTATGTGGATCGTGAGATGCGCAAATTGCAGCAAATCGGCGCTGCAATTGAGGCATGGGAATCGCAAGCAGCCAAATATTTCCGACGCCTCAATCAGCAGCACGAGCTGGCCGAGATTGAGCTATTTCTAAAGTCAGCCAGCGAAATTAATGGGCAGGTGCCGTCGCACGGTTTGCTTAAGGATGCGCTACGCAAGGCCCGCGAATGGCTGCGTGCTGTCGAGCAATTGCAGCAAAACAATCGAGTCACCTACTGTCACACGCTGGAAGCGATGATCGATCGTGGCATAAGCATACCCATACAGCTGGAGGAGCTAACACGCATGCAGGGACATTTGCATAGTGCACATTTATGGAAGGAGAATACGGCGCGTGCATTTTTAAAGAAGGGCACATTCTATACACTGCTGGAGGTGCTGATGCCGCGTGCGGATGCCATCAATATTGACTCGGATCTCAAGCCGCGTTTCCAAGATGATTTCCTCAAGGATAAGAATCCCACCGAAATTGTGGACAGCTTTAAGCATGCTGAGGAGCAGGAATTGCGCGATATGCGCGATCTAAGGCGCCAGAATATGACAAAGAATCCATTGCGCGATGTATTTTGTCTCTGCAAATCGGAATTTCGTGACCTAATGCATAATTGTCAGCTGTGCCGGGATTGGTTCCATGAGGATTGCGTACCACCGCCAACGCATCATCCATTGGCATCACAACAGAATGGTGGTGCACTTAATGGAGGTATGGCTGGAAAACCAGCTCAAGCCAAGTGGCTGTGTCCTAGTTGTGTGCGCTCGAAGCGTCCACGTTTGGAGACCATATTACCGCTGCTCGTACAGCTGCAGCAGTTGCCCATACGGCTGCCCGAGGATGAGGCATTGCGCTGTTTGGCAGAGCGTGCCATGAACTGGCAGGATCGGGCACGGAAGGCGCTCAGCAGTCCTGATGTTAGCGCCGCCTTGGAGGCCATCTTGGCGCAACAACAAAAGCGTCGCTCCGAGAGCGGCAGCTGTGCCGCCGTCCTAGGCAACATAAGCAGTCCACGGAAGCCGCGTCGCATGCACAAGCTGGAGCGCTCTGCCTCGGATGCTGAAGATGTCGACGATGATGATGATGACGATGATGATGAATGCCGACTGCGCATTGTCGAGGATGGTTATAGCAACGATGAGGACGAGCAGCTGACGACGCGACTGGCGCCAACGAATGCCCAAACCACCAGCACCACCACTGATCTCTTAAAGCTGCTCTCCGACAGCGAAATTGAGAATCTGCTGGAGCTAATGATGGAGGGTGATTTGCTGGAGGTGTCGCTGGATGAAACGCAAGAGCTATGGCGCATATTGGAAACCATGCCGCCCACAGTGCTGCAGGCCGAGGCGAAATCGCGTGTGGCGCAACATATGCAACAGCGCCAACAACAGTCCCAGGCAACAGCAGCAACGCCAACGGTCGCCTCCTCCTCCAGCATACACAGTGGCGCCGAGGATTCCAATGATAGTTTGCTGGTCCAGAATAGTCCAAGTCCGGGCGCTGGCATGCGGCGGCGGTGGCAGCGGCAACAACAACAATGTGCAAGGGGCACGCAACAAAAAGCGACGCTCCAATGATGCTGGCAGCGCCAATGCCGCTGTGCCGCGCAAGAAACAGAATACGCCCAAGCAGACGCCGAGCAAAAAGTCGACGCCGGTGCGCAAAAGTGACAGCAAGGCGAGCACCTCGCCCGGCGTCGATGCGGATGCGGAAAACAAGCAGGCAAATGGCGGCAACACAACAGCAACAACACCAACGACACCGGGTGCAGCTGCAACTGCTGCTTGCTGCTGCTGCTGGCGGCACGCCCACCCCCACAGCTGGGCATAAGAAACGCAAACGCACCACCACAACCAACACCAACAACAACAACAATAATAACAACAGCAGCAGCAACAACAGCAATGCTGGTGGGGGCGTCGGCAGTGGTGGCCTCGCCGGCACACCAACAGCGGGCAACAACAATACGCCAACAGGTGGCGGCGGTGGTGGTGGTCAGAAGAAGCATGCGCAACGCACACAGCAAACGGCACAGGAGGACGATGAGGAGGAATGCCGTGCGGAGAATTGCCATAAGCCCACCGGGCGGGAGGTGGACTGGGTGCAATGCGATGGTGGCTGCAATGAATGGTTTCACATGTACTGTGTGGGTTTGAATCGCAGCCAAATCAAGGCCGATGATGATTATATCTGCATACGCTGCTCCAAGACGGTCAGCGTGGGCGTCGCCGGTGGCAGCAACAGTTTAACTGTAACAACAACAACAACCAGCAGCTTGACGTTGACAGCGACGCCGGGTAAGCAGCGAACAGCGCAGTCAGCGCGATAGAGAGACGAAATGACAGCGAGAGAGAGAGAGCGCAGAAAAGATCGCAAGCAAAGAATAACATCGTAAAATTTGACAATGGTTGGCAGCACCTTCGATTAAAGCTTGCGATTAATCGATAACCTGCAATCGCAGTGTTTATACACATAATTATCACACACACACAGACCCACACACAACACACACAAAATGAAAATGCCGACACACACACACACACGCAACGTTGTTGTGCTTAACGGTATTTACTAAGTTTTAGTAAAAAAAAGTCACTTAAACGTTTTTTGTAGTACATATTTACTAATTATTGCTATTATTACACAATTGCAAACGTAATTGCAAGATGCAAATATGAAAAGAAAGAAAACCCAAACAATCGACACAACACACAGAAAGAAACTAACAAACTTGAGCCGTAAAAATTAAGTAAAAATTCAATTCAACTGTAAAATGCAAAATATAAAAAGAAAATTTTGTATGTGCAGTGTATATCAGTACAGTAAACATTTACGTTCGTTAAACGTTCTTTTATATATAACACATACATGCTTATAAACACATATACATATATATTATCAATTTATATGTATGAATATTTATGTATATATTTTTATACATAAATTTATTTACCATTACCTGCTATTATTAGTTTTTGTTAATTTAATTTACATTTTGTGTTTTTGCCCTTAAGTTTTGTGCGACGCGCGCGCCTTTTTACGTTTTTTACTTTTTAAATTTTTTCGATTCAAAGAGCAACTTAAAAAATACTACGAAAGAAAAACATTTCTTTGCATATATTATTTTACTTCTGTATATTATTTTCTGTTTACTTCAAGTGGAAAGCAAAGTAAAATTTGATTGTTATTTTATATACTATACAAATATATATACATATATATATCTTCCATAAAAGTTATATGCGATAATTTTTGACGCGTGGCGCGCTGTAATCCATTTTTTCTCCTGTATGTTTTTATTTGTTTTTCCTACAAAACGATCGATTTAAATAAAAAAATAAAAATGTAGCATAAATACAAAAATTAATCTAATAAAAAGAAAAAACAAAACAAAAACAAAAAATTGTTGATAAAACGAAAGATCATAATAAATAAAATATATAAATAAATTGCAGCCCTAATGCTAAGTTTACATTTAAATACAAAATGGAAATAAAAATGTATAATTTTTAATTTAAATTTAGTAAGCTGATTAGAGAACAAGCGTAATAAGCAACTTGAAAGAAAAACAAAAAGAAAACTACAAAAAAACAAAAAAAATGGCATATAAAAAACTTCTCAACGTACAACAAGAAAATGCTTAGATTTATGCGATAGAAAACCACTTTGTAAAATCATTTTTTAAGCGTGTGTATAAAAACGAGCGGGCCATCAACTTGCAACACAGCCCAAAATAAAGAAGAAGAAGGAGAAAATACCTTATCACATTAAGGAGAAACCATTTTATTTAATTAAGCTACAACTGTACGATTTCTTTCAACAAAACCCACTCCACAAACAAATCAACACCTTACCCCACTCCACAAGACCCCACAATATGTAATTCTATTATATAAATAAATTATATATAAATAGTATTTAAAAAGAAAAAATTATTTCAAATGCGTTTTCTTGTAACTTCTTGTTATCAATCAACGAGCTAGTTTCCAATTTTATTTATAGGTCGGGGAAATTATGCCACCAAGTTATCCAGACGTCGATAAGATTGTACATAAGCACATTGAGGTGGGCTCATTTTCTTTACCAAAAATGGTATAGTAACAAGAAAGAACAACTATTTTCGGCTTTCCGAATACATATACCCTTCCCGGAAAGGTTTTTTGTACCCAAACTACATTTTTGAACGATTGTTCCGATGATTCAATTAAATTAATCTATATGATGTGTAATTAAACTCGCAAAATGATATAGTTTGAATGGAATATGTTAAGGAATATGAAATATAACCAAGAGAGGCTTTTTATACAAAGGCTTATTTATATAAAGCTTAAAGATATAGTAGTTCGGCTTGCACCAAATTTGTTCAGCCTGTAAAAATTCTAATGAGACTTCGATTTGGTGAGTTTGCTTAAAATATCTTAAAAAACAAAGAAGTTTTTCATACAACTCAATTTGACGAACGATCATTCCTATGTATATGATAAAGTATACAATGGCCATGTTCACCAGCATGCCTTGATCCCTGATAATTTATCTGATAACTATGATCTTCCTATGCAGCGATGTATATATGATATAGTATACAATGTTATACAATTACAAGAATGTGTGCGCTACTATACAAAATCGATTTCATACTCAGTTATCAATTTGGCCCAAAAAACCTTAATAATTGTTCCAAAGAGTATCTCATCGATTTAGAATTGAGTTGACTGCGATTTGTAGAGCATATTGGCTATATATCAAAACTTTCCCAGCTATACTATGTATGCCCCGATGATATGACAACTTGTGGCATGACCTACGCTTCAACTGACACGTGCGCAATGCCAATGACTATATAAGCTGAGTCATTCAGTTTATGGTTAGACAATGTTTTCTGTTTAACAGGTGTGCACAGTTGGGTTTAGCGTAGAGTCTAGACTATCGGGAAGCACCTGGCGCACTGATAGCGCATTTATATGGAAATTGATATCATAGCCTGTTTGTAAACACAAATCAATAGCTAAAAATGGGTGTTTGTTGAAGATATTAAGAAGCTTTGCCAATTGTTATGACACATGTGTACATAAGTATACGTAACTCATTCCTCATACGCAGAAAATATCAGCTATACTATTAGCTTGAACCGTTTAAATTACTAAATTTTTTCTTTTTAAGTAAATTAACCCTTTGAAAAACTTCGGACATATCTTGTTGGAATATTTTGAGATTCCTTACACATTATTTAACTCCTTTTTTATTATTTTTTTTATTTGTGTGGTGGTTGTGATCGGTACCTTGCGATCTTACCCAACCATGTATTGGGTTTAATAATCCAGGATCTACATATTTACAGAGTTGGTACATGTTAACTGAAGACTAACTTAACATAAGTATGGGAGGATAGAAATAAAAAGAAAATTTATAGTAAAACAAAAAATATATATATTATTAGAGGATTCTCCTATTCTCCTTTAATCAGTATCTTTTTTCTAAACTATAACAACATGTCTAATAAGTTATTAGTAATAACGTTCATAGGATTTGAAAGCAAACCATTTACCAACTCCAAAATGACCGCCTTGAAACTGGCTTGAACCAGGAATATATTAACCTTAATGGAATTATAAAATACGAATTTTTAAAAATAATAATATACATACATATGCATATTCAGATATTACCTAAAATATCCAGTATAAAGAGCATTACTTTTATAGGTGTGATATAATGAATTATGCAATGCTCCAGAACTTAGTAATCTTTAAGTTTATCACTGATTCCATTTGGTATAATATTTTGTTGATTTTTTATTATTTGTGGCATATTCCGCACAATTCATAAATGCATTGAAATTCCCTTGTAGCAATCAATTCATAAACTTGAAAAGCCGTTTATCAATAAGAAAACTTTGCACACTTCCTATCTACGTCCTGGCCAAATATCACGATTGTGCACGCCCAAGGTCGATTGGATGGTTCGTGGCATTTATCAGGTATTTACTATATTGAAGTCGGTTATCGTGCTCATCATTATCAGTTTCAGTTAAAGTCGATCAGGCAATGGCAATTAGAGTTGCATGTTTCAAAAGCGATTCACATGACATGAAAGCCATGTAATCAAAACTGGAAATTAAGTAGGGTAAAATAGTTGTTTTAATTTTTTTATTACATACACATACGAGTACACAATCGGTATATTTTAGTTTATAGAGGTAATGCCGCATACAGTTGATTTATATTTTGGGATATTTGGTTATTAGTTACAAGAGGCTATCAAAAATAGTTTGTAGTTTTTAGTTTTAGCTGCATTAGGCGACAATTTATAAATACACACATTTAGAAAATACTAAAACATTTTGTTTTTCATTTTAATATAGGACACAATTTACATACTAGATTTAACATGACTTCAATCAATTGATGAGGTAACAATAATAGTTAATAATAGCGCTTAACTAAACGCCATTTCATTTAGCATTTATACTAGAAATACATTAGGTTATCATTCAGTGCAATTAATTGCCCTTATCTATTTCCCAAACAGCGTAAGGGATTGACAGGCGTTTCGCATGTTGTGCTTGGTTTTGGTGTCAATTCAAACAAAAAATAAACAATATAAAGCCGCTGTGTTTTCATGTTCTAGGTCTAAACTGCTGAGATTACATAATGCCTGGAAACCGCTAGTAAAATCATCATGCATTGCCCCGCCTACAGTGCCGTCGGTTTAAGAGGCCAGGCCGCGCTGTCGTCGCTTGACACGCGCATAAGGACCCACAGCTGGATCCATAACGAAATCATAGAGCACACGCGTCCAGCTGGTGTGCTGTGGCATTGTCTCATAGAACTCCTTGGCAATGCGCTTCACCTCCGGCAATCGTGAGCCGGGCACGGCGGGGAAATCATGATGCTCATTGTGATAACCCACATTAAAGGTAATCCAATTGAGTGGTCCATAATATGAATACGTTTCAAAGCCCTTCGCAAACATATAGTGCTCGGAAATGAAATGTCCTGCCACGGGATGCAGTCCCATTGCCAGTATAGAGCCAATCAAAAGATAGGCCAATGCCTTCCAGCCGATAAAGTAGACAATGATCGCATTAAATGTCAACTGTATGATAGTATTGATGATTTCCAGGCGTGTCGGTGGCTTCGGATTGATCACCAGCGGACGGAATATATAGAAGAATGGCTGCAGGCACACCCACAAGAATTTTCCAAAAGTGGTGTCAAAGAGTCGTGCCTCCAGCAGTGTGGGTATGTCCGTGTCAATCACTTCATCGCCTTGGTATCTGTGCAGATAAGATGAGAATGATTAGTCATGCTGACATAAATTTAAAGACTTTAATAAGAAAGTAAAAGTGAATTAATGATATCGAGATATTATAATTTCAATTTTAATACGATAGACTTCTTATATAGCTCTTAGCTAGCTACTAAACTGAACTTCTTTAAAATTCCTTACTTTTCCTAACTAATTTCTTACTTGTTTTGTAAAAGTAAAGAAAGGTATTATGTTTCATTGTGTTTTCGTTCCAAATTTGCTGTTTAAAAGCGATTGGAAATTCTTAATAGTTTAACATATTATAAAACCCAAAGTGAATACAAAGTTGAAGCTTTGCTTGCCTTATCACTTCAGTATTGGCACCAACAAGGTATTTAACCAACTAATAGATTAGATAAAGGCAACCCAGTTGTCATTAACACCTGTGCCCCAGACACGCGTTACCTGAATGAACCAGCGTCCATGTCTAGCCATGTGATTCAATTGTGGATAATTTATAATAGATTATAGCTAGAACGGATTATAAATAGAACTATGAACATCAAACTAAACAGCGTTCCGTTCCTGGATAGTGTCTTTATTTTGTAAAGAGTAAGTCTGTCTAACAACACTACATGATTTATATTTCATGTTTAATATTTACAATCAGCCCTGCCAACTTGTCGATGAGGTGCTGCTAACTTAACGAAGAAAATATAGGAAAATCTAGTATAACAGTTGGTTCCATGTTATCTTAATATGTTAGTAACAGTGCTAGACTGGTTGAGATTTCATTTTATGTAACCTTTAAAGATACCATAAAGGGTCTTCAGGGTAAGTTGAAAACTGAGTTAGTCGATAATATAGGTCAACGAAGATCGGTTTTACATCTAAAGCCTGAACTTTCAGCCTCTGATTCTCTACGGTTTTAAATAAGTGCATTAAAATCAATTGCGCTGTCATTAAAATGGCATTCTAGGGGCCCGCCGAATTGCGGGCTAGAGACTTTAAAATTCCCACAAAATACTCGAATGATAAGCCAAAAGTGGGTGAGTCAGAAAGTCAAATAGGGGCTGTAAACAACAAAACACATACAGGCACTCATACATTCGCAAATATATATAGAAAGAACGCCACATTTATTATGACCGGCTACGTGACCAATTGAAACACGCATTCAAATAGTTATTTTTATGATAGGCGCTAATAACTAAAGCTTGTTAAACTGTATAAGTAATCTAGGCACAATCTTTAAAGCGCCAATTGATGATAAACTAAATGCTAACAAAGCTACAGATAGTTAATATTTGTTGTTGACGCAGGTGGACTGGAAGAAAGCACAGTTAAAGTTCACATTTAAAACGGAAGTAACTGAAATCAATGGGATCATTCACCAGAACTAATCGCTGACTAATTTCCGCTGTTTTCTGTCCTACGAATAACTTTGAATAGCGATAGACTGGATATCTTTCGAACTATATAAACCAGAAATGGTTTTTATACAAAAACTCCCAACTTATTATAGTAAAGAAAACTTGCTATGACTGAGTTTGGTTAAGATATCTTGGGAAAACAACCAAGTTTTTAATACAGCTTACTTTTAAAACGATTTCTTTCCAGGTTCTTCTACAATTGTCCGATTTTGATCAAATTTCGAACGCATCTATTAAGAATGTTGCATTTTATGAGATATCTAGAATTATAGGTTTTTATAAATCTCCAGTTTGGGGCAGGCTTATCAAGAGAGAGATAGAGAGAGAGATTTGATACGGAAGATACAGCTGGAGTTGTGTCAGTGTTGTAAACCGACACTGCCGGTCTAATAAACCAATAAAGTGTAAACAGCATGCGGGGGGAAAGGGCAGGTTTTCATGGCTACGCCCCGGCAACAAATACATGGACAAAGATTTAATTTGTTTTTATACGTATGCACATTATACAACCGGCAGATATCGCTGAGAACGCACGAGTATATGTATGTATGTGTGTATGCGTTTGACCACAATATCGTCATCAAATCAAGTCAGTTTCAGCTTACCGATGATGCTCGAGATGATATTTTCTAAAGGATATGCTCATGGGTAGTCCAATGGGTAAATTGCAAATGAAGCCCAATATCCGATTGGCCATGGGGCGGCTGTGTCCAAAGGCCAAATTATGCGCTATCTCATGCACGGCTAACATAAGCGAGTGATTCAGAATGCCGCCAAAGCAATAGGCCAACACCAGCAGCCATGGCCACGACAAGTCCTTGACAATGAACAGCGCCAATATCTGTGTCAATACCATGGCGCCGGCAACCCATTTGAAATTGGGATCATGGCCAAAAAGTTTCTTGATTTGCGGATATTTCTCGAGTATAATTTTGCGACGCGAGGCATGCGGCTCTTCCGTGTAAACCCATTCAAAGTCATTGCGCGACACTTTTTGGCCCATTTTTGTACTGTTTGCTGTTGTGGCTTAAACTCTAATGTGACGGCTCACACACAGTGCTCTGGCATTATCGACCGAATTGAAGTTAGAAAAAAGGTTTGCTTTCTGTTTAATGTGCGCCGACAGACAGCAACGCGACACAAAGTGAAAACCACGATTGAAGCCGTAGCAACAAAAACAGACAAGCACCCACACCGCACGCAGTGTTGGTAAACGTCAAAGCATACAGTGTTACTTTGTTAATATCGATTACCAAACATATGTCAGGGGGGCTGCCAACTCGTTCGCTTTAATATGCATTAAAATTTGAAATGGACTTTCCGACCTACAGGTGCAAATTACAGCGAGCGCTTCAAGGGCAAATATTAATGCCATTTTCTAGAATAATTTATACATATTTCGCTTTGCATTAGTAGATTATGCATATGTTGTATTTCAAATAATTTTATTAAAATTATGTTCAAAAAACCGATGCAATAGGTTGTAAGCAACAAGCTGATGCGTATGTTGTTGCTGTTAGCGTGCTGTTGATATGCAGCACAGCAGGCTGCATTCAGTTTTGCTTGCAATTGCATGTTCTTCTCTAGTTCTTGTTGTTGCTGTGGTGCGTGGGTGGCTGGCTGTGACGTCACCGGGCTAACACTGATCAGCTGCTGCTGCTGTTGCTATTGTTATTTTTAGTTTTGTGTGTGTTATATTTAAACATAAAATTGTGTACATATAATTTTTTGTATTGTTTTTTAATATATTTTATCAATAGTTCTAGAAAAAGCTAAAACAATGTGGTTGTTGTTGTTGTTGCTGTTGTTGCTGCACACACAAAAATCGAAAGATGTTATCCTCGTGTTGTAGTTCTTGTTTCCCCGTTTTAGCGTTTAAAATTTAAGATTTGTTTGTTGCTTGTTGACGACGCAGTTATTAAATTGATGTTACAGCTGTTCTTCTTCAAATGGTTTTTAGGTTAGGATGAGCAGAATATCAAGGCCTAAGCCAGCGGGCAGGGCTCTCGTTGTTGTTGTTGTCTCCGTTGCTTGCTTGCTTGGTTGTTGTTGTTGTTATTGCCTTGATGCTGCTGCTTCTGCTGCTGTTGATGTTGTTGCTGATTCTGCTGTTGTATTGGTAGTTTGAATAAATATTTAACGTGATTTTAGTTCTTAGTTGTTCTTGTTTGTTTTTTTTGTTATAATTTATATATATATATATATTTATGCGCTCTTAATTCGCAACTCTTTGCTGTAGCTCACTCACTTTTTCTTGTTTTATTTTCTTTTTTCTTGCTCAACAAAATATTTAAATCAAATCGGCAATATTAGCAGGCATTTCCTCAATAGTAGTGTGATAGAATTGTTCAATATCCTTAAGGATTCGTCGATCATCATCTGTGATGAAGTTGATCGCAACACCCTTGCGACCGAAACGACCACCGCGACCGATTCTATATAATGGAACAAATAAAGAAGCAAAGATTTCATTATAATGCTCTCCAAATATATAGCTGATTTGTTAACATACCTATGAATGTAGTTCTCGCGATTGGAGGGCAGGTCGTAGTTGATGACCAACGAGACCTGCTGCACATCAATACCACGCGCCAATAAATCAGTTGTAATCAGAACACGGGAGGAGCCCGAACGGAATTGTTTCATGATAACCTCACGATCGCGCTGCTCCATGTCGCCGTGCATGGCCGACACGGTGAAGTTGTGGTTGGACATCTCCTGGGTCAGCTGGTCGACCTGATAAGAGAAGAACATTAGTTTAGTAACAAATATAAATCGATGCAATGTTTCTATATTATATATACAAATGTGCAAGTTATTTAGATTGTATAGTTTATTTGAAAAATGCTCACCTTGCGACGGGTATTACAGAAGATAACCGACTGGGTAATGGACAGCGTATCGTACAGATCGCACAGTGTGCCCAACTTCCAGTTCTCCTGCTTAACGTTCACATAGAACTGCTTGATACCCTCCAGGGTAAGCTCCTCCTTTTTAACCAGAATGCTAACCGGCTCACGCATAAAGCAACGGCTCACCTCGAGCACATCGGGAGGCATAGTGGCAGACAGCAAGATCACCTGCACATCTGGGGGCAGCATCTTGAACACATCCTGGATTTGATCTTTGAATCCGCGCGACAACATCTCATCGGCCTCATCCAGCACGAACAGCTTGATATACTGCGTGCGCAGCACCTTGCGGTTGATCATGTCATAGACACGACCAGGTGTACCAACCACCACATGGCAACCGGATTCCAGAATGCGGGCATCTTCGCGCACATTGGTGCCGCCAATGCAGGCATGCGAATGCACCTTCATGTACTCCCCAAGTGCCATTACCACACGCTGAATTTGGGTGGCCAACTCACGAGTGGGCGCCAGGATCAGAGCCTGACATTCGCGAATGGCCGTGTCGATTTGCTGAAGGATGGCAATCGAAAAGGTGGCAGTCTTGCCAGTACCTGAATTCAAAAGACAACGAATGACCAAAACTCTGTTAAAATGGTTCTATTAAGATTACATTGATTTAATTAGTTATTGAAACAAGCAAGAGTAAACCCCCCGACTATGAAACTACCTGTATTCTGGTCTAGAATGTTCTTTCGTGAATAACTTTCGTCTTTCTTTACCGATCGACTTGAAATTTAGATCGTAGTTTAAGAGCGACTCAAGTATTATACATGCCATATATTCCAAGGCATTATATTACAAATTGTGACTGTAAAACGTTTTTATTAAATTGCGGGGGTAGATATCTGCAATCGGAAAACAAACGATCTGTGTATGGTGTACAGGAACCTACATTTCAAATGTAGCATCTCTAGCTTTCATAGTTGCTGAGATCGACGCGTTCATCGGGAAATTCCTTTGATATTGACCAAGAATATACATATATAGGGTCGGAGATGTCTCCATCTGCCTGTTACATATATTTGCACAGATTTAATACCCTCTTTTTCACCAGTTTTATGGATACAGTGAAGTAAAGAGTTTATTCAAGTTACTATTCCGTCTTAAGCTTCATCGAACTGTATTCCTGATTCTGGTTCATGCTGTTCCTTTTGTTCGACTGAATAAACGAACCTTAAGAACGAACTGACTATGCTAAAATGAATAAACTATATAAATAACCAGATTTTACTGTAATTTACTGAAAATTGAACTGAAGTTATTCCTTTAATTGAGCCACAATTATGGCGTTCAAATTACATTAAAACAATGTCTGTCAAACTTCTTTTTTTTTAATTATACACAAAAGTAAACAAGTTATTCAGGCGAAGAAGTTTTCAATTACAATATGTAATACAATTCAACTTGATTTATTTATAACGAAATTCCTGCAATTTTTTCTTGTACTCAAATTACAAAACTGCAAACGAAAGCTGAACATGAATTCATTGACATTTTTATGAAGTAATGAGGGAATTGTGGCTTAAACGGGAATTTGATGTTTATATTTTCATACATATATAAACAGAGATAGTCAAAAGTATTCCTCACTTGAAAAGCCTTTTTCTTGATGCTCTTGGAAATAAGTTGTAAAATATATTGACAACAATTTGTTTAGCAACTTATTTCCAAGAGCAACAAAAAACAAAGCTTCTTGAGTGAGAAATGTTTTAAAATGCTGTTTGTGTAAATACTTTTGACTACCTCTATATATATATATTAAGATATATACATAGTATATGTATGTTTATTTTCAATTTGGCTCAAAATGAAAAATTATTGATCATGGCATGAACATGTTTAAAGCCTATCTTAAACATTTCTCCAGTTTTGTTCAATGCAAGGTCGAATGAAAAATGTTGTTCCAAGTTATGATATCAAGTTAAAATATATATATGTACTTATAAAGGTCGCTCGATAAAACGTTGAGGGTTTTTCATAGGTGAACAAGTAGCATATTCTTAACCAAGACGAGATAATTTGATGTCCATCTGCCTGATATTTAGGCGTCATTAGAAAGATCGCCCGACACTTGACCTTTGTCATGAAAAACATATCCGCAAGGGTATTCGATTTATGATGCGCCGTAAATTGGCTTTCTTTCGCAAAGAGGCAAAGAAAACTTAACGAAAGACCATTGTAAAGCTCGCCCGTCAGTCTCTGTCTCTCCACACATGTGTTTTGCTAACCAAAACAGTAATTTTAACATGTAAATATAGAATTGAGCTATCTCGATTATTTTCACTTGCGCTTTATTATGGACAACGCTGTTCCACTTTGCGCTTGCAAAGAGAATAAAACGCGGTAAAACCGATCGCAAGCAAAAGTGGCGCGCAAGCGTCAAGAGATGCCAACTCTCTCTTGCTCACTCTCAAATAGAGAGAGCGAGCGGAGCGCAAAAACAGAATTAAGCTAAGCAGAGGCAACTGAGTCACAGTTATCAATCATCATGCGCGCTACTGCAGCGAATCCCAAAAACACAATTTATACACTTTCTTTTCTTCTTTTTAGTTTGTTTGTTGTTTTTTTTTCTGTTTTGCTGTTTGTTTTGTATTAGTGTGTGTATGTATGTGTATGAATTACTCACCGGACTGGGCCTGGGCAATGACATCGCGACCCTTGACGCAAGGAATGATGGCGCGCTGTTGAATAGCCGATGGCTTCTCAAAACCGTAGCCATAGATGCCGCGCAGCAGCTCCTCGCGCAAGTTCATGTCATCGAAATTGTCGTACACCTCATGCCAGGTCGACTCGATGACGCCCTCAGGGTCCATGCCAGCGGGACCATCCTGAGCTATTTCACTATGATCATCCCTATGAAAATGTGCGAAAAATATGAGAATGAGAAGAGAAAAAAAACAGACAACAAAGTTAATATTGCAGTAAAAATGAAATTTTTTCTTTTGTATGCTTCATTTTATTCTTTTTTCTTTTTTTTTTTTTGGTTATGGCGAATCTGCGCTTGGCAACCAAGACAGCGAAAATACGACAGAGACGTCGGCGTTGACAGCGGGCGCCCGTCTCAGCAGCAGCAGCAGCGGCGGCGACAAACACTTACATTATCAACAATAAAAAATTGACTAGTTAAATTTGTATACTGAATTTCGACGGCTTGAGCACCGTTCAGTTAAACAATTTGTTGTATTATTTGTATGTCAAAAATTTGGAACGAAAAAATTTTTTTCTACAGAGTGCACACAAACGTGTTTTTTGTTGTGCGTGCTGCTCTGCGGTATTTTCACGTATGCCAGTGTGAGTTTTAACGAATGCTAGGCGGCCTTTTGAGCGTCTCGTCAGCGTCGTGCAAATACCGAGTGCGAAAGAGTGCACTAGATGTGTCAATGTCAATGGTTGCTGCTGATTTGCGTGTGTGAGCAGTAGCAGTAGCTATCAACCTTTAACTGCAGTGTTGCATGTGCGTAGTAGTTGGGAAATAGTAGTAGGGCAAAAAAAAAAAAAGGTAGTGAACAGCTAGCAGGCTGGAAAATTTAAGCCGACAGGCAAATTTAAGGCGTGTTTTCAACCACTTGCATTGTCCAAGAGAGGGAGAGAGAGAAGAAATGGCAGTACTACCACCAAATGAATCAACAAATTCATAGAATTCCCCGTACTTAGAAAGTTTTGATATGACATACTATTTGCAAGTATGCGTGTACATATGTAGTAGCGTTGGCATTGAAACGTATACGTAGTCATTGTCCACTTCGACGTCCAGTCAGCAATTATGAGTCAAAGGAGTGCGTTTGTGTGTGTGTGTGTGTATGAGCAATAATTTTTTATTTTTGCAATGAGTTCATTGTTGCTGCCATTGTGAGAGCAATCATTGCAAGGCAATAAACTTTGTTTAGCCTCGCCTGAAACTCATTGCATGTATTATTTTCTTTGTTATTTATTACGCCAGTGTTGTTCCATGAAAGTATTTCATATTTAAACCAACATACACACAAACACACGCACACAATCAACAACCACTGCGTTCTCTCTCTTTCTCTCTCTGTCTGTCAGGGGCTGATACTCGTGCCGCAATGTCTCCCGTCTTCGTGTAAAAATTCTTTTCATTCGTTTTGTGTTTCACATTTTGGGTTAAATTTTCGAATGCAATTTTAAGCATTATTGTTCACTTAAACTGACTTAATTTTGGTGGAAAACATTTACAAACTGTTTTATTAGTCCATCTTTCATAGATTATAAATTTAATCGTTGAATAATACTAACATTTTCTGATTATTATTTGGCACTTTTTATACACGTGCTGCTGATTGTTAAAACCAAGCAAAAGAGGCTCCATCTTGCAAAACTTTTAGGGATGTAAGGGAAACATCATTGCTATCGATATATTTCAGTCCAACTATCGAGTTCTTTTTGAGGAAATCGTATTTTCTGTACAAGTTTTTAGTTTCAAATAGCTAACATATTATTTTTATATACTTCATGGGTTTTTTCGAACACAAATGGAACAAATTAAGTAAAAGGCTAAAAGTTTTAATAATCGATATACACATCTAGTCAGATCGGTTTTGCCATTCTAGACGAAATCGTTACCTTATCGATATTTTCATTGTAATTTATTTAAAACTATAATAATATGGGTGTACAGAATCTTACAAAAATATTTGTTTTGTAGGTATTTTGAGCTTATCGATATTTTGTACTACATTGTTATCGAAACTAGTACCTTATCGGCTTTGCTATATGGTCACCAGTGTTGTCAGATTAGCTTATTTCAGGCTAGATCTAGCATATTTGAAAGTGAAATAGCTTATTAAATTTGTAAATAGCTTATAGCCATAAATCTAGCATATTTGAAAGTTCATATAGCATATTGTAGCAATTGATATATTTGTGAATTTGATGAAATATCTTATAAGCTTAAAATGTTCAATGTTGGCTGATGCATGTACGATGTGCTATCGCCGATTTGATCAATTTTGGAAAGAAAGTCAAGCTTGCAAAAATGCCAAATGTGATATACGAACATATACGGGTTTAAGGAGTGGCTACGAAAATTGCCAGCTGACGCAACAAAAGCATACTGCTTCTATTGCAAATCTTCAATAGCAGCTTAAGTTTTTATATAAGGCAGCATGCGGCGTTCAAAAAACATGTATTAACAGTGAGCTCAATATGTCAATCACAAAAAATAAGTTTTTCAGTTGAAGTTTAATTTCACTTATATGGATTGCGCAAACATGGAGAAAATTGCCACTGCTACAACTTGCCACAAAAATATATTAGCCTTATTCAAAAAAACGATAAATATTTGAATGAGGAACAAAATGATAATTTGGATAACCTATTAACTAATTTAATTTGAGTGAATACTTTAAAAACCTTATGATTTTGTATGTTTTCTTGCATTTGGGTATAGCTTGTTTTTCATCATATTTTGTTTTTATTTTTAGCTTATTTTTACTCACAATCTAGCTTATACGGGTGCTCAAGACCTGGCAACACTGATGGTCTCTCTCATGTTATGTCATCGATATATATTGATGAATTCTTTAATGGCCGTTCATAAAAATATGAATACATGGCAATATGAATTCATGGAAATCTGAGTAAATGAGGCTGAAAATTAGCTGATATTATTTCATTATATTAAATATTTAAATTCGGGCCACATTAAACTATATCGGTATAGTAGCAATTTCAATAAATTGAATATATCGAATATATGGCAATATCAATCATATATATCGAAAGGTTGTACCGTGATTATCGAGCTATCGATATTTTGTCCACCCCTAGGTATAGCCAGTATAATTTCATCGCCGCATCGTACAGCGTGTGAAAAGTGTGAGTTTAGATAGAATTTATGAAAAACTCGTAATAATAGCAATTTATTTTCGAATATGTGCAAATTTTTATGAATGTCTATGCGTGCAGCAATTTGATTGAATATTGTATAGCATATAAATAACATCAAGACGTAGTTTCAATCAAAATTCAACTAACAAAAGAAAGACAGCGACTCACACATACATAAGCGCAAATTCGCCGACGGCGTTGGCTGTGCGCATACATATGTATGTACCTATATACATGTATATGGGTGTGTGAGTGTGTATAAGTGTGCAAAAAGAAGTTGAAAAAAGTTCAGCAGCCGGTCGCTGTCTCGCCGCCTCATTGGTAAAAAAAATGACTTGTCAAAAAATGGTTATTGGCCTTGCGCTTCTTTTGCAAAATCATACTTTCTGGGGCAGTATTAACAGCAGCTATAGATATACATATAATTTGTTCGAACATATAAATTGTATGTACATATTAACATTAAAAAGTCTATTTTTAATATATGATTGACCATCGTCGTCGACCGGCCAGAAAAACGCTCAAGTCGAGGCAGCAAAAGGCCGATTCATAACACACACACTCATACAAAGAGCCAGCAGACTTGAGACGGTTGAGTCATCGCCTGCTCTCACTCACTCATTTGCATTACGCGGCCGGCGATTTATAACGGCCATATATGCCATTTCGCTCACACACATGCTCCAGCATTGCACTCGCGCCGAGTGAATCGATGATGGGTGAGAGTGCTGCCAGCGTCGGCGGCAGCTGTGACTCACGCGCTCTGACTCTGAGTGGCTTTTGTTTTTTTCTTTCTTTTCGGTTTTCCATGCTTGGAGCCCAACATACAACATTTTGCATTCAAACGTTTTTGTCATTCTGTGCAAGTCGGACGTGTTGGAGCTGCTGCTGCGTACGGTTTACCCCTCTGCTCACAGTGTGTGTGTGTGCGTGTGTGCTATCTCTCGCTGGCTGTGTTAGTGTGTGAGTTTCTTTAAAAGAAGCAGCGAACAAAAAAAAATTTAGTACCCACTGCCTTTAAAATTTCATTGTTTTAAATCAGAACTGACAAACGAACAATAATTAATTAACAAAAAATTTAAGATAAGTCGTAAAGTTTACAATTCGATAAATTATTGTAAATTTCTCTACATCTCTTTTCTACCCTCTCTCATTGCAGTTTTAAATAAGTTTCCTTAAACAAATTACATAGAAAATCGGACGATTTTCTTCACTCGCTTTGCTAAATTTCTTGGTGGCGTGTAAAAAAAGAGTGCAACACAACAACAACAAATATAAAAAGAAATAAAATAGTACCGCGTGTGTGTATATTCAATAGTTTAAACAAATAAAACAACAACAAACATGAGCTGGCAAGATTATGTCGATAACCAACTTTTGGCCTCGCAGTGCGTGACCAAGGCCTGCATTGCCGGACACGATGGCAACATTTGGGCGCAGTCCAACGGTTTTGAGGTGAGTACCGCTAATCCAAAATTCAAACTAATCTTGGCCAGCAATGAAACCATTTTTGCAAGTTCAAGGGTGTGCCCAGCAACAAAAACAACAAATGCGTCCTCAGTCTGCTCTCACACAGATAAACACCCACACATGCAAATCAAGAGAGCAAGAGAGAGAGAATGCGAGAGAGTGTCAAAAGTCAGGCTCAAGCAGGACACATTCAAATAAAGAGTGAAAAGATCCCAAAAGTTCGACTCACTCATAGCCCAGTAGGATTTGCCGTCCAGTGTTGCCTAACCTTTTTTAATTCTGAGTGACAATTTCAGAGCTTGCATTTTCACGCTTTTAACGCATTTTTCTTTGTTAGAGTAGAATCAGTTGCTTAAAAAGAGAGAAGGTAATAAATATTATTACAATTACTAAATAAAAATTAGAAATTTATATTACTAAACGTGAATTAAAGAACTCATATAACAAATTAAGTGTCGACTTCAAGAAGAGTCAAAAAAATTCTACGAAACATTTATAAAATAGCCCTTACCTTTCACCAACTATATATATATATATATATACATATACTTCTGTTATCTGAAGTTTTGTAATTTTCCATAAATTGCAACGTGTGCAGCATGCATGTTGAATTCTGCACGTTTTTCATGCACGTACTGGAAATCTTTTTGCTGCTGTACGTCCGCCATTATTACTTTCATTTCGTTTGATAAAGCAACTCCCACCCTTTATGGGTGTGCACCCCCTGCAAGCGCGCGCTCTCTCTCTCTCTCTATACTAATTTTACTCAGTTACAGCCTCTCGGTGTCTGGCCGTTCGTCACCCACACACGAACAAACTCATTTGAAATTTGCACTCGAAATTACTTGAGAAACTTTCGCGCAAACTGTCAAAACGACTGATAAGAATTGCGGCGATGCTGCCGTTTGTTGCTATTTAGCTTGTCACAGATTTTTAATTATTTATAGCACAATTAGGCACTGACGGACAAATTAGTTGGCGGCGCCAAAGCAGCTGCCGTTTATTATAAAAACAAAAAAGTTCGATTAGTTTCTGACTCATCTGAAATGAAATGCTCTCAGGTGGATTAGTCACTCAGCTGCTGAGCTTCAAACGATTAATCATTAACGAGTGCATTTGCTAAAAGGTGTTTGATGATTGCAGTGACTGAGAGCGGTTGTGTGAGTGTGTGCGAGTGAGTAATTTTAATAGCCGGCACAACAAATACTGTTTGGGCACTTTTCAACACTGACGACCATGATAGCGCTTATCCCTTGCGCACTTCTTTTTTCGTATACCACAAACGGCTCGTTAATGAAAGATGGTACATAGATGGGGTGACGGGGAGAGAGAGAGAGCCAGAGCGAGGTAGAGAACCACAACCGGCCTTGTTAGCTTTTTATCAACACACACATACATATACATATATATACAAAGCACTTCACTCAATAGTTTGACTTGCAATAGTGTGAGTTTATTATCTCTGTTTCCTCTGCCGGCAACAAAAAACTGTTTTATCACAATAAAATGAAAAAAAAAGACGCGTACAATTTGAGTAGATTGAAAATGAAGCGAATGAAATGTATCTCGAAAACGCAACGACACTGCCGCGTCATCAACGTCTACATTTTTATATGCGCGCCACGTTTTCGCATTTGCTTTGTGTATGTGTGTGTGTGCAACTTCCTGCTGACTCCGCCTTGCGCCTAACCATGTGCTTTATCCTTTGTTTGTGCGTCTGTTGCGCGCCCCATTCATTTTATTATTTTCTGTTTTGACAGGGGTGGGGCCAAGAAACACTCCCTTGTGCTTTGTTTGCCAACTGTCCCACACAACAATATCGATAAAATTACAATAATTATTATCGAGAACGATAAATCGATAATGCCGCTATTCAGCAGTTTGTTAGAAATGTTTTCTAAATGCATTGAGTCATAATACTTAGACGATGAAGTTTCTTTGTTAAGTTTAGGTTTGAAAGAACAGGCAACCTCTCTTTACCCCTCCGAATTAGGCAATACAAAATAATACAAATTTGTTTGCTATATAATATATTCAATAATATCAATAGTGAAAAATTGTCGTTAGGATTCAAGGCAAAGTTATCGATACTATCGATAGTTGCATCGGCTGTACATACTAACTAAAACTTGTAGCTTCTTAAGGTAGTCAGTTTCAGGGGAATTTTTGAATATTGTCTGCAATGAAATTTGCATATGGTGAATATATCTTAACTAGTTCCATGGGGAACTGCCAATGAACCAGCAAATTGACTCATCAAATTTGTGCCGCAATAACTAAGTGCAAAGCAAAACGAAATAGTGTCATAAACAACTTGGCAATCGTTATAGAAAAGTAGTTTCATTTTTTATTAAGCGCCAAATGGGTAAAAGTGTTTCTTCTTCTTCGTCTCTTTTTTTAAAGTTTAGTTTACTGCCAACATCATCAGCAACCTTCGGGGTTTATTTTATTTTATTTTTATATTTTTTTGGTCATTTGTTGTGGTGTTCGCAATTCTCCACACGCGTACATCAGCAAATATCACTTTCATTTTATGGCCTTTCCGTTGTATGTTTGCTATGCTCTTTCATTTGATGTTTTATGTTTTGTATTTTGTCTTATTGCTTATTTCGTTTACCTAGGTTTCGTCAGCCAGAGTTACCTAGATTTGTACATGATTTGTCTGATAGATGATTCATCTATAAAGATGTGTAGTATATGTAATTGTTTGTCGCCAAATTGAGTTGTTTTGCGTGGATCAGCTGCTGTGTGGCATTACCAGAGCCAGAGCCAGGGATAGTTGAAAGTATCGATACTCGCACGATGTGGCATTTTGCATATATGTATGTGGAATATCGTTATCGAAATCAACCCTAAATAATTCTATGATTTGAAGTATTTGTGAAATAGTTTAACATAAACAACTTATGTGGCAAGTTTTTGTCAAAGAAATCTTTGATTTGGCACATCTTGCGAGAAAGTATCTCACCATATAGAATTTTGTAGGGTCCATCTCGATAAAGATATTACACATATGTGACAAAGTGCCATATCGTATGACTCTGGCATATAAATAGTAATACAATAGTAATAAAAACTAAACAAATTAAAGTTTTTTGTTTATGAACCATATAAAATGATTTAAATGACATCGATATATCGAGTAAAACCATCCATAGTAAAGATAAGTCAAAAGTATCGATATTATTGCTAGTGCTAATTGAATATTTATCGACAAATTGAGTAGTGTTAAGCATGGATCAGCTGCTGTGTAGAAATGCCAGGCGGCTCTCATCTAATGCGTGTGTGTGTGTGCAAGTATCGTTGACTTTTGAGCCAAAAGTTCTTGACGCTTATCAATAAGGCCTTTTTGCGTATTACACTTTGATCTCGAATTTCGCAAAACACACACACAAACGGATATGTATGTGGCGTTTGGGCCTTAAAAACCGGCTTTATATGGCGAAAATGTGTCTTTTTAAATATGTAATTGCTATTTTTTTTTTTTGTAAATGGTAAAAATGCTGTGTTTGGTGTGTTGCAATTGGAATTAAACACGTTTTTTGTGTGTTTATTTGGGCAAACAGCGTCTACAAAAGTCAGTTCGTACTCATGTAAATTTTTGGTGGTCATTGCCGTCTCTATTATTTGTTGTGTGCGTTGCTTTAATTAATTGAGTGCTTTTGATTAATTTACTAAACATTTTTGGCATAGCTTTCAGCTTTTTTCGCAAAACCGGCTTTCTACACAGTGCTCTCTTTGAAACACTCACACAAGCTCATGCACACAACGTTTTACACTCAAATTGGAAACTTCTGGAAGGTTTTTTTTTTGTATCGATGCTCTCTCTCTCTCTTTCTCTCTCTGTCTCTGCATTGCCTCTTATAGCCGGGCTTATATCATTAAAATATTTGGCGCATGTGCCGCTGTGAACAAACATATGACTAACCATTCATCATAGTTATTAAAACGTATTAATTACATACTTTAACCAAGTCTCCTGTCGCTTGGCAACAACAACAGCCGCACAGCAAAAGAAAGAAATGCAAAATGTTATGTGTCCTGCGTGGGGTATGGCAACACTGTGCTGAGCAAGTGTTGCCAAACTAGTTTTTTTTTTGCTTTTAGCTTTTTTACAACTACAAAAATCATGGCAAATGGTCAGCCGCTCCTTCAGGATTTTGTTGTTGTTGCTGCTGCTGCTGCTGCTTGCAGCGTGTCTCACATTTTGTTAATGAGTTGGCAGACGTAGTCGACGTCGACGTCATCATTTTATGGGTGGTGAATGTTTGTTGTTGCTGTTTTCAGTGGTGGGTTTTTTTGCTGCCTTTGTTTGCGCTGTTTTCTGTGTATGTGTGTGTGTATATATATGAGTGGGCTGTTGCTGATTACAAAAATGAATGTTGTAAGCCGCCACACGCCTGACTTACTGTTAACTGCGTTTCTTTGTTAGGGCGCATACAAAATTTGTAATATAAACTTAAATATGCACGCACGTCCACGCAGGACGCATAAATTCATAAAATTTATTGCACGCGTGCGTGACTCAACACTGTTAACAGGACAGCTCATATATGTATTAGTGCTGGAAGCAATCGATGCCACAATGTCAAAACTATCGATATCGATACACAGCAGAAAAAAGACGTATTGCTTATATTGAATTTTCTTGTTTGCTTATGTTTCCAGGTTACAAAGGAGGAGCTGGCCAAACTGATTAGCGGCTTTGATCAGCAGGACCTGCTTACCAGCAACGGCGTGACATTAGCCGGCCAACGGTACATTTACCTCTCAGGCACAGATCGCGTGGTGCGCGCCAAACTGGGCAGAAGCGGTGTGCACTGCATGAAGACGACACAAGGTGAGTAACAATCGAGAAAGAAGAGAGCCAAAAGCAGTACTAGATATCGAACATTATCGATAGACAGGGCTAGAGATGAAATGAGGCGGCACGAATATAAACACTGACGAAAAATGTTTAAACAACTATTTGTACACAATATTTTGTTTATTTTCTGTTAGTAATGTGCCTAATAAAATGATATTAAATGTTATAATAATACATATTCATTCTTAAATTACAACAAAATATGTACATCATTTTAATTCTTCATTTTAACTCTTTCTAACCTCATTTATTACAAGAATAAGAATCGCAATTCACAAAGTTCTTTGTGATTAATCTGCTCTGTGATATTTTTAAAATCTTGTGGCGAATTGAATAATATAAAATATTGTCGATCGGAAGGTATCGTTATCAGTTTGTGCTTTGTTAAATTCACTTTTTTTTCCTCTTTTGGTTATAGCGTATAAGAAGGTGCAAAGAATTTAATCCCAAGATAAGTGTGCCGTGACTTTGGCAGTAGCCCGCTGGCTATAAAATTGTGATAAGCATTGAAAAGTGAACAATATTATTTCTGATTCCTCTCTTTGTTTTTTTTTTATGTGTTGTTAATGTTTGATAGCAAAGTGCCCGCTCATTAAACAACAAGAGCAACAGAGCCAAACATATTATGCCTAATTTGTTGCATTTAACGCGGCTCTTTATACTGTTTGCCACGTAGCAACAATAACAACAATAACAAGAAACGAAACGAGCTGTAAATGATAGGCAATTATGTGCCGCTCTTTGCTGCTACATTTTTCCGGTCAACTGGCCCCCCCAACCCGCCTCATGGTCATTCACATACTAGAGATGTATCGAATTATTCAGAATGATTTAGATCGAACTAATAGCAAAGTTGCACGAATAAACTATATACCCAAGAGCAAACTTTATAACAATGAAATAAAGTGAACGAACTTAAAATTATACTACTTGTTTAACTACATTTTACAGTACTAACACACACACAGAGTATATTCTCATCTAGCTGGCAAAATAAAACTCGTCAACGTTTCGTTTTTGCTTCTTTTTACTCCCTGTACCCATAAAATGGTTAAAAAAGGGGTATTAGATCTGTGTAAATGTGTGTAACAGGCAGAAGGAGACATCTCCAACCCTATTGAGTATATATATTAGTGATCGGTATAAATAACTGACAATTTATTCAAATTTTTGGATATTCCGAGATATTCCCCCCACACACCCACGCTATTCGATAAAAACGTTTTACAGCAACATTTTTAAAGATAATACCAATATATATTGGTTATATAATACATTGGTCACTCTTAATCTACTGTCCAAATTTCAAGTCGATTGGATTATAAACAAGGAAGTTATTCACGAAAGAAGATTCAGTGCTGTCGAGCGGGGGGAAGAAAAAGCAGAGCAGCCGCAACTTCAAATGCCTCGCTTGCGCTGTCGCTTGTGCGTCTTTGTCTATGTATGTGTGTGTATATGTAAGTGTACGAAGATGTGATTGGAAGACCTGTGTACGGGGAGTTTCGTAGTCGTGTATACTCGATACTCGAGCATTCTTACTTGTTTCTTAACACATTGTGCCTAAAATGTTGTTGCTGTGGAAAATCTTGGAAGCAGCTGTCTGTCTAACATTGTACGTGTGTGTATACTATGTACATATGTATGTATGTGCTATGAAACTAAATTTATTTTAGCAGCTTGTTTGCCGACGCGTCGTCGTCGCTGTCGTCGTCGTCGTCGTCGTCTTCCATATTTGTCTAGTATTTTTTTTTGTTGCGGCAACTGTTGCGCGCCGTCCACTGCCCGCTGCAGCAGCCGCAAAGCTCAAGGTTATTGCCATAATCCATTTCAAGTGCAAATGTTGCACAGAATAAGCCGCAAAAGCAGCATATAAATGGAAATAGGCAAGAAAATGGCATAAAATGGCAAACTGGTATTTGTCTCGCTCTCTCGCTTGCTCTGACCTAGCTGACTTGTGTGGATGTGTTTGTGTGTATTGTCGCCTGAGATTAGTCTCTTTGGCTTCTCTTGCTTTGTCTTTATTTGGCATTAAATTTGAGCTTTCGAGGCTGGCGTCGCTTTGTCACTTGAACAGCTGATCGCACTCGGCTTACAATCTATTAAATTACCAAGCACTTGACTTACCGCAAATTACACGCTGCTCAAATAGCCAGTGTTGGCTAAACGCGACCATCAGCAGCTTAACTAACCATTGCCTGTATTTGTATTTTAGTGGTGGCAAAACATCGATTTGCCAGCAATCGATACTATCGATTGTAATATAGAAAAATTGGTTACTAACAAAATTTAAACTGTGGAGTTGAAAACCTAAAGTTTATTACAAAATATGTGTTAACTAAATTAAACAAAATGGAAAATAAATTCAAGATATTTGAATTTTGGGCTTAAATGATTGAAAAAAAACCTTTTTTTTTCAATACAAATTCAAAAACTAATTCAAAAATATTGATAGAATCGTTTCTGCCACAGATGTTCGGTCACCTCTATTATAAACGTTTAAAAAGAACTTAATTACAACTTGATATGCTTGTTTAGTTACGCTTGAAATGTTTTAAGGCATGCGGCGAGCTTATTTATGTATGTATGTATATAAATATGAAATGTAATGCAGTATAACATTGCGCTGACAAACTAAAGGTCCCATTAACAGCTTATTATCGCTATGAATTATCGATTGACAGACATATTGGCAGTTCTCTCTCATTTTTTGCACTCTCCGTGTGGGTGGCGGCAGGTGTACTTTACAGCCAGCCTGTTGACGCAAGGCGCTACAAGTGTATGTGTCTGTGTCTGTGCGTTGTGTGTACTTATCGTTTATCTCGCTCGCTCACACAGGCAGACATTACAATTGACTTTTGGTTTATTGACCTCTGTTGAAAATTAGTTTGCTTTGATTTGATTTGCTCGGTTATTCAATCAATTAGGTTAACAACATATTGGAGCGCATTTGATTAATGTATTAGGCCTCAACTTTGATGAGGCAGCGGCCGCCGCTGGACTACTTCAATATGGCAGCGTAGAAGACTTGTCATTCAATATTGTTTGCTGTGTGGCCGGCTGGACGGTCGGCCGGTCTGTCCGGTTTTCACCTGGTCCACAGTCTTTCGCTTTATTGAGCGTTTTATTCATAATTTGCTGCTTGCTGATGATGTTCTGTAAAATACAGTTAGTTCTTGTTTCTCTATTACTGCTGTATTTTGCTTTCTCCACTCCATTCGTCGTCTCGTCTCGTCTCTGTGTTGAATTGTCAACCGGATAATCGCCTGAAGATGTTTGTTTCTTTCTGTCTGTCTGCCTGTGTGTGTGTGTGCCATATTGAAATGGCTTTGGAGATTTCTGTTATAGATGTTTAGTGTAGAGTCTACACAGTTCTCAAGTGTAGAGTGTAGAATGGAATGTGAACTTGCGAATTTAATTATTTTAGAATTTTTAGAATCATTTAAAAAATAAAAGAAAAAATAAAAGAAATAAAAAAAAATACAAAATACAAAATAAAAATAAAAAAAATTCTTTTATATTATTTTTACAGCCGTCATCGTTTCCATCTACGAGGATCCTGTCCAGCCCCAGCAGGCCGCTTCTGTGGTAGAGAAACTTGGAGATTATCTGATTACTTGCGGGTACTAGAAAATAAAAAAAATAAAAAAAAAACAACAACACAACACCATCAACCACAACCAACACACCAACAACACAGCAACAAATTCGATAAGAAACCATAAATGAACTAAAAAATAACTAAAAACATCAAAAAAACAAAAAGTAATTATTAATATTTAAATTTATGAAAAATGCCAAGAAACATTTTGTGGTAATTTTGTCGTCAAACAGATAGGAAACTCTCAAGTAAAGACGATGTCAAAACAAAAAAAAAACAATTAATAAAAGAAAGTAATTACCCAAAAACACCTACAACAAAATTATAAATTTCTGCATTATTATATTTAAAATTTTTGGTTCATACGATAAAAATAATAAAAAAACAAAAACAAAACAAAAACTTAAACTCAAAATTAAAGAAATTGTATTGGAAAGTAAGATTGTAAGCAATAACAAGAAGAAGATCAACAACAATAACAACAACAACGCAAAGCAAAGCAACGCAGGCAAATTTTTGAACACTTTTTTTGTACAGCAGTATAGTACATATACATATACATACACCGATCTATATACACACACAGTACAGTGAGAGTAAGGAGTGAGAGAGGGTGTTGAGATAAATGGAAGAGATAGGGAGAGAGAGACAGAGAGATGAGTCAGTCAGTCAAGCAGCGAAAATACACAGGAAAATACCAACCAATATAAATAAATATATATTTATATATGTAAACTATTTGGAGAATCATGAAGCTCTATTTTTATGTGGCAGGGAAGATACACATACAACAAAAGAAAACAAAAGAACAACAAAGCAGCCACAAAGGTAGCATTTTTTTATACAAGAGAACTTTGAGAAATGTGTAATATTAAATACAGCCTTTTAGCCATATTTGAAATATGCTCATCCTTTGGGTTAGGAGGCAAATAGTATCAAAGCCCCCCAACACGCACACATACATACATACTCCGTTTTCCAACCGTCTCATCTAGCCATACATATATAAATACATACATATTAACATTAACTTGGACTCTTGCGCCATTTGCTCTCTGTATGCGCTTTTCATGTTTGTAAAATTTTGCTATATTCATAAAAAAAAAACAAAAACAAAAAAAAAACAATACGTACATACACACTACATATTTATCGATAAATGGCAATTACTTTTGAACGCTGCGCAACACTGTCCGTCGTCTACTGCCAGTCTGCTGTGTTGTGTGTTGTGAAGCGCGTTTCAGGAACATTCACTGCTGAATTAAAAACAAATAATTCGGCAATAAATTGCCATTAGCACATACACACTTACATACACGACACAACGTCAAAATGCATGCAAGCGTATAAAAAAAATCAAATATACAAAAAAAAAAAAAAGAAAATTTAAACTACTTACTGCAAATCATACATAAATAAATGGCTTTTTATGTTAGTTAAACAAAAGTCCTCTTTTTCCGACCTCTTTTCCTCATCATTTTACGTACAAGCGTCAAAAAGCAAACAAGATTCATGAAAGAAATGAATGCATAAATATTGAATATAATATAAAATTAAAAAAAACAAAAAACAAATGAAGTGAAAAACATATATAATACGATACTTTAATACTATTGAAATAAAAAACAGAGCATGGCAAAAATCCTGTTCATAAAAATAAAAATATATAATGAATTCTCATTTAATGGCGGGTGGCAACTCTGGGCGTTGTCTTTGGTGAGTTTTATACTTAATCGATAGGCCAATGAACTTTGTTATCGACTGTTTCATTTCATTTGGGTTCGCTGGAAATATCTTGTCAAAATCTTTTGTTGCTGAATTCTTTGTGCCAGCCAGTTGTTAATTAAAAAAATAAATCTCAGGGGCTCCTTGGTACATGAGAACTAGGGATATTGAGAGAGACCTGAATGTTACTCCTATAGGTGACAGAATCCAGAGCATAGCTGGAAGATACACGGAGAGATTAGCATCCCATCCAAACCGTCTTGCTAGACGACTGCGCAACTTTGGGCTGAGAGCCTGGAGAAGACTTAAACGTCATCACCCTCAAGACCTTCTCCACCGGCTCTTGACCAAACATTTATATCTTTCTATCTTATACTATTTTCTTTATATTAATAACTCTTAATTTCTAATTATTACCCCAAAGTCCTTTGCATAGTGTAAATAGCTGTATATAATATTTTAGATCATCTAGCCATAGTTTCATTCCTTTAATTTCACACTAGCTTAAGTTGCCTTAATAGGTAATTGTATTCTAATCAAACTGATATTTCAATTACTAAAAATATATATATAAAAAGAAGAAGTTAATTAATTAAAATGGCATTGCTCTCCATGAAGCTGGGGCAATTGCTAAATGTGTTCGTTCGTTCTCTAGGCAAATTGTCAACTTATTTTTATCTACAGTGTGTGACGCAAAGGCGTAATTATTTTGAAAATAATATACGAATAATTTGCATATGTATGTATTTTTGCTGGCCCCCACACGTCTTATATATTTTTGTCGGTTTTTGCAGCTGCTTCTCTTTCAGTAATTGTCAGTTTTCGGCATATTTCGCTGTGGCATGGCCCACAACATTGACCCAAATTACAAATTCTTGAGAAAATCTTCCAACATTTTTGAATGTGTTGCGTTTTCATGCCTTGAGTTCAACATTTGTGCCGCATATGTATGTCTGGGCACTTTCGCTTTTAAATGAGTTTCATTTCTTCTTCCATTTGGAGAAACGTCTTTTACGTATTTTTATCGGTTGCACAATTAATCACACCATATTATGATTATTGTTGTTGAAAAAAACCGGCTGGGTCAGGCCTTTGTAACGCTTCCCCCAGCCCCCCTCCTTTCTCTCACTCACTTCAAGCTCTATGAATTTGTGGCTCGTGTGGTGATTTTTTTTTATTTCCAGCTCTAACGGCAAAATTTAAATTGTTTAGCTGCGGGGCAAGGGCAGCTAGAAATCAACACACACATTAATTCATTTAATAAAATATGCTAATTTTTAAAGGCACATGTAATTTTTTACGATTTGGATGCTGCGGCCTGGCCTTGCATTGTTTTCAATTTGAATTTGAATTTCATTTTACAAGCATCATTCGCTTTTTGCACAGAGACAAAGGCAAACAATCGACAATCGATATGCAAATGGCAGCACCGATTACACGTGTGCACGCGCAACTATCCAGTGCTGCCAATTTAGTCTTTTTACAAACCTGTCACTTTTTAAACAGCTTTTCTTGGATATCTTACAATGTCTGAAAATCTCTTTGCTGCATTGCTAAAGCTATTTGATGGTATTAAATGGTGAGTAAGTATTAAAATATAATTATGTGTACAAATACAAATATACTATAGAGATATACGCCAAAAATTTGATTGGTTTAAAAAAAAATGAGATTGTGCCCGCGTCAAAAGCCTTTTTGGCCTTGCAGTCGCCGTAGTTGCTCGAAAGCGACCCAAAATAAAATATTCCATGGACCAATGCGTAGCCAGCACGGTATAAAGCCCTTGTACATTGCCAATAAACCCTCCTGGGTGATCAGCTTATAGTAGCAATCAAAGGCGTTCCTATAATGCATTCCCTCGCCCTTATCATTGAGCGGCTGATTCATGATCCTGGACTTGACTACATCTGCGGGCGTGCTCAATATGCTGGCCGCCAATCCGGAGGAGACAGATGACAGGAACTGCACGAGTCTGCCATCTTCTAATTTTAGCCAGGCCATGAACTGACGCTTACTGAGATCGTAGCAGGCCGTGTCGCCTAAATGAGGTAATATTTATTGATTATTCTATTTTTCAGAACGTATTAGAGAGGGCATCGGGACAGTAATCCCGCCGTTGCTAAAAAAAATACAAGGATGTATCGGGACAAAATTTTAAAACTGTGAAGTTACCAAATTCCTTTCGGAAGATTAATCCAAATTAAAAGTAAATTGTAAGGTATTTTGGCATAGTATTACAAATTAAAAGGACAGTTCCCTGAAGGTAATACAAATACTATTAAAATAGAAAACAAGTCAAAATTGTTATCAAATTGTTTATGCTATAAGGGATTAGCGCGGAATTCGGAAGTCCTGGGATAGTCTTAAGAAAAAAACTGGAATGGTGGCAATCGGAAAAGGAATACATGATTTGGCATAGAATTTCCTATACCGATCCCATCTCTAGTATTGCAACATTGCACTTACCCGCTGTCATGAGCGTGGCACGCAGACAGCTCGGCCCCACGCCCTTCCACAAGCTCCGCAGGCCCCCCTGCGAATAGATATCCTCCAGTGCTTGTTTCACATTACTCACGCGCACCGGATAGCCAAGGGCTCGACGTCTCCCCTCCATTTGCATGCGTATTTTGACAATGTCCAGCGGATTGGCCACTGACTGAGCCATGCAGCCGGCAATGCTGCCAGCCAAGAATCCTCGGAAGACAGTTAGCACCTCCTTGCCGTGCTCATCCCTATAGATGAGCTGTTGGCGCATGAAATCGTAGAATACAACCCGAGGACCATTGAACACCAAATTCCTAATAATCATGGCAGACAAGCCGCCATAAATACCACGTATTCCTTCGTCACGTGCCATGCGAAACAATGTGCCGAACATGCCACGTTTGGTTTTGCCCAAGCCGGCCTTCTCGGCCGCCTCACCCTGCAAGTGCAGACGCGTCTTGGTCACGTCCAGCGGAAACGTAAAGAGTTCCGCAAATGAGGCGCCTAGGAAGGTATTAATGTACACATAAAAGAGCGCATTGGAATTTACTTTAGCCCTCTGGACGGGCTGTGGGAAGGATCTACGCTGGGGATAATCTCTGAATTCATTTTTATCCATTACATAGAATTTGATTCGAGAAAATGAAATAAAACTTTTTATATTTGACAATATGAAACATTTATAGGTATGAGTATTGAAGCCTTGTTAGGCCTGTTATTCTATATATCCGATGAGGATCCATAATTAAGTTATTTGCTTTTTGAACCATTCATATTTCACATACAATTTAATACTTAGAAACCGGTTTGACCCTCCCACACACGTAACTGCTCCACAGACAACCAAAACAGCACCGACCAAGGTCCCAATCTCAGCCAGCATGGTATCAGGCCCTTGTACAAATTGAAGAAACCCTCCTCCCTTAACAACTTGGTAATGCATTCGATGGAGCCCTTGTAGTACAAACCTCTACCCTTCTCATCCGTGGGTTGGTTCATGACACGAGACTTAATAACATCCGCCGGATTGCTAAGTACACTGGCCACAAAGCCAGCCACCATGGAGGATGCAAGGCGCAGGGCTATACCCTCCTCCATGCCAAGATGTTTCTTTAAATTACGCTTGCACAGATCGTAGGCGCCCACATCTCCGGCGGTCATGAGGCAGGCACGTGTGCAACTAGGTCCCACACCCCTCCACATGCCCACCACACCAGATTGTCTATAGATGGCTTTCAATTCCTTTGGAAAACTCCTGGTACGTGGCTCCAGGCCCATAGCACGTCGTCTGCCCTCCATTTGCATGCGCACCTTGACAATGTCAAAGGGATTGGCCAGAGCCTGGGAAATACACCCGGCGACACTACCGCAGAGGAATGCATTGTGTACGGCGATAACCTCCCGGTTTTCCGCATCTTTATAAATGAATCGACGCCGGAAGACGTCGTAGAGCATGACGCGCATGGAATTGAATATGAAATTTCGTAGGACCATTGCTGAAAAGCCAGCATAGAGAGTCGTGAAACCCTCCTCAACATATATGCCCCGCAGAGTGCTGAACATGTTACGCGGTTTGGTGCCCGTCTTCTTGGCCTCCTCGCCATGGACCTGCATCCGTGTCTTACTAACATCCAGAGAATACATACAAGCCTCCGCAAAGTTGGCCCCAATGAAGGTATTCATATACAGAAGGAGCAGGTTCTTTACATTTATTTTTTCTTGGGAGTTCTCTAATGTGTAGGGCGCAACCTTGTCGTACATGGGCTTTAAATGCCAATAATGATTTTCATCTTTATCCATAACTAAACCACAAATTTAGACAATTTTTTTTTTTCGATTTATGCTGTTAACATGCCAAAACATATATGTACTAACAAATTTAACACAAAAATGCAAAGCACATTGATTTCTCTAATAACCCTCATCGCCACGGAAGCGACGGATCTGTTCAAAGGTCGTCCAAAAGACCATGGCCCAAGGACCCACACGCAACCAATAGGGCAAAAACCCCTTATACATGGCAAAGAAACCCTCTTGCTGTACCAGTTTTGTGAAACAGTCAATTGTACCTCTGTAGTGCAAGCCCTTGCCCCTCTCGTCTGTTGGCTGATTCATAATACGCGACTTGACTACATCTGCGGGTGTACTAAGCACCGCACCAGCAAAGCCAGCGATCATCGCCCCCAGAAACTGTATGATACGATTATCGGGCGAGTCTAATAGATCCATTAGAGAGCGCTTGCTTAGATCATAGAAACTAACATCGCCTGAGAATGGAAAAGGAATTGTGCTTAAATAACTATTTCTTTTAAACAAAGGAGAATATATTAAACTTTAGTTTACTATTTATTAGAAGTTGCAGATAATCAGAATAGCTTAGTGGTAAAATTCCCTCATATTTTTCTCTTGCTCAAGACAATCTTAAGGCGATATAAATTGCTTTCTTTATAGATGCAAACATACCATACATTAAAAACACTTTCCTTGGCAGTGCTGCCCATTTGCAGGTAATTTTGTACGTATGGCAGCACTGTTTGTAAACAGTGCGCCCTGCCAACCTATCGATATGGGGCTGCCAACCAATTTTATATATTGTTGCAATGAATATGAGAAAAGATAACGTAATTGTTTTATCTGGCAAATTGATGTACCTGCCTATTGCTTTAAAGTTTGTCAGGAGCATGAGAAAAAGGGGTAAGTGCTGATAATATTTTGAAACAGATTAACATATTTACAATATTAGACTTGATCAAAAATTTGATCAAAACTATATCCCAACATATAATATTTTGCTTTTAATAATTGGTAAATCAGTTTCCTTATTAGGGATAAACTGAATTTCTAGATATCTATCTCAAGATACTTTTAATCGCTTACCCAGTGTGACCAGACCAGCACGCCAAGCATTGGGCACTGTGCCCTTCCACAAGCCCACAATACCACCCGTATTATATATTGAGGTCATCGCCTGAAACACATTGTGTATTCTTGGGGGTTTACCCATCAAACGTCTTCTGCCCTCCATTTGCATCTGCACTTTGATAAGATCCGTGGGTGAGGCTATCATATTGGCACCTGCGCCTGCCGCTACCCCACAGAAGGCGCCACGCAGAAATGTCAATTTCCCCTTGCCATCTTTATCATAAATGATTAGACTTTCGCGTAGCGCATCATACATGTACATCTTGAGCCCAGTGAAGACACAATGACGAAGGACCATAGCCGAGATGCCACCGTAGAGTTTATGGGGGCCTTCCTCCTTAATTATGCCTATGGCAGTGGCCAGCATGCCCCGATACTTAACAGGTTCGGATGATTTGCTGGCTATTTCACCTTGAATATGCATACGCGTCTTGCAGACGTCAAAGGGATAACCGATGATTTCGGCACTGCATGCCGAGAGAACGGAGGTCACATAGAGTTCCACAAACGGTGTCTTTGTATTTGTGGATACGTAATCAAATTTTAGACGTCGATATGGTGTTACAGGTGGCGATGACATGTCACGGTCATCCATTTTAAGAAATCTTGTTATACTACACGACGAAGGACTTGAAACAGGTCTTGGTAAAATTTGAAAATGTACTACTATAAAGCCGGATAAAAGTTGGTTTTAGAAACTAAACCAGAAGTACGGTTTTGACCATGAATTTCACTTAGAATTTTGCACAAAAATTGTATGTCGGAATGTGTATAACGTGATAACGTAAATTTTTGGTTATTATTTAATGACAACTAGAGCCAAGTTACCTCAGGCATATTTCAATTCAGGGTCGCCGAGTAAACCTCTTCTTTTGCGGGGTAAAGGAAAAAATAGGTACATATATGAGATCGGAATCTTAATCCTTAGAGCCATCGCTCATCGGTCAACTTCCGAATCCTGTTCTTGCTTAACTGCAGAGAAGATCGGATATTCGATTCACCCCGAAGCTCACCTTCTGTATTTTAGTTTTGCTCATAAAATATTATATATTGGCAACTGAAATTGGCTTATAAATGGTACTTTACTTTTTGTTTTGGGCGCCTTCCAGTGCGAAAAATTACAATTTTGATTTAAGCCACTTAAAACCAATGCCAGTCTGCGCTGTACTAGCTAGTTAGCTCATATCTATAAAGTGACCCACAAAACAAAAAGAAAAAAACGAAAAGAACCACCAGGCGATAAGGTAGATATCGCAAATTAAAATGAACGAACAAGAACTTGATGACGATGACACTGCACGCTATAACGACCACGCCCAAAACAGTGTGCTGTGAGGAGCAGGGAAGTTAGAGGGAGGGTTCTAACCAGCTTATTGATGATAATGTTGATGTTGATGATGATTATGATGAGTGTTTGTGTGTGTGTGTGTGTGGCAACACATGTTCAGCTGCTGGGCAGAGGTAAGACAGGCTACCCTTGATATGGGTGCGGTTCCTAGTCAGTCAGTCAGTCAGTCAGGGGAGCCAGCCACTTTGTCTATGCCGCCACCGTCGTCGTCTCACGGACTAAATGAGTGAGTAAGTGGCGCTGTCAGCCAGTCGAGGAGCGACGCCACCGATGACGACGCAGCGGAGCACGCGCCCATACATAGTATAATACCTATACGAAGTACACATATAATATGCGAAACTGGCGTTTCCTTCCATTTCCTCCCTAAAGAAGAAGTGTTTAGCACTTTTGTTAAATGAAAGCGACGTTTTGTGCTTGCCAGAGGAGGCGGGAGATGAAGCTCAGTAATTTGAAATTCCCGACACATGCGGTATTTATATGGTCAGGCAATTGCTGGCAGCGAGGAGAAGGGGGCTGGCTCTATTTGCTTACTCACATTAAAGTAATCGTACTTTGGCTGCTGTGTCAGGTCAGTTAATAACCAGTCTCAGAAATCTAACACCCTCTGACCAACTGACCGATTTATCAGTATACTTTGACTAATGCTCAAACATAATGGAGGAATTGCTACGATTATAACAACATTGTACTCATATCTTGTGCTGACTGTACGGAAATTCGAGAGTTTGTTGAACTGCAACACGCGAAATTGAATTGCGCCAAAATGTTGCCACGATCAGCTTAAAATGAATTAAAAAAAATAAATGTTGGAAGCTTATTGAAAGAACGAATCCGAAACAGTTGACTGATTCGTCGGTTAGAACAACTTTTGGATACACTTTAATTTAGGTTGAGAAATTTGAGTTTAAGCTGATTATTATTGAAATTTTAAAAGCAACATCAACCTTGAGATAGAAGTGCTAGTTTCCGATATAGAGAGATTAGATATTCTCATGGTTAATCGCTGATTAATTTCCTTACTTTCAGTGTAAATTTGTATTATGTCTGGAAGGTCTCTGCTGAGGGTTTAGTCGATAAGGAGCTTTAAGAGAATCCATTCGACTTTCCGGGAAAAATATCCCAAAAATATATACAAATCTTGAAATCCTTGAAATCCTTGAAATCATACTAATTGTAAACTAGAAATAATGTCGTATAAAGATCAAACTTATGGTATTCTTAATAATTGGTATTTGATATGTGATATATTAAGTATTTAAAATCCATTTCAAGTTTAAGTTAGAAACTGAAATGCCGCACCTTATAAAGGGCAGCCAATTTATATTGAACCCTCTGGGACAGGTTCGGGCCATATGGATGGTTGCAAAGGTTTTTATTCAGTGCTACGATTTTCAAGTGAAAGAAACTCCAATTACCAGTGCAGAGCCAAAGGAGAAGCCATCGAAAAGGGCAAGTGTAGCAAAGAATACAGCACGGTTTGCGCAAGATTACAAAGAATTCTATGGGTATGTCGTGGGAGTGTTAGGTTCCCACAAGGGAACATCGAAACTGTTGTCTTTCTAATGATTTCCACACTTCCACAGTATAAAAGCACCACGGTCAGTTGCAACGGAAGTTAGTTAACGGAAGCAATGGTCAATTATCGACAACACTTGAAGCTGCTGCTGCTGCTGTGCACGCTGGCCGTCGGGCTGGGTCAGGAGGAGCACCAGACACAGCAGAAGGAGCCACTGCATCGAAATAAGCGCACGCTGACTACAATTTGTGTGGAGATCAAGCCCACCGGACCTCTGGAGGAGCCCTACTTCATGTGCAAGGGCACGGATTTCTCCCGAGGTGGCGCCGGTCCAGCTCAACAGGTGACAGATCAGCAGCAACCTGTTAACAACTATCCACAGCCTGCTCCACAGTCGCAGCCAATAAACATACACTATGCCCAGGCGCCATTTCCATCGTTTCCCAGCTTTGGGGCTGGGTTTTTTCCGATGCAATCCAGCTATGAGGAGGCAGCACCCAAGTCAACGCCAGCAACATCATATCAGAGTCCGGCGCAGTCCGGTGAACCTCATGGCACCAACTATGAACCCGCTGCCCCTGCTGCCTTTGCGCCTGCGCCTCCTCCGCAATCATATGGCGTGCCAGCAGTTCCTTACCCAGCTCAAAGCGGCCCAGCAGCAACTGCACGCGGACCTGCAGCAGGTCCAGGCCCAGCGACCACGCCCAATTCGTATGCTGATGCAGCGGCTAAGAAGCCGTCGCCAGCTGGCCAAACAGCGCCGTTGCCAAAATCGCAGCCTGCGAGCGGCCAAGCGAGCAACGGCCACAATGGCTATGACACAGTAGTGGGCAGCCGTCATCGTCCCGACCTGGATGACGATGTGATGGCCCTGCCCGATGTGGGCTTCCACCCCGAGGAGTTCAATTTGCAGTATAGACGACCAGTTGCCGCCATGGAGCCCATGGTGGGCGCTGCACCGCCCATGATGTGGTCCCCACTAGCTCAGACGCAGCTGCAACAGCCAACAGCTGCGAGGTATATGCCACCATATTACGATGATCCGGTTATGCGCACCTTCTATGCCAGCTTGGAGCATAACGAACCACAGGTCGCCCAGGCGGCACCCATGCAGCAGGCAGCGCCCTTGGAGCCGCCGATGACTCAAGTGGCAGCAGCTCCAGCATATGCACCCGCCTATGCACAACCTGCCACAGCTCCAGCAGCGCCACCACCCCCGCCGCCGCAGGCTCCACAACCAACTCAGCCAGCTGCTCAGCCCATCTATAATGGCTATCCGAAGCCCAGTTCAGCTGTTGCACAATCCTCGCCTGTGGATGGCAGTGCCTGCAATTCCTGTAATCGTCCTTGCTCTACGCCCATGGAGAGCAGCTATGGCTATAATGCGCCTGCCTCTTGTCCCAGCTTTCAGCCTGTGATCATAGCCATGCCGTGCTATGGCCAACAACAGCCCACACATTACCTGGCCATGCCTGGCTCGGGCCCTGCATCCCAGCCACGTGAGTCAATTGTGGGTAGTCCGTTTGGAGCAGCGTTTGGCTTGAATGCACCGGTTGGAGCACCCTTTGGTATGGGTCAACAGCTTGGCTCCCATTTTGGCATGTCATCGCCCCAAGTTGGATCTGCCTTTGGCATGGGTTCGCAAGCTGGCTCTGCTTACGGCATGTCCAATCCTCAGCTTGGATCCTCCTTTGGCATGGGTCCCCAAGTTGGTGGGCCATTTGGCATGGCGCCAGTGCTTAACCCCTTTGGGCCCTTTGGCAATCTCAACCCCTTCAATCCCTTCAATAGAATGCTAGGGGCTGCCAACCCAACTACTCCACAGCCCAGGCTGCGTCTCTTTGGCGCACCAGAGGAGGGCACAACAGCAACTACAACAGGAACAACAACAGCACCAGCAGCTCCACAATTCAAGCTGAGTTTCTCCAGCAGCACAGCTCCACCACCTATAAAAATGACCACTGATCCAATTGATGTCACCGTGGGCGCCTCCCGGGTAACGGATGGGGATCAAAAAGATGACGATGAAGATGAAAACGATGAGGATGAATCACAGGAAGCCACTGACTCGCCGCCAGCTGAAGATGTTGCTGCTGCTGTAGAAGCTGATCTGTCCAAGTCTCTGGATGCAAAGGATCAGACTGCCGAGCAACTGATTAAGAAAGGTGAAGACAAGATTAAGAACGACAAAAGCAAGCGAAATTCACGCAATTCCAACAAAACCCAAAAGCATAAATATATTCATCATTTGCAGCGTATAAAATAACATTTAAATCAAATTATGTAGCTGATTCACCAGAAAATAAAGCTCAAGCTATCAATAAAGCTAACTAGCCTAATTTAGCTATATAAATCTGTATATCTTTTCTCAGCTCAGCCTTAATTTTTGCCTGCACCTTATTTACTTAATACCCTTTATAAATTTTATAAAAAGAAATGTTTGAAAAATGTTTAAATATTGAGTTTTTATTTTTAATCAAGGCTAAAACTTCTTTCCTTTGGATCTATCGATTTCAATTTTATATATAGCTTTAGATACATTGAAAGAGAACAACTCCGTTCATAAGAAAGACATTTTAAATGCGAATCCTTGTCTCGTTTTTCCTTCAAAAGGTTAACCTGCTGTGTCATCTAAAGACCAACAATTCATCTTTTTAATTAACCAAGACAAACTTGAATTGTAATATAATATTTGATATATTTACTTTTATGAAAACTTACGATTCCCGTAAACAATAAGTACAAAATGCACTTTCTCAAGTTTTCATCGTAATAAAATACTTTGTTTAAACATATATTACTTTGTATTGATCTCTTTTTACTTTTCAAGAAACAACCTTGGCTCCACGCTGTGTCTTCCAGTACAAACGTTTATTTAAGGCCCAGTCAATTTCCGATGAATAAGCCAATGGCCACTTAAGGAAGTGTTTTATATATAGATACTTATGTACATATTTATTATGCAGTTTCTTTTGTACATTTTCTTTGATGTACTTCCGTTTGGTTTTGCTCATTTTGTTTTCCATTGGCGCTCGTCTTTATAGCAGCTACGCTTCATGGATCAAACAGGAACCTACTTACTTATGAGTAGGTACGAGTACTACAAATACTCTGTACACACACTGATAGCTGGGCTCAGTATAGCTCTCTGCTGCAACCTGCTGATTAACCATGTTGAGCACGTAACACTATTTAAATAAACAAAAACAAAATTGAACATAAATAACATAAAGCAATTTTGGCTTAGAGTCAATGTACCTGCCAATTATACTTACTACCCGGAGCTTCTTTCAGCTCCGAAGTTGAGTAAGTGCTGGCCAGAATGGGCACAGCTGTTGCGATTGGATTTCTACTAACCGGGTTAGAGTATTCGCTTGCGAAATCCAAGACAAAGTCAGAGCTTCCTCAAAGTAAATAAGAAAGTAATCACGATAAGCCGAAACTGAAATACCCTTTACTACTATACGAATTAATGGTCTTTAACTGAATTTATGAACCATAAAGATTTACTGAATACATTATGTTTAACAACGAGCTATTTTTGCTCTTAAAGGTAAAATTTGATAATATTTAAGGCAGAACTGTTATTGTTAGTGTTAGCTTTATTATTAAGCGTTTATAGTTAGCAAATATTTCACCATTTATATCAATTTATATTGGTTAAACATATTGTACGTACTATGTGTACTATATTCGGTGTATATTACTAAGTTTTAGATATTAGTATGTATACTATATTCGGTGTATATTACTAAGTTTTAGATATTAGTATGTATACTATATGAGGTGTATTATGAAATACATAAGGAACTTTTAATTTCTCTTTTAATAAATATACTTTATATTACTAAATGTCACATTCCATTATACTACTTGATTAAACAATTTCCTTGCAAATTTTAGGAAAATGTTTATAATAAAATAAAAATACTGATTAAAATTGGTAATACATAATATACAGTCCGTATATTAAAATTGGAAATAAAATATTAAATAAAATAAAAATATAATTAAATAGCTTAAGGAAATTAACTGGAAGAAACTTTATACCGACAGTGCATTCCTGATATTTACGGGGAAATAGCCAGGACTTTCTGTAACATAATAAAATATATATATTTAAAAATCAAATTTCACTTAAGATTTTGCCAGAATTAAAAGTAAATTCCAAATGATTTTTATATTTTGGCTAATGTTCGCTTCCTTTCACGTATTACCAACCTAGCGACCAAGTTAAAGTGCTTCAGCTGGCAGGGTATCAAATTGCAAGGCTTGCAATTTTTGAGGCCACTTTGGGCAGTGACCGTTCAATGCAATCGGAGCCCGTCGAATAGTTGCAATTGAGAATTCGCGTCGCGAGGTTAAAGTTACAAGATGCACCGCAAAATGTTCAACTCCTGGAGCGACCTGGCGGCATTCCTCTGCTGCTGCACCCTAGGGCTGGCTGGGTCCTCGCTGGCGCTGCAGCGCGTGGGCGAGGGCATTTCCAATAGCATTGCTGCGCCAGGACAACCTATGTATTATCTAATGGCCGATGCGGGACCTTCCGTGGGCCCCAAGGATGAACTAAAACGCACAAATCGCTCGCTCATGAAGTGGTGGGATGATTTGTTTAGCCAGAACAATTGCTGCAACAACAACAACAACTTGTTCGGCAACAACAACAACCTGTTTCCCAACAACAACAATTTGTTTCCCAACAACAACTATGGGCCAGGCCTCGCACCCATCGGCATCAACAACAACTGCAATGGACTGCAATTGCACGGCGGGGATCCCTTCAAGGAAATGAAACTGTTCAAGAAGCTGCCCGATTTGTGGGGCAACAACTGTAGGGGCCAGTGCGGCCAGTGTGGTGGTCAGCAGCCAGTCAACAACTATGCGGCACCACCAAGTCCTGGCTATGGAGCGCCTGCTGCTCCAGTGGAGTACAGTCAAGGACCAGCGCCAGCCAGCGGCGGCTATGAGAAGCCCAATCCCGCTTACGATGGTCCTGGCGATGGTGATGCCGGCTATGTGGCACCTGGACCACCAGCACCTGCCCCGGACAGCTATGCAGCACCGCCAGCTGCTGAGTACGAAGCACCACAGCCAGCACCGCCTGCCGCTAGCTATGAAGAGCCAGCTCCTGCATCCAACTATGAGCCAGCTGCTCCTGCGTCCAGCTATGAGCCTGCCGCTCCTGCGCCCGCAGCGGAGAGCTATACCAAAGTGGATGACTATAGTCAAGCTGGCAAGGGTTATGGTGGTGCACAACAACCGCAAATTATCTATCAGCCCATCATTTATCTCTCAGCATCAGCTGCCAAGGCTGAAACCGAAAGCAAGTTGCAGCCACAGGAACAGAGCTACGAAGCCCAAACGGAACCACCAGCACCACCACCGGTTTATGAGCCACCACCTACACCCGCTCCAGCTCCGGATCCTGCTCCTATTGAATATCCGTCCTATGCCGCGCCCCCAGCAGCAGCCCCTGCAGCAGCCCTGCAACGCGCCTGCTTGTGGTGGTTACTTGCCTCTTTTGGGTGTGCCATTTTATAGCTACCCAATGCCACCTGCACCACCACCAGCACCAGTCTATGCCGCACCACCAGCGCCGGTCTATGCCGCACCACCTCCACCAGTCTATGCCGCACCACCAACACCAGTCTATGCCGCACCACCAGCAGCGCCAGTCTACTCGTCACCCTCTTGCCAGACGCCCATAAGATTGTCGCTAATCGATCAACCCTATCGAGTGGCCCCCGAACTGTTCCAGGAATACAACTACCGCTTAGATCTGGCCGATCATAATAGATTATAGTGGACCGATCAGGCAATAGCATTCTATACCTTATTGTAAATAAAATGTATCTAACGCTGTTTGGATTGTCAATCTTTTATTTGGTCGTGGGTTGGGGAATTGAAGAGTTTTGTGATCATATGACATGATCAGCTTGAAATTCAAATTAAGAAAAGCTTTGCCTATGGATTACTTTATGCTAAGTTGTCTATTGTTTGCTGATCGTCCAGGATTTCAGATCATAAAGATTTTCAGTCTTATGGTAAGTTTTGTAAGATTCTCCAGAATCGAAGGCGACTTGTTAATGGGAATAGGTCTGAATAGTATGTACGAGTAGTACGAGTACATTCCTTTCAACACTTACCATATGTTCCCGTATATATACAAGTATTTTAGGAATATAACTATATATATATATGTGAAATATAAGTATATTCCAGTTGCCAGTTGCCCTAACCGATTTAGTGATGCAATAATTATAACTGATCTTAAAATAATTTTAAGTTGTTATAGTCTAAGCAAGTTGAAAGTCCCAATAAATTAGGTAGAAAATCTGTTTTAAAAATTGGGTAAAATAAGATTCCAAGAGCAAGATTAATATAACATATGTGTATTTCCCTTGCAGTACGTACAGAGACTTGGTTTATTAATAACTTTGCATTTTCCCCTTCATCGATAACAATATGTTACAACCACAATTTAAGAATATATACTCACACGAAAATTTGAACATCTTTTGTAAAATTTTCCGAAAGACCAGTTAAAAAATGTATTAGTTGTTCAATAAACTATTTAATTAATGCAATTGGAGCAAGTAGTGTATGCATAATATTTATGTGAATTTTTATACAATGCTTCTACACTTTTAGGCGTACTTAAAATATACAAAAATTTAATTGACATATGTTAAGGTATTCCTATTATATATACACGTAGTAATAACTTTACTCTTAATTAGAGAACTCATGCTTTAATTTAAGATCGTACGGACTACATATGCCTGTTTTGAGCCCATTATTTTAAAGGCTTCCAGAATACAAAACAAACCTATAACCAGTTCCATAAATTAGCTTAAGGTATTTCCCCGTTGCTAACCTTAATAAATTATCTATACCTTACTTTACCTTTCGTCAACTATTTATTTATAACATTACACTGACCTAGTGGGCTTATTATCTTGAATCTGAATACTTAGACTGGTACAGTTGTGCAATGTGATTTCCCTTCTGAAAGCAGTAGCTGCTTATCAACATGGGAAATACATATTGTCTGGAGTTGTCAAGGTCCCCCGGTTGGCCATGATCGGTTCGTATTTATCGCATATGTGCAGCACGGATTGCTGTTCTGCTTCTTTACGCCTCTTCCTGTTATTATTGCTCTTCTCTTTGTATATATATAAGTACTACAATACATATTCAGCATGACGTCGGCAAGAATTTGAGCTATAATCGCTTCAGTCAGTCAGTTGGTCGCTGACTGGTCTCCGTTTTCATTTCATTTCATTTTCAAATTCAAATTCCATAACAAATTGCACAATACAAACACAAGCCACAGGCTTCCTTCTCTATGCGGGCATCGGGGCTTTGAAATGCGATAACATCAGCCGGGACCAACCCGTGCCCATGCCCGTGCCCGTTCCCGTACCCGTTCCCGTTCCCGAGCCCATGACCATGACCGTGACCAAGTGAAAGTGGCCTGCAGTTTGCACACAGCCGGGCAACCGGAGCCGGAGGCCTGCCCACAGCTGGTCATCGTCTTTGTTTAGCATTGTCTCACTTTGCATGTGGCACGCACTTCTTCTCACTATGGGTCTGGGTCTGGGTCGGTCTTGGTCTTGGTCTTGGTCTGGGCGTTGATAGTTTGTTGATTGCAGCCCGTCCCATGCATGTGTCTGTCTAAAGCGTGACGTAGTTTACATAATCTAATCGCTTGTTGAGTGAGCAGAAAATATGGTTAATAAATTAGCAGTTACTGTGAAGTGATCTTGGCGTTAAATCGTTGCGTAACGGGCTGGTTAAAGCAAATTATCAACACATATGAGCGCCAAAGATGAAGTAATAAAGCAATCTGAAACGTTAAGTGATCATGTCAAAGATCAAGTGAGATTTGCTGATTGAAATGGATCGCAGCCCAGTGAGAAATGCTCTGATTGACTCTTCATTTAGATGGGTAAAACAAATAATATGCATTTACGAACACAAAAGATAAGCTAACTTAATCGATAAGTGATCATGTCAAAGATCAAGTGGGACTTACTGATTGAAATGGCTTGAAATGGATGAAATGTTGACTTGCTTTTAACTTAGTAGATTGCAAAGTTTCAGTTCTGTTTAATGATCAGCGATCTAGAAAAGCTAAAGTGTTAAATTCCTCTTTTCATTTGAGTATGAAAACTCTAATGGAATTGATATTTTATAATAGTGTACATCTGCTGTCACCTGTACATATTCATCACACAATTGTCATCAAATTTAATGATCGATGCTTATAGGCAATCAATCTATAGAAAACTATGCTGCCTTATAAATTATTACAAACTATCAATGAGCTACTTAAATACCCCATTTCAACTTCAAACATGGCTAATTGACCATAAAGCAATCAGTCAACGATCGTTTCTAAGGTACAATGGATAGTGATAGAGATAATAAACATTAATCGAGTACTGAAAATATGGTAAGTACATCTATTGAAAGCTATTCTATACAGATACTTTACAAATCGTCACCAGCTGCTCAAATCCAAACACCCAATCAAATACAATACACATTTCACGTTTTTTCTCAGTATATTCATATCGTTACTCATATGGTTTAGTTAAGTTTAATTGAAAGTAAACCGTAATTTACAAGGGTTTTAAAAAAGACTCTTTGTCTTTAATTGACGGAGAGAGCCCTTTTCAAGCTTTGTGAAAAAAGTATATAAATAAACCAGCTAAAGTTACTATTAGTATAAATATTTCTAGCACAAAACTTTATGCATGAACTTAAATTTCAGCAATTAATTGTGTGAGGTGCTGACGACAGAAATCTTTGTAAATGACATACTTAATTCATTTCTTGGTCTTAAAAAGTTTTTGTTGGCAAATTGGGTAGCTCAATAATACAACCATTTAATGTAAATGTTCTTCTGTATTTTAGAAGTATGTATTATTGATTATTCTCACCCTTTGGCATATGTAGTTGTAAGCTTATCCTCTATAGGTTATATTAGTTTAAAATAAAACAAAGTTCCCTAATAAAAGTTATTTTTCAAAGAAAAGAATACATCATCAAGCCTTTTATTTATAATTTGACAACATTCGTCATATGGTTATGCGGGGTCTACAATTTTTCGCCGAATTCATTGGAACACTTACTCATATGTAGTATATTTATGATTTAAATGATCATTGTATAAAAATCTCTCTTGAACAAAGCAAGGCAAACAAGAAAGAACGTCCATCTTCGGGGTGCCGAAGATACTATCGATGGATGTGTAGAAATTGGCCAAGTTTTCAATAAGTTATGGGTGTTGGTAATTGGTATCTTTGCAAATGCATTTACTCGATACCATTGTAGTCAACATCATCAATTTAAATCGACGATTAAATATCAATGACAAGTTAGTCTAAGAACGTTATTGAAATTGATTGGAGAGCGTACAGTTGGCTCGATAACAGGATCTTACACTTGTAAATTGCTGTTGCCAAGTTGAATGTTAGGTTAATAAAAAAGTGATCACACATTCATCCAAGATGGGTTCAAAGGGCAACAATTGAAAGTCAGCAAATTCAAGAGACAGACGCTACTTAACGACACTCAAGATCAGAGATCTCAGATCTCAGATCGCAGATCGCGCATGATCGCCTTTGAAAAACTACCCCACACAGATTTTCTCAGAAGCTGGACGCCGTTGCCGACGACTCTGGAGCCTAATTGAGTGAGTGAAGCAGAAGAGCGATCCTAAAAAATTTAACAGCACATAAACAACGATTGTGCCACAACATCTGTGCACGATCCCCTCAAGTAGGAAGGGGGGGGGCATGAGCAAGGGTGCCTCCGTTCGATGCCGCTGGGCACTTGCAATCCAACCGCATGCGAGGTCTCAAAAATAGCGTCAATGTCGTCGCCAACGCTGACGCCAAATGAAGCGATCCTTATACCCTTACATTGGGTATTCTGACTAGTTCATCAAATGGGATGCTCCAACATAAGAAATTATCTAACTTAACAGTAGATATACTTCAGTAAAGTAAGGTAAGAGTGATCTAACTTCACAATTCTCTGTCAGGGCATTCAAACTTCGGCTGGATAAAGTCATATTGGTTCTCTCTCTGTTTGCGAGGCGTTGGATTGTAAGGCAACCGATGCGAAGTCAGGGTGTCTGTAGCAGATATAGTATGTACATATATATAAATATTTGTGGAGTGAGTGTGCAGCGGTGTGTGGTGTGTTGACTCGCAGTGGTTGCCACTGTTGGGGGGGCATTTGTGGCTGGCTACACTGTATGTATTTAGAGAAATGTTGTGGAAAATTTCATTTGTTGTTACAATTTCGACATTTATATATATAATTTTGTATTTATGTGCGTTCACGTAATAAATTTTAAAAATCACAAAAAATATGGGTCGTTGCCACTTGTATTGCATTTTGAATTGTCTATATAGAAAAGATTTGTATGTGCGTGGGAGAAGTGAAATGAAAGTGAAATATTAGCAAAGAATTTTATATATGCATTTATATTTGCCAAAGATTCGATGAAATATGCATTAGGGCATTGAAAGATCAAGATGAATTTTAAAGAAACCAAGTGCATATAATAATATTAAATTAATTAGAAGTTACAATACAAATTTGTATATATTTTGTATAGTATTAGCTGAAAAGAATATATTTATTATAATCAAGACTATCTACGATAAGAAGTTATTATCGAAGAGCATTTTTATTCGATGAAAACTAAATAACAAAACAATATGAATTTACAAAATATGAATTTACATACAAATTTATAGCTTTAGCTGTGTTTATTAAATTAAAAATATAATTTATATTTGTTATATATTTATTTTATTTTAACCACTTTCATAAATATAACCGGGTACAGAGCAGATATATAGGCAGGGATCCAACAGAGGGATTTGTTATATTAAAATAAGTTTGCACAAAATATTTCATATAAAATATATACTTCATATAAATTTTAATTTTCGGATGTAAATATGCTTGAAATTAATAAAAGTGTAATAGAATGTATAGACTAAAATTTTGTGTGGAAAATAAAGCTGTACATTAGAACATCTATTACGTGCACCATTAAATGTTGAATACCTTATAATTTTCATATGGAAATAAAAGATTCGTTTGAAATGAGAACATATCTATTTTAAAAGTTTCACCGGATATTATACCACAATCGTTCATAGGAAGCCAATGCAAACAATTTGGGAAATATAAAATGCCAAAAATGAAAAATGAAATAACATTTATTTTGAAAGAGCTAATCAATGTAGGTTGAGGGATCAAAAATTGTATACAACGTATTTCATAGTAATTTTGAATACCAAGTCTAAGAACTCAATATTGCAGCTGAAGAACTCAATACGTGTTAAGAACTTAATACCAAAATGAGATCACTTAATTACTGAACTAGACATGTACGAGTATACTCTGTTTCGAAATACTAAAATATTTACATATTAAGCATATCTGTGAGCTATTTTATGTTCTCGAAATGAGGTTAAAATTGGCATTGTGCAATAAGAAAACGACTCTGAATTGACCCACCCACTTCGGTTACTAAACTTTGAACTCATTTATGAATTTTGCCAACCTAAACGTCTCGCTGCATAATTCTTATTGAAATGTTGAAGAAACAAACATCCAACTGACCGCAAAAGCACTGACGACGCATTTTTGGACAATTCAGCAAAAATATCTGAAATGGGCTTTGACATTTCAAAGTCAAAGAATAGTTGAAGTCACTTGTGCTAACTAGGCAGAAGAGTAGCTATATAAACTAGTCGTGGAGCTGGGAATGGCATCAGTCACCTTTGGCAACTTTAGCAGCTACAGCTACAGCTACAACAAAACCAACCAACAACTTCAAGATGAAATTCTTCGTGTGCTTCGCTCTCATCGCCGTCGTCGCCTCCGCTTTGGGCTCGCCTGCCGGCAACTCCGGATCCATCTCCACCAGCGCTGCCAACCAGGAGTCCGAAGTTGAGGGTGTTGCCGGCCAGGGTTATGGTGATCTGACCCGTCTGCGCAAGTCCGCTTATGGCGGCAGCTCCGGCGGCTATGGCGCCAGCGTGCCTGCTCCTCCTTGCCCCAAGAACTACCTGTTCAGCTGCCAGCCCAACTTGGCCCCAGTGCCATGCAGCGCTCCAGCTCCCAGCTACGGCTCTGCCGGTGCCTACTCCGCTCCAGTGGCCACCTACATGGCCCCCAACTATGGCGTGCCCCAGCACCAGCAGCAGCTGTATGGCGCCACCTATGGCTACCAATACTAGAAGATCCCTGACCCTGGAGACTTGAACTGGACACGGCTTCCAAAGCTGCCGAGAAACAATAATCTTTGCTTGGCTTATAGAAAATGTACAAAAAAATATATAGTTCAATTAAATTGAAAACAATTCCTAAACTGAAATTTATACTGTTTTTTTATTATTTCCTTATATTCTTTAAAATATTTACCAGCTCAAAGTTGAATTTTGGTTATAGTTCTTTGCACCAGACAATTCCTAACTTAGCTTTTCTTATTCCCAAAATGCCAACGTCATGAAACGAAATTTATTAAAATTTAAGAAATACCAGTAAGATTACATTGTCGACAGTATTCGACTGGGAAATACCCTCTACTTAGTTCAGAAATACCATTATCCTATAATTTGAACGGAGTACATACAAATATTTAGAAAATAGTTTCTTGAATAAGTTGTGAATACTTATAATTTTAGTTCTAATTTGTTTCTATTGATGCTACATACAAAAACTAAGCTGTTAAATATATCTGTTATATACTTTTATACATTTCATAGGAATAAACAAATGCTTGTTTGTTTGTTGTTTTGAAAAACATTAGGACAAGTAAAATGTGTAAAAATAGTCTTATACGAGTATACTGCAGAAACTGAGATATCGGAAGATATCGGCTAAATATAGCCATGTCATCATCATATCATTTAAATAAAACAATAGATTTTTAAACAAATATGCAAGAAATATATATTTTTGCGGCAAGTTATTTGATCCAATTTTTGAGTAGCAAATATTTGCGCATGTATGCCAAACTTTTGTTTGTTTTTGGAAATATTCGATATATAGTTTGAGCTAATTTTGTTTGCTTGAAACTTAAGATAGGTATTGTATTGCATAGGAATATGATCGCATTGTTTCCTTGATTATATGCTGAAGATCTGATTATAATGTTGATGAAAATAGCTCTAATGCTAATGTACAGCTGAATATGCACTATTTTAATAGTTTTCTCTTCGATTTAATGGTGTTTTCTGAGCTCTCTAGATCTTGTTATATTGGATTGGCAAATAAGCTTCAGCAAAGTTCTTGACTTCATAAAAACCTAATATACTTCACGGCTTTACAAAATTATATGATACAGCATGAAAGATCAAAACATTGGTTAAATATTAGTACTTGGTTTAAATTTAAAGAAGATCTACAAAGCCCCTATGATTGATTACAATATCTAAAGGGGTATAAAATCTACGTTATGCTAAATAAAGCTATTCTTTCTTCACGATATGTACGAACGTATTTTGCTCTCTCAACAGTTTTGGTTGGCACATTTTCCACCCGCCATCTTTAAGAAAGTGCTTTCAAAATTGACACACATACTTAAGAACGTATATGTGATTATTGTATATTCTTGGCCCACTATGCACAAAGATTCGTATAGAACTTACCAATAGCTGATTAAGCAAAAGCCAAGACCAAAAGAATAGTACAAGTCACTTACTTGTGTGCTGCTTTATGCTAACTTGGCAAAGTTTAGCTATATAAACTGATCGAGCTGTCCAAATTGGCATCAGTCACTTTTGGTAACTACAGCAGCAACAGCTACAACACAACCAACAACTTCAAGATGAAATTCTTCGTGTGCTTCGCTCTCATCGCCATCGCCGCCTCTGCTGTGGCCACCCCCACTGGCGCCACCTCCGCCAACCAGGAGTCCGAAGTTGAGGGTGTTGCCGGCCAGGGTTATGGTGATCTGACCCGTCTGCGCAAGTCCGCTTATGGCGGCAGCTCCGGCGGCTATGGCGCCAGCGTGCCTGCTCCTCCTTGCCCCAAGAACTACCTGTTCAGCTGCCAGCCCAACTTGGCCCCAGTGCCATGCAGCGCTCCAGCTCCCAGCTACGGATCTGCCGGCGCCTACTCCGCTCCAGTGGCCACCTATGTTGCCCCCAACTATGGCGTGCCCCAGCACCAGCAGCAGCTGTATGGCGCCACCTATGGCTACCAATACTAGAAGATCCTTGACCCTGGAGACTTGAACTGGACACGGCTTCCAAAGCTGCCGAGAAACAATAATCTTTGCTAGGCTTATAGAAAATGTACAAAAAAATATATAGTTCAATTAAATTGAAAAAATTCCTATAGCGAAATTCCAACAATTGTTTTACTTCCCTAGCAAGCAGCTTTTGCTACCTCATATTAACAGCTTTATCAAATCTCTCAAATTACTTAAGTATTACTGGTAAATCAAATATTTCAGTAGCGGAACTTGCAGCTGTTCTATAGAACTTAAACTTTATTACAGCTTACTATATAACAGAACTTGGAAAACTTAAACAAAGGAGTTCACATATGGCTTTCACTTTTCACTTGTGAAAACAAATATATTTCAACCGAATGGAAGATATTGGAAAAACTTTCAAGTCATACCTTCTGTGGAAATTTGAATTTGCTATTTGTGTTGAATTAATTTACACTTAATTAACTAGAAATTTATTAAGATTTGCAATTTCAGTTGTATAGAATTTAATTATTATACATAGCTCCAGTTTGAATATATTTTAATAGCTGTAAATAAAAGAATTGGAAAGACTTTATATTTTGATTTTATATATTATCAAATATACTTCAATTTATATTGTTATATTTATCGCAATAAAATGTTATGTTATCAAATTTCTGATTAAAAGTAAAAGAACTCATAAGGGCAAAAATTCCAAGAAATGTAAGCTTAAAGTATGAGTATAATTTAATTTTAATTTTTTTTTTAAATACATATAAGTATATGGACTTTAGAGCCCCATAAGCCCACGTGTTTGTACAACCTTTAGCAAAATTTGCAATACCTTAACAACACCCACAAAAATCGAACAGTCAGATCAGCATTATAGTATAAAGCTTAGTAAGCAGTTTTGCTTTCTCTCTCTACCCGAATGATTTTCACTAAATTGCATTTTAGTTGCTAGGTGGGGTCTTTGAACCAAGCCGATTAATAATGATTGTTTTGTTTAATAAAGCAAATGAAAGAACTGGCGATTGCAACACATCCGTTAGCGTTGGTAACCCAAATAATCCACAAGTAAAGTCAGAAAAGAGCTGCAAAAACAGAAACAGAAACTTACAGAAAATTGCAACTGCAGAGAAATGCTTGGTAATATGATATGGGAAACATATGTTGGATACCTGGACAGCCTACACAAAAGGTATTGCTGACCTTCGGAGTTGGGGTTCGTTGCCCGGTTCACAAAGTAAACAGCTATGGAGATGATTTGGCCAGACAATGCCTGGGAGGTGCAAAGGTTTCGCTGGGAATTAACCCTAACTCCCTAAGCCCATTGCAATAACCTTGAGCTACAATGACCAATTAACCTAGTTGGCTATGTTACCTTGAAGCATATTTGTTTTCGCTTGACTCCATTTCCGCTTGGCACTGCAATTTGCGCTGCATGGAATCCAAACATGATCGCATTGATAAAAACCAACTGTCCAATGCCCAATGCCGGCTAGTCTCAGCTTACAGCTTCACTGCACTTCAGGTCTCAAGTTACCCACATCAATTGCCACGTCATCAAATCATGTCCACCCACTGGGCGCTTTTATCACTGATCCTGCTCTGGTTTCGGTTTCCGGAGTGTCAGGCCTATTGCGATCAGCGCTGTGGTCGTACTCCTTCAATGCAGGTATTTCACTTAGTCCCCGTTCGTCTGTATACGCCGGAGCTGCTGCAGGATAGCGTCGAGTTGCTGCGTCTGCCACGTCAGCAGCAAATTGTCCAGGAGGTGATTGTGGAGAATAACTTTGGCATTCCTAGCTCCGGTTTTCATAGACGACCTTTCAGTAGACCACCTGGTCGTGGCGGTTTTGGAGTTGGCTCTGGCGGCGGTTTTGGCGGCGGTTTTGGCTTTGGCGGTGGCTTTGGCAGTGGCGGTGGTGGTGGCTTTGGCGGTGGCGGTGGCTTTGGTGGTGGCGGCTTTGCACGCAGCTACGAGGGTGAGGAGGAGGCGAAACAGCAGCCTGTGAAGCCACAAATTCCAGCCACGTACAATACAGCCAGCATTCCCGCGCCGCCCTGTCCTAAAAGCTATGTCTTCTCCTGTGAAGCGGTGATAAAGCCAGTGCCCTGTGCGGCACCAGGTGCTAAATGTGGCTACTGAGAGACCTAATGACTGATATTGATTTTAAAAAATAAACAGAAAGCTAAGAACTATTTGAAATTAATCTTATTGGGTTGGGTCAGAAATCATTAGAAGAAATGTGACTCTATCGATCTAAAGAGGAAATGGAATACCCAATACATTATAATTATTGTTTGTTTTCAAGAAACACATTTCTAGAAACCAGATCAATATAGCATTTCCCTTTTCCTACGAACTTTATTCGCATCGATAGAGCATTGTTTACTTTAGTGCTAAGATCGATGAAATTAAAGTAAAAGCTTAAGCATATAATATATTGGTCATTCGATAAAGTTGAAGTGAAATGTTAATATAATTTCAAAGCTAACTAGTAATTGAATGGAAAATACCTACGATTTTTCTGTGGTACTTTATAGGTAAATTGTAGATGTTGTTTTTAGAATATTTATCATAGCCGTATTGAGAAATATTCCCAAATCCAACTACCTACACATATGTATGAACAATCACATGTAGAAACATATGCTTGAACTTTGTGGTACGGAAATTAGGAGATATTTAGATATATGTATACTAGAAATCTTTCCATTGTTTTAAATGAAACGTCTTACAATTTGTAAGACGTAATAAAAACCTGTCACGTAATCAAAAACATTTATACTTGACTTTACTTTTAAATTTTGAATTTTTAAATACTTTTTCCTATGCTATATCATCATTGTAATGAATTTTTTAAGGTATGTACCTCCTTAACTTCCACTTTATCGCTGAGAGGGATTTAAGTTTCCATAAAGTACACATGCTTTGGAGATTGATTTTGGGTTGTTTGGAACTCTGAGACATTATAATTAATGTTGTTTGAATGAAACAACTTTGCCCATTGTACCATACTTGTTTTCAACAAGAATATTATAAATGAATTTCAAAAATATAAGTTTTTCTGTATGTAATTTCAGTTTATTGCAAGAGGTGAGCCAATTTTACCAAGTCATGATCATTAGTTGCTCTTACAGCTCGCGGACGAAGGGCACAGCGTACTGGGGAGCGTACTGAGAGTAGGCGCCGGAGGAGCCATAGGATGGAGCTGGTGCAGAGCAGGGCACGGGCTGCAGCGAGGGCTGGCAGCTGAACAGGTAGTTCTTGGGGCAAGGTGGAGCTGGAACGGAGGGTGCTGAGTAGGCAGGTGCGGCTGGTGCAGAGTAAGCTGGGGCAGCGGGTGCAGCGTAGGCGGGAGCAGCGGGTGCGGAATAGGCTGGGGCGGCAGGTGCGGAGTAGGCCGGTGCAGCTGGAGCAGAGTAAGCTGGGAGCAGCTGGGGCAGAGTAGGAGGGAGCAGCTGGGGCGGCGTAAGCGGGTGCGGCAGCTGGTGCTCCATAGTTGCCATAGGCAGCCCTCGACACACGAATGTTCTCGGCCAATGGAGCTGGTATCAGGATGCCCTGAGTTGGCTGCAATTGAATCGTCTCGGCAGCGCAGACGACGGCCAGTATGGCGACCAAGAAGATGTGTCCAATGTTGAATGCCATTGCGAAATTGGGAGCTGTGGTTACTTGCTGCTGAAGTGGAGTCGAATGGTTGACTGTAGTTTGGTTGAGTTGAGGCTCTCCACTTTATAGTCCAGTCGAAAAACGCTGAGCGCATTCGAAAATTGGGAAATCCAAAAAAAATCAACAGCAGTCAGAAAGCGAATAACGAAAAGTCCGCAAACTGCTGACGATCCCAAACAGCGGGCAGTTTGGTTTAGCATAACCAAGGAGAACGGTGTAAGGTGGAGCATTGACCGGCTAACACCAATTCCAAATGGCCAAATTGAACACACTTTTGTTGCTGTTTCTACTGCATCTGCTGACCTCAAACCTCATAACACCATCATCAGGTTCCGTGTTGTCACAGTTTCTGGAGCAGCGATCCCAGGAAAATGAGGAGCTCAGCTGGACACATTTGTTGCCCATCAACTACTACTCCGAACTGAATCAACAATATTATGTAAGATTTCGAAGGCAGTCCATGCTGGACTTAAAGGATTTGCGCAGGAGCCGACCGTATCCCTTTGAATACGCGCGATATCTTTAAAATTTATTTAGATACCTAATTTTTCAATTAAAAAATGCTAATTTAGTGAAACTTAATTTGTAAATAATTTCCTGAATATTTTCCAAATATATATCAACTATTAGATCACACAAAATAGTTGTCCAAGGGTTATCCCGGATTATTAGAAATAAATTTATCTAGAATTTCAAAAGTGTGCAACTGTGGCTTCTACAAACCTATTGCATTCCCATGATAACTTATGATTACCATAAGGTTGAAGATTTTTCAAATGAATATAATATTTATTTAGCATATTTATGTTATGATATTACTTGTTTCCATGTCGAAGCATAATCTTTGAAGTGCATTATTAATATTACCGTATTTACCGTTATGTTGGTTACTTATCGTTACTCGTTACTTCGATAAATCTATCGACTTGCCATAGCAATGCGCATGCTTGCGTGGGAGCATTTGCGTCACTAGGACGAAGGACACAAGACGGACACAAACAAAACAATACGCGACAAACCTGTAAGCACTGTGAACGTAAAGGTTAAGCTCGAAAAATAGTATATCCAAATATGAAGTTAACTTTACGACGTTATTCCTGGCTCTTGGCAATGCAATTTGCTCTTCTGGCTGCCGATTTATTCTTCAATGCCTTTGGCACCTGGCTGGCGCGGGATAAGCTTCAAACTGCAATATTCTTTTTCGTGTGAGTATCATAAATTGTCTTTATGTACATTAAAAACTGATGTGTATCCTTGTATGTATAGCATTCAAGACGCCTTCATTATTGTTGAGTATATGCTATTTACATTAGCACTGCAATCAACTTGCGTGTATCAGGTGGGCGCCTCCCACATTATCCTGCGCAATTGCAAGCTATTTCTGTTCAGCATTACGGTCTATTTTCTACTGTCTGCCTCGCAGCACTCCTGGATTGTCTATCAGTATCGATCGGAAACGGCTCTGCAATGGCCCTTGGCCCTGTATGCCTTGGCAGTGATCCAACGCTTGAGTAAGTTCCAAAAATACAATTATTTCTTAAAACACGACATTAATCTATCATTACTTCACTCAATAGTGTCGGTCTTCTACTATTACACATCCAAGTCAACTGCTTTGATCATGGCCGATCCGCGCTATAAAGAGGAGCATCTCGATTGGATAGCCGAGCAATTGGGTGATAAGTAAGGATAGCAACGGTTTCAAAAAGGAATTGTAGATATGTTTATTTTAGCTAGGCGACGCATACTCTTCAAATTCAAAAATTATGCTCAAAAATGAATATCAAAATGTACATAGCACAAATAATTTATGAAATTAGCTGCTTTGGAATTCTCAGAATTACTTTGAAGAATTGAGGCTTTAAGATATAATGTTTAACTTTCTGGTTCTATGCAATTATACTTCGTAATAAAATCATAGTTATCTATTACTATTATAGAATTTGTCCTTTTCTCTCTTCACAAGATATATTTGACCAAAAGCTTAAGATACATATATTTTATAAATTTCCAAAAAATAATATTGCGGGAGCAAGAAGAGTTTAAAGCCGTAATTATTGATCTACTGATGAATATCAGCAATATTTTTTAATTGTAAAATATACAAATTTACAAGCTATCACTCTTGGTACTCGTGGCGCCATCTGTAGATTGTTGGCGGTGAGCAGCGCCATCTATTGTTTGATAGCCACGCAACATGCACAATTAACTTTATCGTGATAAAAAATATATTTGTATGAAAAACTATTTTATTTTTCAAGTATGAAAAGCTAATGCCATTGCTAATTAACATATGACTACAAGTTTTGATGCAATAGTTTCAATAGAAGACGATATATGATTTCATTGGAATTTGTTTACGTATGTATATACATAAAGATCAAAAATAAAAGGATTAAACAAAATGTTCACAAAATCTTGTTTATAGCTATGCCTTCTTGGCTATTAAGGTATATAGGTCACACGTAACGTGAACTGTATGCTAGAAATATTTTACAATGACTTCAATAATTCATAGATACATACTACGTATAAATATACATATTACACATTCATTTAGTTGTTAAGCACCATTACGCGATTGCTTCTTAATATTCATATTGTCCTTGATTGAAATACTAATTCTAAGATTGATAAATATACATATGTTCAGATTATAATGCTAAGCATAATTCTAATATAGTCAATATAAACGTATGCTAACATTTCAATTATCAATTCAAATTTACACATTAATTGTCTGTTTTGATATGAAACTATGATAGTTGGTCCCTGATTGAAAGACAAATACTACGTTCCTGAATAGCTTAATGGCACGCCAAAGAGCTGCTCCCAGGATTGCCCTATGGCATTCAGACAGTATTCGGCATTCGCCGGAGTCTCGAAATGCAAATGCCACAGCTCACATTTGTTTTCTGTTTCATCCAGAAAGTTAATATTGTATTCGCAGTCCGTAATACGCTCCACCTCAACCAGATTGGTCATCTGCTGCGTGAGTGACAGTTCCATTTGCGGCTGCTGTCCCTCGCCAGTTGTCAGCCAATTGAATTTGCCATTGCCAGCAACATGCAATTCCGTATCCGTAGTGAGCAGCGTGCAGAGCTCAAACTTACGCTTCTCCTGGTTACATGTCCACTCACAGCCGCTAAGGAGCGCGCACATCTTCAACGGCTCTGCGACCACCGAACTAAGCCTTTGACGGACTCCAGCCGTAGGCTGTTGTATCACCTCGCACTCCGATGGCAGCGGATTGTCTAATAAAGTATCAAAATATATTTAAGCAACTGTAGAAGACTTCATGCAGCCACCTATACGGCTCACCTGCTAAATACAATAGCAAACTGTCTGTACGCAGCACATCCTGCAGCAGCAGCACAAAGCCACCCCAGTCGCGCACAGTAAAGGACATTCCCAGTTTCCAGGGCAGCGACTGTATGCATGTTAGGCGATCCACTGTAACGCTGAACACTTGACGCAGCCACTTGGACACATCATCGTGTGGCGGCGCATACGCTTCCATGAGGTAGCACTTGCAGGTGGACATTACCAGCAAGCCATCGCGCATCGTTTGCATTTGTTCATTGTAAATCCGACCCTTGACTAGCCACTTGAAGTGTTCGCCCACATCCTTGAACTTGCTTTGATAGAAATAAAGCTTCAGGCGATGATCAATGTCATTGAAATCGGTATAGTTGAACTTGTATTGCTGAATGTCACTTGCAGAAGCCTCCGTTTCGATAAGCTTCTTTGAACTGGACATCAACACGTTTGTCGATTGAAAGAGAGCTGTAAAAGTTAGAGGATAAAGTAGAGTTATTTAAAATCTATAAATTTCTCAATTATCAATTCATAAATATAGTTCAGGTATGTTCCCAGCTTGGCAACTTAAATAGATCTTTACACACCTCCAAACATTGAAGATAAGCCCGCCTCTTCGGGTTTCTTAAGGTGTCCATTGGCATTTGCCTCTGTCAGTTCATTATTGTTGATATTGTTAGGGTTTTTAGTGCTGCTGGTGCTGCCTCCAGATTCGGCCAGCAGCATATTGTGCAGAACGATGGCATCATCCGTTGCCTGAGGTTGTTGTTTGCCCTGCTGCTCGTAGGTGGTACAAATGCTATCGGTCACCGAACCCGATGAGCTGCTCTCCGTCAGCTGAACGTGAGCCAATGTTTTGGCCTTTGGTGTTGCGTCCAGAGTCGCTGTCGTTGATGCTCCTGCCGTTGTTGTTATTCTGGCTGCTGATGCCTGTTCGGCCAGCAAGTGTCCAAACTCGCGCTCAATGAAACTTTGCGTCTGGCTCAGGTCATCGTTGATGGTTTGCAGATTAGGTATTTGGGAAATCCGTCGCTCCTCGGAGGTTTTGCGACTGGCGCTTTGCACACAGCTGGGATCCAGTACCTCAATGCTGGATTGGCTCGGATTGGAGATAATGTCCACGTCGCTCTCATTGGCACGGAACTCTAGATCGCGCTCCGTATTTGAACTGCCCACCACCGATTGATTGGAGTCAAAGGAGCCTTGGGAGTTGGTTATCTTTGAGCAGGAGCTGCTCTCATTCAACGAGTTGGCCGAACCTGTGGAACAGTTGATAATCGTTAGTTTGGCCTGGCATAATTCTCAAATGATTCTCTTTAATGGAAGCAGCATTGCTTTGATTTCTTTTTAGTGAAAGGCGCGATTCTTTTGTGGTGCGTTAGCTGATACAAAATTTGGAATAGATTTGCTTTGTTTGTTAGCTATATAATTTTTTGTTATTCATGCCCAAATGCTGCTTCACATTACAAAAAGCAAAATGCAATTGTTGATAACAACAAAGAATACAATAAATTGGCATATTAACTTTTTATGGTTTGCATCAAACTCCTACGCTTGGGTGTGTTATTAGCGATGAGCCTGCTGTTGCCCACTAAATAATTAAATGGTATTTTACAATAGTTGTTGTTGTTGTTGTTGGGTGAGCGAAAAGTACAAAAAGAATACATAAAAATATACAAAAGTTAGATTTAGTCTCGTTTGCCATTTCTTTTACTTGTGTGTGTGGGTGTGTGTGTGTGTGTTTTTCATGTGTGATTTATCGCATGCAAAAAGAAAAAAGATATTAATTAAAAATTATAAATAAGAAATAAAATAGGTAAACATAGGCCAAAAAACAAAACTACATAAATTTAAATTTAAACAACGCTCACAAAAACCATTATAAGTATTACACAAAACTACAGATTCTTTTCTTTTTTTTGGTTTAAAAATTTTGTAGAATTTGGTCTACATAAAAGAGTAAGCCGGGCAAAGACTTGCCAATGCTTTGATTGTCCTCCTTGGACTGCAATACCAGTGGCGTGCTCACTGGCGATTCCTCCACAATTAACGCTGGCGACAACTTCGGCTCCAGCGTGGAAACTTTGGGTTTGTCCAGCGAGCCGGAAAGTTCGTTCACCTCCGCCACAAAAACACTGCGACAATCCGGGCAGCGCAGCTCTGCAAAAGCGTTTTGCATTAGCACGAGTTTCTAGTAAATCTATTGTTATTAGTTTTCTTAATATACCTTCTGTTTTATAACTCTTGTTTTTACGTTCCCTGGTAAACTTAATGCCGCAATTGACGCATTTATAGATGGTAATGTTCATCTCTGTGAGATCACGCTGTGATAGAATATCGCGCAGTTTCTTCTCCAATTCCTAAGGGTAGATATAGTTTAATAATTGCTTCAAATATATTGCCATATAATATATATACCTGACACAGTACATTGTCTACACAATATATGCGCTCCTGTTTGTCCTTTTGCATTGTATCAAAGTTTACGCGCAGTGTATTCGATTTAATCCTCTCACATGACTCCAAGACCTTGATGCTCCATTTGGTTTGGGTGCTACAGTAAAGATTGTGATATGATTATGTTAATAATGATATTCATCTTAAGCATATTCTCTCACTATTCACAGTAAAATAAAAATAATTGTAAACAAAACTAGAATACAGAAAGTCTATCTATCAAGAGCTCTCCTTGTATCAAAAAAACCCACCGTTCGGTTAGCGCATCCTTTTCGCGAACATAGTTGGAGGATATTGTAAGAAAAAAGGGTTCACTGGTTTTGTGAGCATGGCAGACTATATAAAGCGTCTCATCGGGCTCCTCGTCGGATACTGGAATCGATTTAAGATAGCCTTTAGATGGGAAAAACTAGAAATTTGTATAACAACTTTACCAGGCTCTTCCTCCGGTTCAGCGCTTGCAGTTTCATACAGACTTAACACTTCCTTGTGCTTGTCAACCTCCTCCTTCGGCTGTTCCTCCTGTAGTGTGTTGTTCATACTTTCATATTGTGTCTCACCACTGGTATTACAAGACTCGTATACTGTTTGCATTGTAACATCCGTATCTTTGTCGCTGATATCTGTTTTGATGGGCGTCAGTGTTGCATCCAAAGTGACATTCCAATTGCTTTTGTCAGTGGGCGTGGAGCTAATGTTTAGTGTGTCCATTTCTGGCTCTGGTTGTTGTGGTGCAGCCGAAACTTCGCCTAGGAACTCACTGAACTGCTGACGTGCATCATGACGCTCCTGCTCACTAGGCTGCGGCGTGTCAATGCCCAGCATTAGCTCCGTATTGCCTGACTGCAGCCATTCGTTGCCATATTTGAGACGCAGTGTCTCAATCTGTTTTCTTGTCTCCAAATAACTGCCATCGGTGGTCTCCTGCTGTGTCTCATGTACCAAACTTTTCCCATTGGTTGTGGTTGCTGCTGCTTTTTCTGTCAGCTCATCGCCATGATCTGCTATTTCCACCGTGCGCAGCTTTTTGGTGCGTCGCTTGACGATTTGCGTCTCAGGCGGCGCTTGTTCGGTTTCGGAAGATGTATCCTTGCCTTTGGTTGACAGCGAAGTCAGCGAGCCCACACTAGCGGTCGGCGTATTGCTGGACGTACACGAGCCCTGTATGGATATATTACTTGTGGCCCGGCGATGACCGAGTGTGCCCAAAAATCGTAGTTGCTGGCTGCCCGTTAATGCCTTCTCTGCCTTTGACAGCGGCTCGAAGTCAAGCACAAATTTCACAGTGGCCGTATTTTTGTGCAAATACTGGGCAGTGGCCACGCGATGCTTGGGATGGCAGGCCAGAGGATTGCCCTGCAAATTGAGCGTAGTAAGCGTCATTAGAACGCTTAACGGCAAAAGCTGCGTGTGCTCCAACAGGCAATTGTCCGACAGATCCATATTGGTCAACGCATCCAGCTTGGTCATATCCAACAGCTCCTCCACATAGTTATTGCTTATATTCAGCAGCTGTAGACGCTTGCAGGCTGCAGCATGAAATTGTGGCAAGTGCGTCAAGCAATTGTAGCTCAGATCGAGCGTCTTTAGATGCGGCAGCCACTTGATGGCCGACACGCTTATTAGCTTATTGTGACGCAAGTTTAAATGCTGCAAATGCTGTGCAAACTCCAGAGCTGTGTCCACGCCTCGCAAATTGTTGTAGCTAAAGTCAGCCGACTGCAGCTCGTTCCACACAAAACCATTTGAGTTATCGCCGCCGCAATGTGTGATAATGTCCTCCACGCTGCCCAGGCTCTTGATGCATATCAAATGCTGCAACTGTGAGCGCAATGCCTGTATGCCCACCACCTGGCATATGTTTATCTTGTGCACCTCCAGCCGACGCAGTGCACGAAACTTGCAAATGTCTATGGCGCCCTCAAAGTAATGCTCGCTTGGAAAGTAGTTGAGCTTCAGCAGCGTGGTCTTCTGCACAAAATCATGGAGCAACTGCAGATCGGGAAATACGCTTGACTTCGCATTTATAGGCTTGACCACCTGAAACGCCTGCTGATGATGCTGGGATGTGCCAAAGCCAACGCCAGCTACCATGTCGCTGTCAGCGATCAACGTAAAGGAATCATTTAAAGCGCGCAGCAGTGAGCCTGTGTGCGAGTGTGTGTGTGTGTGAAAAATAAACGGGTTAAGCTGATAAGCAAACTGTGCTTAGAACAAAGCAATAGGCGGGCGAGGCCGCAGCCGCGGCTTATGCGCTTGCTCATGTCTCGATCGCATGTCTCATCATTATGAACTCACCTGATAAGGTCAAGGTAAATTCAGAGCTCAGAATTTTGTCGCCATTCTTGCGCAGCAAGTTTGCCAATTCGGTTATCTTTTGTGGATCCATTGTTGATATAAAACGCAGGCCATATAATAAGCAGCAGCAGCTGCTGTTGCGTCTGTTTAATTATTATTATTTTTGTTATTTTGCTGTGCTGCTTGAGCTTTCTGCGTTTTACCGTTTGTCAACTGAAAAAGACAACAACATATCAATAAGCATACCTATACGTTCACCCACACATTCGCAAATTGCAGCAGGCATTTTACGTAGTTCACCTAATTCTATTTTGATGTTTATGATTTGGCTGCTGCCCCCCTATGAAAATAATAACAAAGGGAATTATGACGCCATTGTGCAGTACACTTAAAACGCACACTGTTACATATTTAAACGATATTTATATTGTTTCTCAACTATTTGTCACACATTTTAACAGCATTATTAATCGTTATTATTGTTCGCGTAGCGAATTCGCTAAAGAAAATATTCCACTGGCGAAGGAAAAATACTTTTTTGTTATTGCTAAAATTTGACAGTCAGCAGGCAACGTAAGCACAGTGTTGGACAATGCTGCCAGGGCTGCAGCAGTGGTCAAACAGCTGATTTGTATTAATCGATAAATAAAAAATATCGTTGGAGCCCCACTGAACGAAGACCGCCAATTTCAAATATGCTTTTAGAAATCTATTATTAAATATAATAAAAAAACGCCATTTAGACTCACGCAGCCTCTTGAGTTTTGTTTATTTAACACATTTTTAATATTACATTTAATTTATGACTACGCCATTCAATTGAAATTGCGCTAAATATATATGCTAATGCAAATAAAATTTCATAGGTCTAAGTTTTGTAATTTAAAATTATTCCATTGGTGTTTCCGTTTTTATTTTGCCTCTGTTGTTGTTTGTATTGTATTGTAATTGTAAAAATCATTGTTGACATTTACAATCACATTTGTTTTAGGTACATGCGCACATTTCTTGCTATATCAACTTTTAAGAACTAATTTAAAATAAAAAGCAGACTTCAAGATTGATTTGTTCATTTCTGTGGATCGCTGGATATGCGTTGGATATTAAACTTAAATAACAACCTATTCACATTCTCGTCGATGGTTGGGGTAGTAACTGACTGGCGTCTGAAGTTTCATTAATGTGTGCTGAAAAATGACTATTTACTTTTGCTGTTTGGTGCATAAAAACGTTTTAAAAACTTCTAATACACAATTTTTACAAAGATTGCCTGCGAAATAGAAAACAAAACTCATTATTTATAAAAGCGCTCAGCGATTTGGAAGCGTAACATTTCAAATAGCATTCAAATACAAACATGACTTAAAAAAAAACAACGTAAAATTCAATTAAAAATACATCGAATTTCGAATACGTACTGCTCTCTGCCGATTTGTAGCTGCCAATTTGTAAATATAATTTATTAAAAAATATTTTTCCTAATTATGATTTTTGTTGATATGTACAAAATAAGTTTAAATGCTTTATTTATGTATAACAAATTTCATTTTGGTATGTTTTTTTTTTTTTTTTTAACAAAATATGACACATTTTCTCGTTTGAACACATACACTGAAAACAATTATCAATTAACAAAATATAGAAAAAAAAAGAATATTGAAAGGTGTGTTGATCTTGGTGAAGAAAGGCGATTTTCTGATTGTAGGAGTACGTATATAGCGGTATATATCGGTTGCAAATGCGTGAGTGTGCGTGATAGAGTATGACTTGACTTTGAACTATAAACAAATAGTATTTACAATCGATTAAATCTTTTGTTTCTTATATTTTTGGTGTAACACAGTTTAGAGTTTTGGCGACGGCATGATGGACGTATCCCTGAGAAATCATATAAAAAAGAAGAGAAGAAAACAAATTTGTTGTTGATGAAACATAAAAGTTGGTTGTTTAGCAATGTATATGAATATGGAGGGGTTACTAAGTGGATAAAGGGTTTATGTATGAGTTGATCTGAATTGGACATTGGAATGATTAAAACTTTTATAAGAAAAATATTAAAAAATACATTGTTAAGATTGATTTTGAAAATTTAAAATTTTGCTTTCAAGTTTTTATTCTTCAGTTTTTTTTTGTTATACTAAAGATAAACTTAATATACGTAGAAGAATATGTTAGATTAAACAAGCAACAAAACATGCGAAAATTAAAGAAAGTGCAAACAGTGTACAAATTAAGAAAATTATATATTGGATAAGCAAAGTTAAAAATACATTAAAAAACTAAAATTATTTGTTAAGAGAAACGAATTTTCAAGGAAAATTAAGTTCAGTACATGTGGAAAAACTTATAAAAGTTGTGTGTGGATATAGGCAACGGTGGGGATATACGGGAAAGTAATACGGAATACGGAATACGGGGGATATATCATGTGCAGCTGTGCAAAACGGAAGCAAAACTAAAGAAACTCAACACTTACATATGCTCGGGATGATTGCGTATGCAATCGATTAAATCTTTAGGCTTAAGCTGATTTGTGCAAATTTTGTGTATGGCAGTGAACAGAGGGAATCTGGAAAAGAATAATATTTCAATTGATTAAATATACATTAACAGATCATGTGAGGATGCTGCGTACTTATCCTCCAAGCCTTTGTTTTTCAACATGTAGTTAACCTCCTCGGCGGTGGGTGGGCCCTGCAATTTCTGGCCATTGAGCATCTCCTTCTCCAGCTCCTCAATTGTTTTGCCAGAGGTGACAAAAGCCTCCGAAACACGACGATTGCGACCGCCTAGAAATGCATATAGATATCAGTTGAATGAATTGCAAAATTACAATATAATAATTACATTAGACATTGGAATTTTCTTACAACGAGAATCTGACAAAGTATAAGTATAACAGCTTAAATGATTTCTCTTCGATTAAGCATTTTCTTACATAACTGATTAACAAATAGAAGATGATAATGTGCATTGAATAGGAAATAGCAACAGTGCAAAGTGTAGTAATAAAATGCTATCAACAAGATTAATGATTTGTTTACATTACAATAATCTTAGCAAGTCTTGTCAGCGCTCACCGTAACACGTCGTGATGAGATCCGCAACGCCACAGCTCTCAAAGAATGTGGACAATTTGCTGCCCGGGTAGAAGACATCCACGAAGCGAATCATTTCCATCAGGCCAAGGCGAATGACCGCCGCCTTGGTGTTGTCACCCAGCTTGAGGCCATCTACAAAGCCGGCGCCACAGGCGACAATGTTTTTCAGTGCACCGCAAACCTCAACGGCATCGGCATCCTCAACAACCACGACACGGAAATGATTGGCCTGGAAGAGATCACGCAGCACCTTGCCGTACTTTTTGTCCGTGCAACCGATTGTTGTCTCGCAAAAGTTGCCCTCGGCCACCTCGTTGGCCAGGTTGGCGCCCATCAGCACGGCGCATGGTATCTGAGTGTGGGAATATAGATAATTTAGAATGATAAGATTGATTTATATAATACATGATACAAACTTTTGACTCTGCTGAAAGCATTGAATGCTAACGAATTACCTCACCCTTCTGAATCCCATCTATATCATGTATTATTGATCAAAATTCTCTTACCTTCAAATGGCGGGTGATAATGTGCGAAATTAGATCAATGCCGCCGCCCTCGGCCTTGTCGAAGCCCTTGATCAGTGAGATGGCAATGGCATTGGGCTTAATCTTGCCCAGCAATTGTTTGCAGAAATTTGGTATAAACTGATGTGGCACCACAAAAATGAGTATATCAGCCTTGGCGGCAGCCTCAACCAGATCGGGCACAGCAACCTGCAAATAAACAGCAACAAAAATAGGAAATACTTTAATGAAATTGAAAATATGTGTGTCAAATGAAATGGTAAGTAATTATTCTGATAAGCAGCCAAAGGCTAGTCTGATAAGCGCAAATGTCAACTGAAGCACAAGCTCAAGGTTGAATGAAGGAACTTAAAGTACTTAAGCATGCTATTTTCATTATGGTAATCGAGGCAAGTGTTCAGACTTTGGAGGCTTGTCAGTGTGTATTTGCCGGACCCTATATCATTAGTTCGATCTGTCTATTTCAGTTTATTACAGCTTTGTTTGTGCTTTGCTTGAAACTTGTTTTCGCGTTGTATGTCTCTGGGCACTTATATAACTGGTTAGTTGTGGCGCAAAGTTGGGGCACTGTTTCAGATAAACTGAGTGTATTATATGGCTTTAAGATAACACATGCCAGCGCTGCTAATGCTGTTGATTAAAATTGTTGGCACAGCAAAATAAAAGCGCTGAAAGGCTTTAAGAATTTCGAAAAAAATATCAACAAAATTGCTGAAATGCTTTTTATTTTGTTATTGTGCTCAAGCTAAAGATATCAATTGATTTGTATAACTTTTCAAACTATTTTTTATTGAATAATATTGAATAATCAAGCTAAAATATCAAATTATGATTGATCATTAAACTTGATTTGTTTTCAAACTATTTGTTATTGAATACCTGCTTCGAATATCTATATTACATAGTATTTGCATATTCTGTTTACGAAAATCTAGATGAACAGCAGTCAGAACACATTAATACTCTATAAATAGCATGTGAAACAATTAAATGAAAGCCTGCTATCAGAAAACTTAATCATTATCAGCTTTGTAAGGCGAACACAATAACAGAACCATTTTGTAATACTATGTATGATTTCCCCTTATCAGAAAACTATAAATAAATAAGAAATTAAAATTGTTTTAACCCTAAATACAATCGCTGCATTTTTGACATTGACATTTGTTTATAAGCAATTTCTTAAATTTGTTTTTCTTGTGTTGTTTTTTTTATACGCTATTGAACATTTGCCAAAATCATACCTATGTATATATATATATATATATATGTATATATGTATGTATGTTTTTGTGGGGACATTTAATTATATATCAAAATAAAAGCAACAGGCATATTATTAATTCTGCACTGCCAGCTGTTTTATTTGGAATTTAAAACTTATACCAGTATTTTTCCATCCGGATTGTATAAATAACACTATGTAACAGCATTTTGACAGTTATATCTTATGTGAAAACATAAAAAAATCAAATTAATTAAAACCAAAATTGAAGATATTTTACTTTAACTGAAGTCACTATTCAAAAAATTAAAAAAGAAAACAATATTTTTCTTTGTGGTTATGTTTACATACAAAATGTCAAATTTTGAAAAATTTGTTGCAGAGTGTAATTTAAAATTGCAGCTACATATTTATGAGAAGTGGACTTTATCATGAACAATAAACCGGCATGTTTAACATGAGTTGCAAACAAGTGGGCTTATCTATAAAAAAGAGTCAAGTGCAGCCCGTAAGACACGCTACTCTTATCGGCTTATCAGTTTATCAGCTTAACTGTGTAAATTGTTGCTAAAGCAATATTGACGCTATTGATATATAACATGGATTGATCGATGTAACTGTCACAGGCTGTCAACAGTGACAGGCAAAGTTGTTGTTACATTTCAAACTACAGAGAGCCAAGCAAAACAATTAAGAGAGCGCAAGTGACGTGTGCGTGTGAGTGTGAGAGAGAGAATTTGCACGCCAAGCCGGCCTTGACCTACGTCACAGTCAGAGGCCGTGGCAGAGCTGGCAGTGCCAACCTGGCAGGCTGCAGACGTCAAAGCAAGGTGAAACTTTTGTTGTTGTTCTTGGCCCCGAATAAAAAACAAAAACTGCAATGATGGCCAAGAGTGAGAGACAGAGTGCGAGGTGAGAGCATTTAAGTTGTAAAAATAGCTGTGTGTGCATGTCGCCCGCTCTCATTTGTCTGATTAGATAATATTGCGTTCTTGGCTGCACGACGGTCAAGATCAAGGCAGCGGCGTCTTTTATGTAAGGAGCAGCTGTTAATAATTAAACTAAAGCGGCTATTACATAAGTTAAACATTTTGTTCACAACTTTTTTTTGATGTGTTAATTAGCAGTTGTTGTTTTTTTTTTGGAGTGGCTTATTCCACGCGTGGGAAAATGAAATGCCGTTAATTAACATATGCATAACACACACACACATTTTACTTACCACATTTGGTGGCAGCTTGTGTCCTTTCAAGTATTTAACATTCTCGTGCGTTTCATTGATAATTTCCGTTAGTTTCTTGCCATCAATCATCTCCTCATAGACAAACATCGTAACGCGCTCCTCAAACTCGGGCAGCGCGGACGCATTGGCGCCCACAATTTTTGCTATGGCCGAACCCCTGACAAAGTGCAATATATGCAATTATTATATAAGTGGGTGGTAATTGTTGTTGTTGTGGTTGTTGTTGTTGTTAATGCACTCACCAGTTGCCTGAGCCAACAATGCAAACATTCACTTTTTCCGCCATGCTGTTGTTGTTGTTATATTATTAATAGTATTTGTTGTTGTTGTTGTATGGTAGAGTGGGCTTTACTTCGCCGATTGATTTATGCGCCTCTTGGAATTTGCAACCTACGCTGCGAATTATTTACAACAAACTGACACGTCGCAAGCACGGCACATTTAATAAATAGTACTAAATAATAAACGCGTATTGGTGGCAATTCGCAAGAGTTAGAAACGATAAGTATCGATAGTGAGTATTGATTGCAGAGCGATAGGCTCACATCAACAATCGTTCAGTTCGTTCACAATATATCGATTTATGTTCAATCACTGTTATTGCGCTGTTATACTCAACAGAACTGTTACTTGCGAACGTCAGCTGTTTATATGCTGCTAGTTACACAACTGCCCGCGCGAATTGAATTTTATCATTTGTGTGTTTATGGACAATGTTTTTTCTAGGCTTCACTTTTGTTTCTAGTTAAAAGCGAAGCTAATTACTTGCAATAGATAATATTGTATATATATGTATAGCTTACTATGAATTTCAGCTTGACATTTTTGTAAATCACCTTACCGAAGTAAATAAAATGAATTTCGGAAAACTAATTAATGATTTTAGTCACATGTTCCGTAGCTAATACAATTAGAAAAATAGAAAAAGATGCGACCTATAAATAAGTGACACCTAAATCGAGTTTATTATTAAATTGGGTCTTGCAACATTATACGATACACGGATGAACCGAATGGATATGATGAAAGTACTTCAAGTTTGGCTGCTCGTTAGTGGTATGTAGTAACCAGCAGGATATCTATGTCCGATCTTCTCTAATTTCTTTTATACATTTTACAGCACTGCTCTTGTTACACTATCCAAGCGGAAGTCGCTGCGCGGGCACGGGATGTAATAATAATTGTGATGGTAGTACTAGTGGAGGTGGCATAATCGGTAACGTGATCAGTACGGTGAAGACGCTTGCACAAGTGGGTGGCACTATTGTCAGCGGCGGGGCAGGAATTGCTAAAAAACTGTTGGGGAGTTGTCCGTCGGGTCAGAACTGCGACCAAAACAAAGCTGTTGTATGTAAAAATTGCTGTCAGTGTAAAACGTGTCCCTGTTAAGTTCGTTTTGAATATACTTAACTATCATTAAAACTGATGAGCTGCATAAAAAAAAAGAAATCTAATTAAATTCCTGTGTACAAATAAGAATAATGCAATACAAGGAAATTATCTGAATATTATCTCCCAAGGAGTATGTCAGTTTGTCCAGATCCTGGTTCCTAGGTTCCTGGTTCCTGCATTTACCAAAGATAATTGGATATAGTTAGTGTTAGAAATATATGATTTCGGAACTGTTCAACTTGGAACACTCTTGTCCTTCTCCTCATCTTTTCAACATTAAATGTGGGAATACTTATATAATATAATTTGATTCTTAAGCGTATCTTATCGTTATAAGTTTTAATGATTTTAGTCACATGTTCCATAGCTAATACAATTAGAAAAAGATGAGAGCTTATAAATAAGTAACAGTAAATCGAGTTTATTATTAAATCGTGGCTTGCAACATTATAAGATACACGGATGTACCGAATGGATATGATGAAAGTACTTCAAGTTTGGCTGCTCGTTAGTGGTATGTAGTAACCAGCAGGATATCTATGTCCGATCTTCTCTAATTTCTTTTATACATTTTACAGCACTGCTCTTGTTACACTATCCAAGCAGCGAGAGTTGCTCCTTTCATTTCTGCGTGGGCTTCGAATGTCGTAGTAGTTGTGGTGGTGGAGGTGGCATAATCGAAGCAGTCGGTGACGTGATCAGTACGGTAAAGTCGATTGTAAACGTGGGTAGCAATATTGTCAAAGGTCTTTTACAATTCGGGGGGGAAGCAGCCACCGGAGGGGCAGGAATTGCTAATAAACTGTTGGGTTGTCCGTGGGGTAAGAACTGCTACAATAACCAATTTGTTGTATGTGCAACTTGTTGTGAGTGTAACATGTGTCCCTGTTAAGATCTTCTTGAATATACTTAATTAGCAGTAAAACTGATGAGCTGTAAAAAAAGAAAAGAAATCTAATTAAATTCCTGTGTACATATAATAATAATGCGATATAAGAAAATTGTCTCAATATTATCTCCCATAGAGTATGTCAGTTTGTTCAGGGCCTGGTTCCTAGGTTCCTGGTTCCTGCATTTACAAAAGATAATTGGATATAGTTAGTGTTGGAACTGTTTAACTTGGAACACTCTTGTCTTTCTCCTCATATTTTCAACATTAAGTGTGGCAATACTTATATAATTGGATTCTTAACCGTATCTCATCGTTATAAGTTTTAATGATTTTAGTCACATGTTCCATAGCTAATACAATTAGAAAAAGATGCGAGCTTATAAATAAGTAACAGTAAATCGAGTTTATTATTAAATCGTGGCTTGCAACATTATAAGATACACGGATGTACCGAATGGATATGATGAAAGTACTTCAAGTATGGCTGCTCGTTAGTGGTATGTAGTAACCAGCAGGATATCTATGTCCGATCTTCTCTAATTTCTTTTATACATTTTACAGCACTGCTCTTGTTACACTATCCAAGCAGCGAGAGTTGCGCCTTAAATATCGGCGGAAGTCGCTGCGCGGGCACGGGATGTAATAATAATTGTGATGGTAGTACTAGTGGAGGTGGCATAATCGATAACGTGATCAGTACGGTGAAGACGCTTGCACAAGTGGGTGGCACTATTGTCAGCGGCGGGGCAGGAATTGCTAAAAAACTGTTGGGGAGTTGTCCGTCGGGTCAGAACTGCGACCAAAACAAAGCTGTTGTATGTAAAAGTTGCTGAGAGTGTAAAACGTGTCCCTGTTAAGTTCGTTTTGAATATACTTAACTATCATTAAAACTGATGAGCTGCATAAAAAAAAAAGAAATCTAATTAAATTCTTGTGTACAAATAAGAATAATGCAATATAAGGAAATTATCTGAATATTATCTCCCAAGGAGTATGTCAGTTTGTCCAGATCCTGGTTCCTAGGTTCCTGGTTCCTGCATTTACAAAAGATAATTGGATATAGTTAGTGTTGGAACTGTTCAACTTGGAACACTCTTGTCTTTCTCCTCATATTTTCAACATTAAATGTGGGAATACTTATATAATTGGATTCTTAACCGTATCTCATCGGTTTAAGTTTTAATGATTTGAGTCACATGTTCCATAGCTAAAACAATTAGAAAAAGATGCGAGCTATAAATAAGTGACACCTAAATCGAGTTTATTATTAAATCCGGTCTTGCAACATTATACGATAAACGTATGTACCGAATGGATATGATGAAAGTACTTCAAGTTTGGCTGCTCGTTAGTGGTATATAGTAACCAGCAGGATATCTATGTCCGATCTTCTCTAATTTCTTTTATACATTTTACAGCACTGCTCTTGTTACACTATCCAAACAGCGAGAGTTGCTCCTTTGATTACGCCGAAGATTACTGTGTGGGCTTTGGATGTTATAGTGATTGTGATGATGGTAGTGGAGGTGGCATAATCGACGCAGTCGGTAACGTGATCAGTACGGTAAAGACGATTGTAAATGTGGGTAGCAGTATTGTCAAAGGGCTTCTACAATTCGGGGGGGAAGCGGCCACCGGCGGGGCAGGAATTGCTAATAAACTGTTGGGTTGTCCGGGGGGTAAGAACTGCTACAATAACCAATTTGTTGTATGTACAAATTGCTGTGAGTGTAACATGTGTCCCTGTTAAGATCTTCTTGAATATACTTAACTATCATTAAAACTGATGAGCTGTAAAAAAAGAAAAGAAATCTAATTAAATTCCTGTGAAATTAAATTAGTATTGCGATATAAGAAAATTGTCTCAATATTATCTCCCATAGAGTATGTCAGTTTGTCCAAATCCTGGTTCCTAGGTTCCTGGTGCCTGCATTTACCAAAGATAATTGGATATAGTTAGTGTTAGAAATATATGATTTCGGAACTGTTCAACTTGGAACACTCTTGTCCTTCTCCTCATCTTTTCAACTTTAAATGTGGGAATACTTATATTATATAATTCGATTCTTAACCGTATCTCATCGTTATAAGTTTTAATGATTTTAGTCACATGTTCCATAGCTAAAACAATTAGAAAAAGATGCGAGCTATAAATAAGTGGATTCTAAATCGAGTTTATTATTAAATCGGGTCTTGCAACATTATACGATAAACGGATGAATCGAATGAATAAAATGAAAGTACTTCAAGTTTGGCTGCTCGTTAGTGGTATGTAGTAACCAGCAGGATATCTATATCCGATCTTTTCGAATTTCTCTTATATATTTTACAGCACTGCTCTTGTTACACTATCCAAACACCGAGAGTCGCGCCTCTCAAAATAACGAGAGGATCTCCAATCCAAACATTGCGTTTCGCACCTATCAAAACGTCGGGAAACTCTCTCAAGAAGGCGAAGTCTGCGTGGGCATCGAATGTAATAATAATTATAATTTTATCTTTAATTATAATAATAATAATAATATTAATGGTGGTGGTAGTGGCAGTGGTAGTGTTGGTGGTAGTGGTGGTAGTAGTGGAGGTGGCATAATCGACACACTCGGTAACGTGATCAGTACGGTAAAGACGATTGTAAATGTGGGTAGCAGTATTGTCAAAGGGCTTCTACAATTCGGGGAAGCAGCCAGCGGTGCGGCAGGAATTGCTTATAAACTGTTGGGTTGTCCGTGGGGTAACAACTGCTACAATAACGAATTTGTTGTATGTACAAGTTGCTGTGAGTGTAATACGTGTCCCTGTTAAGTTCTTTTTGAATATACTTAACTATCAGTAAAACTGATGAGCTGTATAAAAGGAAAAGAAATCTAATTAAATTCCTGTGAATTTAAATTAGTAGTGCGATATAAGAAAATTGTCTCAATATTATCTCCCAAAAAATTATGTCAGTTTGTCCAAATCCTGGTTCCTAGGTTCCTGGTGCCTGCATTTACCAAAGATAATTGGATATAGTTAGTGTTAGAAATATATGATTTCGGAACTGTTCAACTTGGAACACTCTTGTCCTTCTCCTCATCTTTTCAACTTTAAATGTGGGAATACTTATATTATATAATTGGATTCTTAACCGTATCTCATCGTTATAAGTTTTAATGATTTTAGTCACATGTTCCATAGCTAAAACAATTAGAAAAAGATGCGAGCTATAAATAAGTGGATTCTAAATCGAGTTTATTATTAAATCGGGTCTTGCAACATTATACGATAAACGGATGAATCGAATGAATAAAATGAAAGTACTTCAAGTTTGGCTGCTCGTTAGTGGTATGTAGTAACCAGCACGATATCTATGTCCGATCTTCTCTAATTTCTTTTATACATTTTACAGCACTGCTCTTGTTACACTATCCAAACAGCGAGAGTCGCGCCTCTCAAAATAACGAGAGGATCTCCAATCCAAACGTTGCGTTTCGCACCTATCAAAACGTCGGGAAACTCCACCAAGATGGCGAAGTCTGCGTGGGGATCCAATGTAATAATAATTTTAATTTTATCTTTAATTATAATAATAATAATAATAATAATGGTGGTGGTAGTGGTGGTGGTAGTGGAGGTGGCATAATCGACACACTCGGTAACGTGATCAGTACGGTAAAGACGATTGTAAATGTGGGTAGCAGTATTGTCAAAGGGCTTCTACAATTCGGGGAAGCAGCCAGCGGTGCGGCAGGAATTGCTTATAAACTGTTGGGTTGTCCGTGGGGTAACACCTGCTACAATAACGAATTTGTTGTATGTACAAATTGCTGTGAGTGTAATACGTGTCCCTGTTAAGTTCTTTTTGAATATACTTAACTATCATTAAAACTGATGAGCTGTATAAAAGGAAAAGAAATCTAAATAAATTCCTGTGTACAAATAATAATAATACACTATAAGAAAATTGTCTCAATATTAAGTCCAAACTTTATGTCAGTTTGTTCTGGTCATGGTTCTTGCCATTACCAAAGATAGATATAGTTATGCAGTGTTAGATATCTGTGATTTCGGAACTGTTCAACTTGAAACACTTTTATTTTTATACATTAGCAGAGGGTATTATAATTACTCCCTGTACCCATAAAATGGGTAAAAGGGGGTATTGGATTTGTGAAAATGTCCGTCTGTCTGTCCGTCTGTCCGTATGTATGAACGCAAGGATCTCAGCAACTATAAAAGCTAGAGACACCAAATTTGGAATGTAGGTTCGTATATAGCGGGAGCAGGTCAAGTTTGTTTCTGATCTCAGATATCTCCACCCGTTTCCCCGCAATTCGATCAAAACGTTTTACAGCCACAGTTTTAAAGATATAGCTTTGGGATTTGGCATGTACAATACTTTAGTGACTTTTAATATACTGTCCAAATTTCAAGTCGATCAGATAATAAACACGGAAGTTATTCAACGAACAAGATTCAGTACTGGAGCGAGGGGGCGAGGAAGAAGCACAGCCACGACTTAAAATGCCTCGCGTACGCTGTGGCTCGCGTGTGTGCGGCTTTGTGTATGTGTGCGTGCATGTGTAAGTGATATAATACGAACTTAGACCTGGGTACGGGGAGTTTTGTAGTCGGGTATACTCGACTATAGCATTCTTACTTGTTTTGAAATGTGTAATAGAGACGTTTCCCACCCAACAAAGTATATACATATATTCAGAATCAGCATGAATAGCCGAGTCTGTGCGTCCGTCCGTCTGACCGTCTGTGTCTATGCGAACTAGTTTTTAAGTCAGTTTTAAAGCTATCGTAATGAAACTTGGCACAGACTCTTCATTTTACTGCAGGCAGTACATATGCCGGAAGCAGCCGGATCGCACCACTATAACATATAGCTGCCATAGGAATGATTGGTCGACAACTATGTTTTCGTATGAATAAATTTTTTGTTTATAAATGTATCGTCACCAAACTGTCCCGAACAGAGTCTCTAAAGAGCTTATATAATCTGACCAATCTAATTTGGTCAAAATCTAACCACTATATCGCTATATCAAACTCTTTGCTTATAGAAATATTTCACGCAAACAGAGAAGAGCGATCTGTCTCTTTCTCTCTCTCTCTCTTTCTCTTTGTCTGTCTCTCTCTCTCTCTCTTTCTCTTTGTCTGTCTCTCTCTCTCTCTTTCTCTTTGTCTGTCTCTCTCGCTCTCTCTCTCTTTGTCTGTCTCTCTCTCGGTCTCTCTCTCTCTCGCGCTCTCTCTCTCTCTCTCTCGCTTGCTCTCTCTCTCTCTCGCGCTCTCTCGCTTGCTCTCTCTCTCTCTCTCTAGCTCTCTCTCACGCACGCACACTTCCAAAAAAAAACCTATTTCTATTCACAAAGTATACCTCCAAAATGTTAAATTGTAGTGGACTCCCTTGAATTCTTGAGAATCGCAGAGAAGGGCGATCAAATTAGAAATCTATGTTTTGTATGAATAACTTTGTTGTTTATAAAGATATCCTTACCAAACTCACCCAAACCGAGTCCCTAAAGAGTTTATACAATCTGACCAAGTTTAATTAAAATCGGGTTACTATATCATATAGCTGCCATAGGAACGATCGGGTGAAAAATGCAATTTGACCAAATGCGACCAAATACGACTTTCGGTATATCAATTAAGGAGCAATCAGACAAAAATTAAGTTTTGTATACAAATTAATTCCTGCTAGGGTATATAGCTTTGGCACTCCGAAGATAGCCGTCCTTTCTTGTTATGTTATCAACAATAAATACAGGAATACTTTTAGTATATAATTGGATTCTTAAATGTATCCCATCGTTATGTGTTTTACCCGCTTACATAACTAATTAATGAGTTTAGTCACATGTTCCGTAGCTAAACAAATTAGTAAAACTTGTGAGCTGATATAAACGAAACCATATTGAACTTTACTTTTAGAATCTTGTATTCAAAGTCGTTTAACGATACAAAGATATATAGAATGGATATAATAAAAATATTTCAAGTTTGTGTGCTCGTTGGTGGTATGTTGCAATTGACGAGATCTATATTTAAAACGTGTGCTAATACCTTTTGTCAATTCTACAGCTCTGCTCTTCTGGCCCTATGCAAACAGCCAACGATTTTGCGTTGGTAGCATTTGTACTACAACTCCAAAGAGTAATATAGCCGGCGCTGTCGAGGAGGCGGTCGATTCAGTAAAGTTCATTGGCCAGATGACTCAAAGTCTTTTTAATAGTGTTTACTATTTTGGTGAAGCAACCATAAGTGCTGCTGGAATTATCAAGAGACTCTTAGGTTTTTCCAAAGGCAACAACGATCGTCAAGTTATTTGCGCCAACTGTTGTGTATGTGGGTTGTGTGTCTGTTAAAACCAAATTTAAGGATTTAATAAAACTAATAACATTTACAGAGCAACACCTATTTGCATACCCTTTCAGAGGGTGTCAAGTGTAAAAGATCAAAGTATATGTGGCAAACAAGATTCAGTTTTAGAACTACCCGTATTTTGATGAAATTTGGTACAGATGCTTTAATTTCCAGCAGTCGATATGTCGGAACCGGCTGGATCTGAAAACTTTTATGTTCCTTAAGTTATTTAAACCCACAAAAACCAGAAATGTGAATGCTTCAAATCAGAATTGCACCACTATACCTAAAATCTAATGATTGCTAGGAGGAGATTCGTTAGAAAATGGAGTTGCAGTTTTTTTGGATGTAGACCAAGTTTAATCAAATTGTAATTATATTTGTCGTAGAAACTATGACGAAAAATGGGCTTTAGCATGAATAATTTTTTCAGTTTCACAAATGTGAGTTATATGTAAGTCGAATCAATTTAGGTATCCATCCATCTGTAGGAAAATATTGGATAATAAGTACTAAGAATGATTCTGTAATTATTGACCTGATAAAAACTGTACGTAAGTATTTAACTTAATATAATATTGATAGCAGTCCGTAATTAAAATTGAAATGAAATTGTTGCTGCTGTCTATAAATGCGATTCTGGTTGAGATGTTGGTCCAGGCCTCAGCCGATTAGCTGTTGTAGCTGTTGCCGCCACCTCCAAAGCTGCGTCATGTGCGTCCTGTTAAGCTTTGTCTAGTACATGGCAAAAGCTAGCCCAGAATCATGGCTAACCACGGGCACGCCCACGTAAGGACTGTCCGCATGGAAAACACTCTAGAGTTGAGCCGAATGGTTCCGAATAAGTTCGATCGTGTGAACTAGTTGGGACTAATTATAGTTCATTTAGTTAGTTCATTCGCTTGAGGGCGAATATCGTTCGTTCTATTTACTGAACTTCGAAGTTCGTTCTGCTTGTGCGAGTTTGTTAATAGTTTTTTGAGGAAGTTCATTTTAGTTAATAAATAATTTCAAATGTGTTAATTTAAATATATCGAACTAATATGTTCCAGATGAGCATAACTTCAAAAACGAACAAACTAAACGAAGGAACTATCGCTCAGCAAAATCAAATGAGTGAACTTGTGCCTTCAATTAAACTACTGCGTACAACTCTCATGCTCAGATCCGAATGGAGGAGGTTAATCATGCAGCGATGTTGTTACGCGTTAATACCTTCATGTGAGCTGGACCACGTGCTGGGCGCTATTTGGTTGCGTGTCTAACGCCGTTTGGCCCTTCAAGCTCGTATGTGTGGGTGAGCCAGTTGGTTTGGGTTTCAGTTTGTTGCAGAGTTCGTTTCGTATGTTGTACGGGGTTGCTCTAATTCCGCTCCCCGTTCTTCTTGTTGCTGCTGCTGCTGTTGTGCACCCGTAAAATTGATTGCGGCGAAAGCTGGAAAGTTGCACGTTATGCTCGTGGCCTGACTTGCTCCTGCTCTGCCTCACAGTGTCAGTGTCTGTGTCTGGGACTACGTCGACTCTGGTTCTGGTTCTGTTTCTGGTGTGGCGTGTGGATTGGCTTGTTTCCATGGCAGCAACATCAGTAGCAACAGCAACAGCAGCAGCAGCCTCAAAATGTGATTTTGTGCAGCATGGCAATGGCGATTAAGTACTGATGGTACCATCGAAACCCACCAACCTCCTTACTCCTAGCTCGTTTGTGCTCCTATTTTCCTGTCTATGTTTGCTAATGTATTGCCATAAACGTACTAGGCATAAGAGGGAATCGCTTTACTTTACCATCTGCTTCTCTCTTATTTATGCTCTGTACACAGACTTAAAATGGAGATCGTTTTTATTGCCTAATCGTACTCGATGCTTGCAACCATGTTATCTTCAGCTCTGTGACAATAAAAAGCAGATGATACACTACATTTGATAGGATTTCATATACTACTCTTGTATATTACCTGATTATGAAGGGAACATTAAGAACAATTTACCCGGCAAGGAGGTAAAAGGACTCAGATTGGATAGTTGGTTATTTGTGTTCTAATTTAAAGAATTGAAACTTGTTTAGGTATTTACTTATGTATTTAGTTGAAGTTTCCGCTACAATCGCTTAGTTAATTCATAGCACCAGCGGATTAGCTGGATAAAGCCCCTGCTTACAGCTGTAGGAATGCCAATGGTAGATGCCTTCAAAGTCCCATACACTGCTCGTATCCTTCTCATACTCATACATAACTGACCCACGCCTCACTGGGCGTATGAGCAATTTCTATGGACAGGCCGAAATTAGCATGCGGCGCACATCAATCCTTTTGGCCACACACATGTGGACAACAAGTGGCAGAATTCACATAGCCATCTCATCTCAGATGGCAGGAGCTTGCATATCCATGTCCAATATGCAGCCACCTTTGGGCCATGGCTAGTTCACCATTTGCCAATTGCCATGTCATCCTGCTGATGATGAAAAAGATGATGAAGAGATGTGTGTGTTGTGTGTGTGTGTGGGCCAAATGGGGGTGCGATTGTTGTGTAATGTGTGTCTATAAAAAACAATGACGGACATTGGATCTGGGCATAGAATAATAGTATATCAAAATTTTACAGCAAGCCGCAAAAGAACGAAATAAAATCATTTACGCAAAACGAGACCCAAATTGAATGCCAAGACAAGAAAAAGCGAAGAAAATACAAAACGTTAAGCGGATATAGTATGCTTATCCCTTTACACACACACACACACACACACACACACACACACTCAGGGAGACATAGAATGAGATGGTTTTTATTATTTTTATTTTATTTAAACCACACAAAATACTTAAGACGATTTTGTGTTTTGTGGTCCAAGATGTATTGCCCATGGCGAAGCAAAAAGTGTGAAAAGAAATAAACGACAACGAAAGTTTTAGCCAAAAGGGTATGCAACATGTCCAGCGGTCTATGCGGTTCTTGGCGCTAGTCCTTGCTCCCCGGTTTCTCGTCCTGGACAGCCATCTTGTCCCCCCAGGCGCTTGCATACGAGCTCGAGAATGTAAAATAAGCAAATGTCTTACCTTTTGCCAAGACATTTGCGTCAAACAATGGCACGTTCTTTGATGACAGCACAAGACAAGGTATCAATAATAGAGCCGCTCATGTCCTTTATCAAAGCATTGAGTCCTTTATAGCATTTATGACAGCTACACTCAGAGAAAACTATAAGAACATCTGGACACGCACCAAGTAAAAGCGCTGTTCATCATATCTTGTTCTGAAAACAATATTCTAATAGTGAATGAAATAGTTTCTAATTTATTAAATAAATGGGGAATTAATTTAAGTATATGCTGACTGAATATGTCTAATCTTATATTGGTCATATTATCAGGTTGATTTTTATATATTTGTTTATTAATATAATGTACTTAATTTAAGCACATGAAAGATAAACCAATGAGATATAATTGTTTTGTATTCCATTCCAGTCATACTTCAATTTCCAAAAGTGTATTTCTTTAAGTGTACGTTCCCCACTCACCCACTCTCTCAGCCGCTACTCGTAGCCTCTGGACAATGCTTAAGCGTTACAGAATATGCGACAGCATACAAATTGCGGATTTTTATTTTCATTTTTTATGATTTACATTTTATATTCGTATTTGCCTCGCTCACTTTACCCTGGGAAATGAAATGTTTTGGCACTTTTTTAATGCCACAATTTTTGGTTTCCTTTCTTTTTGTTGGTATGCTTTTCACATTTTCACATTTTCACATTTTCACTTTGCAAATAGTGCGGCCCAAAGAACGCGTCACTTAATTGTTTTAATTGCGTTCATTACTTATGTTTTTTTGTGTTTCTTGTTACTTCCATTAACACAATTTGCTTTGGCTTGCTTGGTTTGTTCGGGTCTCTCTGTTATTTGTTTAGTGCCAACGAAATTTGCATGTTTTTTGATAAAGTTTCTCTGGTGCATTAGGCGACAAGTGACAAAAAAGGTGGGGAGAGTATGGAGGGGAATATCACAGAAAGATGGATTCATGTGTACCTTATGTACGAGTATATTCCTTTAAGACTACCAGCCCTGTTCTAATTCTTGAGAATTTTTAAATTCGTATCGGTTTACATTTTGGGTTCTCCTTATTGAATAAAATATGAAGCTTTATTTGTTGTGCTTTATGGTCGAATTACTTTCATTCCACTGCAATACTTTTCAAACTAAATGTTCCATTGGGTTTTGGAAAATATGGTAAATATTTCCGCCCTGCAAATCAGCTTAGCTTTGAGAACTATTACGGAGAAGTCTTGAGATAACGTTGTATGTAAAACGTTGCATTATTATATGTATATATAGAATTGTCTGCGAGTCTAGATATAATAATGTATAATTTCATAATGAATTCTATACCTTTAGTTTTCAAAATGTCATCCTAGGATATTGCTTATGTGCTTAGAAAGCTTAGTCTAAAAGCTTCTTAGTAATCGCAATTATATAGAATACATAAAGAATAGAGAGAAAAACTTAAGAACTAACTTGTTAACCTTCTCTTAAATAAATAAATAGATCGTTTTTAGAATAACATCTTGTGATATTGCTTTAATACGCGTCATAATATAGAAAATATGAAGAAAAAAGTATAGATGAGTACAAAAAGTCAATTCCAAATAAAAGATAGTTTAACTATTATTTCTTATATTCTTTCTAATCACGAAGAAATATATCAAACAAATATTTTCTTTGTTTTCAAAGTTTTCCTGGCGATATGGTTTACAAGTATACGGAATAACTGCGAGAACTTGTTTTCAAAGTACTTTTCTGCCACTATATAACTCTAACTACCATTATATGCATAATTTAAATTTTAAATGTTAGAAATTAGACTCAGCCAGCAGCTCTATAGACCCATAGACCCATAGACCGAATAGACTACCTTCATTTCTGTATTGCCCCATCAAATAAATATAGACATGTTTGGTTTCTTTATGCTCGTATTATATTTAAATTTATTTAAATATTTTTGTATACATAATAATTAATATGGATTTATTTGCTGGAACCAACAGCTGTTGCGTTTTACATACTATTTCCAACTATTTGTGTATATCTAAGTTTCAATTCATACTCGTATGTATTTTTTTGTAGTTTTTATTTTTACCAACAATTTTGCATAGCAATTTTACAAAGTTCATTGCGCAAAATTCAATTACAAAGCATTTGGCATTTAATAATTTATAAACAAAGCTGTCACCAATATGTCTATATGCTATATATGTATGTGTGTTATATTCGCTCTTATGTGTAGGTGTGTAAAAGGTAAAAGGTAACAGAGACAGAATATGCAGCATACATTTGGGCGCTTGACCTGCGGCAAAGTTATTTTTTCATTTCCCACGATTTCTAAACACGTTGGCAGCAAATGTAACAACGATAAAAGGAACATTTCATAAAAGAACAGCAGCAAAATTATGAAATTCGAATTATGTACACATGACAGTCAAATTGAAGGACGAAAAAAGCAAGTGAAACCAAAGATGGATAGAGTATATGCGGGTACATAGCTAAATAAAACAAATAGGTATCAAACAAAATGCATTCATAAGCTAAAGCTGAGATACTCTATTGAATGTGATTATATCTTCTATAATTTACGCTCAAAGTAAAGGAATTTTGATCAGCAGGAAAACATAGTTCGCTGAGTCAGTTAGCCCCGTTCAGCAGTACTAATCGCTGACCGATTTCCGCTGATTTTAGCAACTAAATCCACAAAAAATCAAAGTTGTGTTGCTTAAGCAATATGATTGAATAAGGTACATATATTTATGTTTATACAAAAGTGTATTTATTGATTGCAACGTTCAGAAAAGACAAAGGCGCTATCGCTTAGCAAGTCAGCGGAAATCAGTCAGCGCTTGGTTCTGCTGAACGAGGCCTGTGATTCAGAGTAATTTTGTATATACTACCTTTGACGAACATTCTGATAAAGTAACCATACTCTCTGCTAGAGTATTACAAAGCTAAAACGTGAAAAAGGTAAAAACATTTGAAAGCTCTAAACAAATTGGCTGAGTGGAGGGTGCTCTGCTGCTGTAGCAGGTCAAGGGTGCGGGTGAGGGGTTGCGGGTTGCGGGTAGGATGTTACAGGTTGCTTGCCAGGTTGAAACAACATGAGCAATTTTAGAAAAGCGACGACAAAACGTCGAATGAAAGATAAATAAAGTGCATGACGGAGGCAACCAAAAATAAAATGTTAGAAAAAAAGAGAGAATAACTCGCGAACAGAGCTATAAATCAACGTGAAAGCAGCCAGGGGCGAGGAGGCGTGGTGGCGCGGAGGCTAAGAGGCGAGGAGCGTGGAGGCGTGGCAATGTATCTATTACATGAACGTTGTACGCTGTGAACTGTCGCAGCTGCAGTCGAGTTGAGTTAGCAATTTTTATTTTCAATTCTCTATTTTCTCGGTTTTTCTTATTTTTGGTTTTTTTTTTTTCGTTTAGTTGGAGCACAAATATTTTTGCAAGTGACAAAAATTGTTGCCGCTTAAATGCTATGCGAATCGATTTTGATTACATTTTGTGGGCATGCCACGCCCAAGCCATCAACATCTACTTGTCCACCTGTGCCGGCTCCATGGTGTACATATCTCGCAGCAGCCGCGCAATAGGCACATTCCCGATAGTTTCCTTGAAGAACAGAGCCTCAATGGTTGCCGCTCGTATCGTCCTCAAGGAAGGCAACAGCAGCAGCAGCCGCCCGAAGCGGGTGGCCTGTCTGGGATACCGCAGCCTCACATGATCGGAGAGTATGCACTGCGCCTGATCCTGCAGCATCTCCACTGGCTGCACATCGCACAGGCCGGCGGTCTCCGGGGCAAACAGTGCGATCGCCTTCATGCAGCCCACTTCGCTGCCATCGGGCGTTATCTGGCGAAATCTGCAGAGAATCTCCTGGATGGTCTTCATTTCCGTCTGGGTGGCCTCATCCTGCAGCACGCGCTCCTTAATGAGCGGCGATTCTAGAATCGGCGTCAGATCCAGCGGTATGGTCCATTGCGCTAGGTTTAGCAGAAAGAGCTCCTTCCAGGACTCCTAGAAATAGAAAGGGATAAATTTGTATTAGGATATGTTGACATACTTTGTGGCAAACTAAATTTACTAACTTATCTTAGTCAAAATATCCTGATAATTGTAATTATTCAACAAATCTAGGAATAATTTTAGAAGTAATTGTAATTCCTTGGCTCAATTAGTTCATTAATAACATCCGCAATGAATAAAGTATTTAATAGAATAATTACATTGCTCAGGAAGAATTATCAAAGTAATTAAAATGGAAGTTTTGAGAAGCAATTCCTTTTCGGAGACAATTATTTGGATAATTATATTCTAAATATATTAATTATTTAACTTTAACACAAGCTCAATTACTTGAGTAATTATAATTTGAAGTAAAATTAAAGTTTCTATAATTATAATCAAGTAATTTTGAATCAGACTTGTTTCTCGTGTAATAAAGTAATTACAAATGAAGGTAATTTGAAGTATTTAATTACTAAAAGTAATGATTACATTATATTTCTTCATCCTAAGCTGTAAATATCTCCTGTTTTACCCACCTGAAGCAGCAAATGCTGATCATTCTTGGACAATGTCTGGAACGGCATCAGGCACTTCACCCAACGCACTGCCATGAAGAGAAGACGCGCCGTCGTCTCCTGCAGCATTTCCCAGGAGAGCAGACGCGAGTCTAGCAGCTGCTGTGGCAGCGGCGGCGGGAAGAGCAGCGCATTGTGCTGCACCTGGTACTGTATGAGCTCCTGGCACTTGTCCGGACTGAGCAGCAGCTCCAGAAAGCCATTCGAGGCGTGGCAGCCGGCGCCGGCACGTGGCGCTGGCAGTCCTGGCGGCGGCGTGGGCGTTGTGGGCGTGGGGGAGCCGGATGTGTAGCTAAGCTGTTTGTTGTTGTTGTCACCGCTGGAACCATTATTATTGTTGTTGTTGTTGTTGTTGTTGTTGTTGTTAACATGAATGCTGTGCATGAGGAGCGTTGCATTGCTGGGCGGCGTTGTGGCATTGTTGGTCTGATGCGAGGCTTCGCTGAGGCAGTGCGTCAAGTTCTGTGGCGGATGTGGCGACGTGCTGGATGCAGCCAGGCTCTGTGAGTCGGTCAACGTTGGCGCTGGCGATACGCTGCCCGCACTTAAAGGCGGCGAAGCCGAAGGCGAAGGTGTCTCCGTTTCCACATTGACACGTGGACTCTCGCTGCCCAGGCTGAGACTGCCACCGCCGAGTCCACCGCCGGCACTTCGGGAACCAATGCTAGATATGGACTGTATGGAGTTGCTGGGCGAGGGCGACGAGTAGTTGTTGTGGTTGCCACTGTTCGCCGTGTTCGGAGCCTGGGCATATGGCGCCGTGGAGACCACAGCTGCCACTGCCGAAGCCGTGGCAGCCGTGATGCCCGGCAACTTGCTGGCCGCCTCCGCAATGAGATTGTGGTGCAGCAAATGTGGCGGAAAGGTCATGGCAACGGAGGCCGCACCACCAGCTCCAGCACCACTGACAGTGCCACTGCCATTGCCGTTTTGTAGGCTGCCGTGCGGCGCCAGCGTGTGTCCATGAGCCGGATGATGAAAGGCCGTTGCATGCGTGGCTGCCTGCTGTCCAGGATGTGCCCCCTGTGCCTGGTGAGGATGTGCGGGAAAGCCTCCAGGCGGTGCATGCGTCGAAATGTGCTGCGTATAGTTGAACGAGGCCGAGACATTGGTCACCAGCGAGACGGGCAAATGGGCGCCATGATGATGATGCAGTCCAGCGGCGGCAGCTGCGGCGGCTGCGGCATGATGAGCCGCTGCCGCATGCGCGTGATGGTGATGATGATGATGATGGTGGGCATGGGCGGCGGCCGCATGATGAGCCGCAGCGGCAGCCGCCGCATGGTGATGATGATGATGCAACTGCGGATGTAGTTTCGGCTTACGCGGACCGCGCTCGTGCTGCACAGCTGAAAGCAGCAAGGATAATATACTTATAAGACAGGTAAGCTCATGTTTCATTTACCCTAAGGCCAAAATAATAGTTTTAAGCTCAAATCGATTCTAAAAGATTCTCAAAAAGTGCTTTCTTGCTATGAGTTAAGGTGGGAACTCACTTCAATCAAGATCGCGATCCATGCGTGTACATGTCTTCAATAGAAAAGCAACAACACATACGACTCTGAGCGCGATCCATATGAAGTGCATGCAAAAAACTACCACCAAATATGCTAATGAGCGTAATTTGGCAACAACAAAGCTTCATGATCATGATCAAGCATATGTTGATATTCCTCTCCGATCAAGAAACTTTCGGTTGAGAGGAGTGCGCTCTTTAGTTTCTGTGATCGCGCTCATCTTGATCGCGATCATAGACAAAGCTCACACGGACGACGCACACATGCATACTTTCGCTCAACTCCACGCATACAATGATGCTGGATCGCGATCAAGATTGAAGTGAGTTCCCCACCCACCACTTTACCCAAAGCGGAGATAAGGCTTGCCGAAGCTATGCCAAAGCCCAACAGCGGATAAGCTCACGCTGCACTTCTCAGTTCACCGTTTTTTCTTCACCCCGTCGGTCGTATAGGTCGCAAAAATGCCGAAATCGCGATCGTAACAAAATAATTTAATAAATGAAAGCCCCAAATGTGAAAATAAATCGGCAAGCGACAGTGAAGTGAGCCAAGTTGGGGTTAAAAATAATAGCGGGCTTGAAAGTTGTCTCCAAAATAGTTATATTCTTATAAAACAAATCGACCACAAAGAAAAAAAAGAAAAACTCAAATAAAATGAGCCGAAGCTCCAAATAAGTTGTGTCGATTTGGTGAAAAAGAAAATATGGGCACTTTTACAGACATGTCATGTTTTGTCGCGTAAGAATGCCTTGGTTTTTTGTAATTATCTTGAAAATGAACAATTGCCCAAAATCAACCTTTGCACCAAATAAAGTACTAATTAAGAACTATAAGTTTCGACTTTTGTCAAAATAAAAAAAATGTTGGCATATGTTTTTTTCACTTCGAATGCGTACGAATGTCGCATTCGACATTGGAGAAATGCCCATATAGTCAACCTCAAGCATGACTATACGAAATGCTTATAGATTTTATTTTTTGTAAGTTGTAGTTTTGTATTTTCTTATATTTTGTTTTAATTTTTTTCTTCTTGGGCTTAAAAGAAGTGATTGCATAACGAACACGTGTTAGTGGCAGAGTCAAAGTTCTGCAAAAAATAGTGATGGAAATAATGCTGGGGCATTTTTTTTATAAGTGCTCGTGCTTTACGTATGTAAAGAATAATTTTTTCTTGTGTTTTAATTTGTAATAATATAAATTAAAAGTTACCAAAAAAAAAAAAATGTAATAATGTCTCTTAATTAAGAGAACTACGTCCCTCATCGCTCAGAAGCCCGATCATCGCCGAAAGATCTTTCGTCGTTGGATCCAGATAAAGCAGTAAGTCTGTACCAAACCAATTTTACTATGTTACATTATTTCTCTCCTAAATTGCTTATCGTACAAAATCAATGAGAGCCATGCAGCGTTGCGCAGGCGCATTAACATAAGTACGATCAGAGCTTTAAGCTCTGTTATCTGTTCTATCCCGTCCGGCAAGGTTAGTTAGAGGTCGCTGATTACATGTGTACGAACTGCATTTATGTACACAGCTGATCTTTCTTGAATATGCTTTACCTTCCCTTCCCCGAGCTGCGACACAAAACAAAAAACGCAAATTAATACACAAGCCTACATACATACATATCCAAACTGTAGTTCTTATCGCCTAATCCAATTAGTTAGAGTTATGCAATCAACTGTTTTTAGTCATACACTGCCACCTGTATGTTTTCCGACACTTCAGACGTGTTAGAAAATTTATTAATATAAATTTATTTTAAATGTCATTCGATTTTTAACGATTGGTTGTAATTATACTTAGTTTTAATTATCAATTTGGTTACTTTACATCTTCTTCTTGCTGCCTATATGCAGTTTAGACGTCAATTGTCTTAGAGTGTAGTATATCTAAGTAAAATGCCATCGTTTACTTTTGAATTAATGGAATAATTGTTTATAATGAAGTCTACTTAAAAAACACACTTTATAATCCGGAAATCATGCCCGCCAACCTCGAACCAAGGTAGATAGCCAAGTGTGCTTCAGGGATCGTCACAAAACAGCATGACGATCATGGCAGGGTGGGGAACACGACCGATAAACAACATCTTTCTTTCTTTTCTTCCTTTTCTTCTTTTATCTATCTATTGCTATACCCCCGTTCCCAAACCGAAACAGATTGGTTGGCCAGTTTTAGGGTATTCATCCTTTTACTCCGTAAAAACAGCACGCGAATTTAAATATATTATAATGATCTATAAACCCACACCACTAGCCGACGAGACAGAGCCGACAGGATATTAGCGCGTGCTCCGCTCGCACTACACGACCATCGGCTCCCATGAACATACCCGTTGTATGTTACACATTCTTTGCCAAGACTTTTCAATTGAAACCTTGAAAATAGTTTCTCAGCATTAACTCCTAACTTTCTTAAGCATCAGATTTTTAAAAGCTGCTTTTATATATTTACCTTTTTCCATTAGGAAAATGACTTATACAATTTTTGGTGCAAGCTTAAAGCTGAGAACTAAATGGATTCATAGTAATATTCGAGTATTTGTGCAAGTTCGTACACCTAAATGTTACATGTAAAACTTGTCAAAACTTGTATTAAAGAATTACAAATGTAATCATAATTATAAGGACATCCTTAAAGCATTTAAAAGTTTTCTTATAAGTTCAATCGAAATGCTAAAATGTTTTTTATTGTACACCAATTTGGCATTTGTTTCCTTGATCCTTTAGCTGATTTTTCGCTGAAGTTGCTGTTTCCTTTATAAAGTGTGCTTGTTGTCTATCAATCGATGTATCTAGGAGTATGTATCTTATGCTGTTTGCTTGTGTGCGTTTCGTTTGCTCATCTGTTTTGCATAAAATCAGTTCAAGTGTGTAATTGCGTTAATCTGCTTTTAAGTAGTTAAATAAATAAAGTTAATTTCAAAGATACTTTGAATGGCTTTCTTCTTTTTTGATGGCCACCCTGGCAAACTTTGCCAGGGCTTTGAAGTGTGGGTTCAAGTTATCTGTATGCGGAACCAAATAGCAAATAGCAAATAACACTTGGCTCTGTGTGTATGTGTGTGTGTGTGTGTATAAGTAGCTTCTTGAGGCGCACACACATAATAAACCGATTATTAAAATGCGCAGATATACAGATGCAAAGATACAAAAGAGTCCTAAAGTCCTGGCCTGGTCCTGGTCGTGTGAACTGTTGCATATGCCCCGAGCCTGGACCTGGACCGACATGTCGGGTTCATCACACACTCATGTGTGTATGTGTGTGCGTGGGTTGCTGTCATGACTTTTATTTGTTTGTAATTAAATGTATCTATAGCGTGCGCGCTTGTATCTTGTATCTTGTGCGTGACGCTGCGCAAAGGGGTGACATTTTAATCCGCAGCTAATCGCATGTGTGAGTGAGTGTCTGTGTAAAAAGTGACTGCAGCCACTTGACGGCCCTTGGCACTGGAAACTAATGCCAAAAAGTATGCAGCAGCAGCAACTCTCAATGCTTTCAAAAGATCACAAATTTCAATTAAAGAAAATGCCAAACTCATCAAATTTTTACGCTGCGGGTTAAGCGGCATCAAACAAACTTGCGACAATTTTACCCCCAGAGACTCTTAAAAACTGCGGTCTGCAAAAAACTTGGCAGCCCTCTTCAGTCCCCCACCCTTCCCTCTCGTCGTTAAATGTGACCCAACCTTGGGGCGGGCTAACCCTTTGGCACGCGACGCCTTTCTGCTCCGTCTTCGGGCAAACAAAGAAACGTGTGAAAAAGGCAAAAAATTAAAGGCATAAGCAAAAATTAAAAATTTTCTTTCCTCTTTTTTGTTGTTGTTGTTGTTGTTGTGCTCTTCTCATGAATTTATTTCCTTTCTAACTTGGAGCGACGCCATTTTGTTTTCGTCCCTGCCAAAGTTGCGACTAAGAATAAAGAAATTAAGTTCCAACTGATTTGATTGCTGAAAAAGTTATGGATGCAAAATGCAAAAGTCGTGTTGCCTGTGCACAGCAGCACCAACTAACCGGAGGCGTTTTTTCGAGTCCTTGCGCGCAGCTATTTGAGGTTAGGTCGGGCGCAAAATATGACGAACGAAGGTCAAATTGGGCAGACTAAGTGAATTTTGTAAGAGAGACATCTTATCAAGGAAATTCAATTAAAATATTTAAGTATACAACTGTGTGAAAAAATTGTAAACCTGCTTTTAAATAACTTGAAAATTGTTTTTTCAAATCACTTTTAACAAAGTAAACCGTAATTGTTGCAAGTTCATATGGAAACTGCCTCAATATGTTGGCCTAAAACTCGCAATAATAATAAGAACATTTTTCTTTTACTTTCGTTACGAAAACATAATGTTTAGAAGTCGAGATTATAAATATACACTGTAAGGAAGCTAAGTAGTATTTATAGGTACTAAACTTATTCTGAAATAAATTTAGTGTAGTGTTTTTCAACATGTCATTCCTGGAATACTAAACTAATTCGAATTAAATTTAAGTAGTGTTTGTCAACTTGTCATTCTTGGCATTATTCTCATATTGTTTGAAAAAGTTCACTTATTTACTACTTATTTATTTGTTTATTTAAAAAACCAGTTTTTCCTTATACTAGTACGTTTGACAGAACTGTTGTACCAATCAGGCATACAGAAAATCTATACGGGAAATATTCATTTCTGAAACAAACTGTGAATCATTCAGGCACTTATCAAAATTAAGGTTACTTCATTTAACCAAAAAAGTGAATAAAAAATTAATGTAGACCTTCTTTAACAGCTCTGTTATGGAAAAGTATTAAGTTTGCCATTTTACACCTTGTACCTATTTAACGATAGTTTCACTTGTCCATTTCAATTTTCTATTTACTTCAGGTTATCAGAGTAAATTTACCAAAATATCCTATCCAGGGTAATATTTGATTGCTCCATGTTTGGTTCTAACCCTCTTTTGTCTGAATATATTCAAACCCCATTCTTCAATCGATTTCTAAACACAAAAGTATTAATTATAATATTCAAACTTGACTTATGACTATTTTAATCATCAGATTTGCACAGGTTGAACTCTAGCCAGCACAACACCTGCGCAGACTCTCAAGCGTGGCAAAGAGCAACCAAAATGGTGAAAAAATTACATTCTACAAATCTAATTAGCAACTCATTACGCATCCTTGGACCGCAGGGCAATAAAAACACAAAGTAAAAGAAACAACAAAACATATTGACCGATTTGCTGAAGCTAATCAATTAATTAGGGTAGTGAGCAAAAGGGCAGGGAGGAGCTGAAGCTGGAACTGGAGCTGAAGTGCAAACGCATGGAAGCAAAAACAATTATGTCAAAACAGGGACGAGGCCAGAGACGGGCAAAGGCAAAAATGTCAGAATGCCAGGGCAGAGAAATGCGGTAGAAAAATTAATGATAAGTGGCAGAGTGAGAGAAAATGAGAGGCGAGCGAAGCGGATGTTAACCAGCTGCTATATTCCCAGACGGGAGCGTTAAGGCGACTTCACGACCGAGACACGCAAAAATCCCAATGAATGATCATCAACCCGAAGCTAAACCTAAGGGACGGGGGGTTGTCCAGTACATTGGCCTATATTCTCAAGCTGAAAAGCGCTAACCTTGGCCAGAAATCGAAACAAACAAATCGGTACTGATATACCTATATATAAACAACCTCTTGGGAGGTCTGAGGATAATAAAAATTACGACAGAAATAAAATGCGAATGTTTGGCAGGCAAATGAAAAGTAAATAAGGCAACATTGCTAAATGTTTCCAATGGGGGAACACCAAAAAAAAAAAAAAAAGCAAGAGAAACCGTGAAATTAGAAAAAAACACTTGAACTGATTCGATGTGGTTGGCAAAGCGAGGGGGTGTGTTTCCTGCACGAGGGGTGAGTGTTAAGATGAGCATCGCATTTGGCTTAACAACTGTAAAGTGCATAATAGTGCATAATGGCCATTGTTTATGTCAGCTCAAGCAGCGCAGGACCAGGGAGGGATGAGGCGGCAGTCGAGTGATAAATTGTTAAGCTATATGGTTGATAACAGTGGCAATTTGTTGGTAATCATTTGGTTTATTTGAAGATGAAAGATAAATGCATTGCACAAAGAAAACACACGTGGCAGCTGTTAATTTCTCAATAAGATCAGCAAATCTATTTAGAACTGTCTATATAAGCTGGATAATATTAGAAATATATAAAATGTATAAATGTATTTCATTTGAAAGGCAAGTCAAGTTTAAAAAGCGAAATAATCTAGTGAATTAATCCAAATATAAATTCAATGGACTTGGGTAGATGTTGCTCTATCAATAATAGGGGTTTTTTTTAACCATTCAACTGAAATATATAAATAAAATATCTAGCAGGCTCGAAGTCACAATTCAGGATCATATAGTGATATTTCGGAGGCTGCCAAGCATTATTATTATAATGGAGTATAAATAATAAAAAAATGACAAAAATCAGTTGTATTTTTATTGATTCTAATCGATGATCAATTTTTTAAAGAAATATTTACAAAATTTATATTTCGACACAAGCCCAATTTTTAAAATAAAATTTTAGAACAATAGTTTCCAATAGAAACATTCGGCATCAAAAGTTTTGGATCTGCTGAATTCCGAAAATGATTAAATATTAAGCTTGAAAGCTAATCAAATTTAAGCTATTCGAAAATCACTGAGGATAGGTTAAGTTATTGATAATCCATTCGATAATGGGAAAACAAAAACAAATACAAGTGAGAATAAAAGTACTCGGCAACGGGAACAGGTCTGAGTATTCTGAAAATGATTTTCTATTCTCCTATAATACTTATAAAAATAAATATCGAAACTTTTTCTAATATCAAAACTAAATTAAGGTTGCAATGCTTAAAAACGTATTCGAAAAATAAACATAATCGTGCCTTAAAAATGAGTTGAAACTCAATTAGGATAGGGAAGTTTAGGTAGATCGGTTGACCATTATATAGACTGAGCAGGTCCTTAATGTCGCCGTATACTGAAGGTCGTTAGAAGGTTTGTAGATCCTGTAGAATTCGTGTGCGCTTGGCAAACGCCAACAGCGCATTGGGAGTGTGTCTGGCCGCTTCTTCTAGCGATGCGAGACAGTGTCTGTTGAAGTATCGATGTCTTAGTGTTCCAAGGATTCTACAACTCCTGGTTCCTTACTCAAAATCAATTAAACTAATGACAAATGAAGTATCTATTTTCATTATAATTGTTGATCAACAATTTAGGTCTGAATTTCGAAATGACAAGTGCTGCTCTGTGATTTATGATCATAATTACTGAATAATAATTACTATATAGATGGCATAGCTATCACACATGCACATATAAGTATGCTTATGCATAACTTTAACTTTAACCCATTCAGAATATTTACAATAACTTTTAGAGCCCGCTACGCCCCGCGTCAGCTGCATGGTTGGAGGAGGCCAAAGGCTTTTACGCTCTGACTCTGCCAGCAGCGCCCAGTGAGTGAGTGATTTTAAATCCGCTTTTAATGTTGACACTGACACTTTTGTCATTTACAGACACACACACACTCACACACACACACACACACACACACCCAGACACACAACACGCACAAAGCCATAGACAGTGCTGGTGTGAGTTCATGACACATGCAAGCCAGGCGCATTTACATGTTGCCGGTCGCACACTGCCTACCAAAAATGTATGCACATAAAGTAGTAGGCTATAATGTCAATTAAGAGCGACACTGCAGTTTGTAGATACATATGTGTACGCATGTCTCTCTGTAAGTGTGTGTGTGTGTGAGTGGGTGTTTCTGGGTGGTGCATGGGCATTCAGTGCCCCGCAGTCATGTGTAAATGCAATGCGTATACGTAATGTGATGGGGCGCAATGCATGTGAAGAGGACAGGACGGCTTAAAGGCTGCAAATAAATAAATATATCAGCATACGCACACATATACACACACACACACATACATACATACCCGAGAACCATACAAAATCAATACATTTAAATGTGGTCATGAAATTAGTCGCCATCCAGCGCCAAAAAGTCGATTATACATAGACATAAACAACGACAACAACGACAATGAAAACGATAGCTTCATTTGCCTGACTCCATTTGTATAACCGCAAACGCAGACAAGGACAACGACAACGAGCCAAGTTACAACGCAGTCTGTTGACAAAGGGCTTAACTGCCCAAAAGTATGCTTCAAAATATACTTTATATACCAGGAGCAGCCAGGACCAACAGCAAGAAAACTAACCATGTTGTCATCATCGGAGTGCGAACAATTTCCATTTGCAGTTCCTTTTTCATTAAATTTGCACTTGGCTGATTTTCTAGAAGCCTTTTTGACGGTTTGTTGTTGCTATTCTTGTCCTGTGTATCCTGAATCGGTTACTTGGCCTGTCTGAAGGGTTTTCGTTAAGCATTTTGTTTGCCATTCGCTTTGTAAACTTTTCGATTTGCCGAAAGTGCTAAAGTTAAAATCCAATAAGGAGAATAAACTGAATTTACAACAATCATAAATAATCATTGCAATCAGCTGAATTTTAATAAAGCATAAATCTTTGGAAATACTAAGTTAACTGATGAAAATAATATTGTTGAAGAAGATGAGAAAGTGCGTAGAGTTTTCTGAATTGTGGGAGCAAAGAAAACGCATTTAAAAGTATGTATTGTAATACATATTTAAAAGACAACAAAATATATTAATTTTAACTATAACGTAATGCAAAATATGCAATATTCATTAAAACTAGGAAATTAATTTTAAAAAGTTTCCCAAGCTTACATAAAAATGGTTTTCTTACTGAAATCCGTTAACGGCATACTTATTTCATTTTTCAATACTAATTTGAGGTTCTAATATAAGAAATAACATATGTGATAAAGTTATTTAATCACATTTAATTAAACATTTAAGAGTATTTAGGCGTGTTCCCATTTGAATTGGATTCGCGATTCATTTGAAATCGAAAATGTTAGCTACTCTGAATTGCGAAATTCGATTGATTAAATATTTGGTTTCAATGGATTGGCATTTGTGTTTTGTATTTTGAAATTTAGAAAACGAATATAGATAGCTATATTCGATTTTTAATCGATAAACATTCGTAGTTATAGTGCTCGGATATGAAAATAGGCATGACTAGTATCTTAATTTACAGGAATATCTATTACCTTTAGTTACATTTCTCTAAATTTTCTAGATTTATTAACCAAGTAGATAGGCAAGACTTTAGTGTAAAACTTAAATAATAATGTAAATTATTTATTTTATCTTATTGCCATCATTAGAGCTCACTTTTCAGCTCATCACGCAGCCAGGCAAATAAAAAGACTTAAACATGCACACGCCCCTACAAAAAATGGGCAACAAATCGCTACAAAAAGGACATTTTATTGCTCACTTTTTTATGCGAATGGGATTTGGAAAAGCGACACAAATCACTCAAAATGAAAAATCCGCTTAAAATGCCGCGTAAATATTTGTAAAGAAATAAGAATGTACGGAGCTGTAGAAGGAGCTGGAGATGGAAATGGAGATGGGGAAGCAGATGGTAAATGGTAAATGGGGGGCATCATCACTATGCGTGATGATGATGCCTGACACTTTGTTGGTATACAAATGCAAATACCATTAAATGTGACAAGTGGCAACATAATTTGTTAAGGGAAGCTCTTACCGTGTCTCCTTCTATTTTATTTGTTTCTTGCACCCCGCCAGGATATTAGCATACAAAGCAGCCAACATTTATAAGGCTGAGCGGGTGCGGGTGACGGGCGAAAGAAGAAAGAAATGTGCGCCGTTTGTCATATTTTCCCATAATAACTTATTTGTCAGAGCAAAAGTTTAGGTTATGATGCGCTTGTCTTGCCATTTAAGTAGTTGTGCAACACTACTTTTTGCCACTTGCCAACACTTGCCGAGCTTTTCTAATTAACTTTATAGGCAACGTCGAGAAATCATACAAAACCAACATGGCCCAACTGAAACTAAACAAAAAGAGGACCAACTAAAAATGGCTAACCACATGCCAGGGACCCATTCAGGAATCCCCTTAGCTCCTCCCAAGCCACAAAACAAAAAAAAAACCAGAAGGAGAACATTCAACTACTCGCATGTTGGCCCAAAAATGGAACACAAACGTGCCTTGAACGATTTTTGTGGCTTTTTTGCTTTTTGCTCTAAACAACAAAAGCACTTTGTCTGTGTATATCCTGATGCTGGGCGAAGGGATATGCCACTGAAGTGTGAGTTCTGTTAGTTGTTGGTGTTGGTGTTGGTGTTAGTGTGTGCAAGTGTGAGTGTGTTTATTGTTTATTTACGGCAACCAGCCAAGAAAAACCCCAAAAAGGCAGCTAACATGGGGCTTTGTAGCTGCAAAACTAAGAAAATGCGCAAAGGAAAAGGACATGAACATGTCCTGGCATGCCTAGCCTTCCCATTTGGCATGCTCTCATTACAAAAGAGTTTCATAGAATTCTCATGCAGCAAGTAACACTAATGATTTAGTTGTTTGGGAGCTGTTTTATCGATCAGTTCTGTTAGTATTATAATCTTTTTAAACTTCAGAACTTTTATAAATTCTTTGTCTATTTTCTATTTGAATGGTTTTCCAAATTTCAATTCTATATCTATGGATTTTTTAAATTCATTGATTTTGAAAGTATTTTCTTTAGGAATTTTAATTCAATCTGATCCTAAGCTAAGTTCCTACATTATTTAGATCATTCTTTTAATCAACGATCTTTATCAAGTTCTGCTGAGGCGAAGTTTTGAGATTGGATGGATTTGAATTCAGTTCGACTTCAGAATTTCAAGGGCATTTAAAGTTTGGCTTTTCGAACCTATTGCCTGTATTTTTATGGTTGAGTTTTGCTTTTGCCAGTTGTGCTATTGTTGTCACCTTCTGTGCGTTGTTATTGTTAGGCAAGTTCAGTGGGCGTTAACTATGTGGCGTGACTGTGTTTTGTAATACCGCTCCCTCCGGCTCTTAAGACTAACTTTGCTTCTGGTTCATTTCAGGCAAATCCATTCGGTATGTCCTTCACAAAAATTGAAGCTCTCTTTCGGTCTCTGTGTCTCTGACGTCTGAGTTTGGTATCATCATTTGATTGTCAATACATTTTAGTCGCATTTTCAGCGTTGGGATAATGCATGTAATCCGCTATTAAGTGCACATTGTCAATCGACCCCCCTAAAGGCGAATTGCGTGTGAGAAAATCTGCAACAATTCTCACGCTGTTCCTGCTCCCCCCCTGGCTGCTGCTTCTGGCTGCTTGCTCCTGCCTGATGTTGTTGTCCTGTGCAGTGAACCCATCAAATGCTAAATTGTAGCTATACGAATTCAGCCATAGAGCTATAGAGCTATAGTTGTCTATGTATTGCTTTCATTGCCGACGTTGTTATGTGTTTTTATGCTACATTTAATGTTGGCTTAAGAGCTTTAAAGCTAGCATTGTTGCATTGAGTTGTTGGGAGTTCGTTGTGTTGTGTTCGATTGAGTTGGGCTGGGTTGGGTTGGGTTGGATTCGGTGGCTGGAGCGGTTAAGGGCGGTCTGTAAAGCTTGGTCAATCGCATTGGCCAGAATAAAGTTAGTCTTATGCGTTAGTAATATGCAAATCATTTAGTGACTCAAGAGAAATTGAATTATTAGTTGATGTCTTTGTTGTCAGTCATTGGAATGTATAGAATAGAATAGCATGTATAGAATAGAATAGATGGCATTGAAATTGGGATGAGTTTTGATGCTGTTAAACTGCGATTAGGAAGGTTTAAGTAAAATATTATATTGACTCGGATTAAGAAGTTTTACGTAAAATTTTCTAATCAAGAGTGATTTACTTTTAAAAAGTAACAAATTTCCATTTACTTATTTATGTGCAATTAGGTAGTTCACTAAATGCGCAAAATTGAAAAAAAATAGAAAAACAATGTGCTTATTTATCATTTAAATGATAGACTGAAACTTTCATCTATTTTATTTATTTATATAATGATAACTTCTAGTTAAAACTAAAAGTTAACATTGAATTTTTAGCCATGGCTGCCACATCTATTTTAAAATTTTGCAAAAGTATGATATAGAATATATTTAGCATTTTTTAAACAAAAAACAAAAATAATTTTATATTTAATAGTACTTATTATAAGGTTTACAAAACATTTTCATGATGAATTGAAATATACACCTAACTGAACGCGTTTAGTGAACTTTAATTAAAGTATATTTCAGTCTTTTATTTCCTTTAACTGAGTAGAAAAGGGCGTAGATATTAGATACTTTAAAAGGCACTGGTATTTCAAATAGGGATCTACTTTATTTCACATATCTCCAAAACTACGCGCGGTTATTCAAATTGAATAAATCTGGGCGAAGCAATCGTATTTTGAAAGTTATTTGGCATGCTAATTTGAAATCCTGAATTGAAATCCTAACATCGTATAATAAGCACAGAATTTACACGTATCTTTAGTACGCAGCAGAGCTTCAATTAAAGCTTGATCAAATATTTTAAATCGCATCTTGTTTATAAATAAAATATAACTAAATATTTTACAAACATTATCTTAATAATAGCAAACTGGTAGCCTTGTCTCTGACTTAACTGAATTCACTTGAGTTTCTCTAGCTAAATAAAGTCACGTCTCCATAATTTATGCAGTACACAAAAACAGTCGTTCAAAAATCAAGCCGAACAATTTCTATTGGATGGCTTTTGCTTGAGGGGGAAGGAGAGAGAGAGGCTGCAGGAGTTCGCATAATTTATAATCAGCTTAATGACAACTACAACAAAAATCAAGTGGCAACGCACTTGGCAGACACATTTTAAGGCCACAGCCTGCAGAAGTCGAGTTGGAGGATTCTTGCCAAAAATGTGCGGCGCCCAAAAGCCCGCGGCATTTTGGTTTTTGGAGTTTAATGTAATTTATGCCCGGGCTTTCACCGGAAAGAGCAGCCCCAGCAGCTAATTTGCTGCATAATTAAATGAATTTGGCAAGTAAAACAAAGGCTTGTGGGCTGCCGGTACTTACCGTCCTTATTCATGGCCGATTGAAAGCATTTGGCCAGGCGACAGGCGCGGCATTGATTCCGATGGGTTTTGTCAACAGGACAGCGACCCTTGAGATCACCGGTGGCCTTGCAGGTGTAAATGCGATTGCGATGAATGCTCCTTTTGAAGAAGCCCGAGCAGCCTATTCATGCCAAAATACACCACACAATAAAACATATCCAACAGTTAACTCTGGGTTCAACTTACCATCGCAGCTGTAAATGCCATAATGCTTGCCCGAGCTGCGATCCCCACACACCTTGCAGGGTATGTCCAGCAGACGATCGCCGGCTATAGATAGAAGTAGAAATGAGTGATTAAAAATTTAGTAAAACTTCTTAATAAGTTTTTTAACATATGTAATTAGTTCATTTAGGTATTTTAGCACGTTCAAAATGATTTAGATATCTTATCCAATATAATAATTTCAATACACCTTAGACAAAAGTCTGAAATAAGATTTTGTCTAAATGCCATTTTAAATTGATGATAAATAACCTTAATGTGTTAACTGAAGGTTAATTGATTTGAAAAGTATTTTTTGTATAACAATTTATTTAATTTGGGCATTCGATAGATAACCACACACTTAAGATCTCAAGACTCAGATCAATCTACTAACAATAAAGAACTTAGAAAAACAATAATCTTTTACTGCAGTGATGCTTGATAATCTATTGAAGGAAAACTTTTTTTGATAAAATAAATTATATTTTAGTATGAATTAAATAAATTCAAATTAAATAAAATTATTTTTTACAGAATTTCGGACATTTGATTTTAAATTTCCATACATTTTAAACGCACATCCCTAAATGTGACTTGCATTGATATTTGAATGTTATAAAAGTCATTTAATACATTCCAAACTAAAATCTAATAAATCTCGTACATTCTATTTCTATTTCTATTATGTATAGCTTTTGATTATTTTTTATTTATTTATTCAATGATAACTTCTAAATGAAACTATGAGTTTACATTAAATTCTTAGCCATGGCTGCGAGGGCCTTCAGCTGATTGTTAATAACTTATATTCAAGGGATTTCTTTTCAGACCGAATATCTGATCGTTTTTCGGAACTTACAAAGTCTCGATATCGAATGAAATAATCAGAATCGAAAATGGAAACAGGCATGTTAATGTTTAAACTTTGAAGCATTATAATACCAGCTAATCCACTAAAATTATTATGTCGAGAAGGCCGCGTAAGTAGTTTTCAATAGATATCAGCTATATTAAAGGGTGCTATATCAACATTATAAGGGCGTAACTATAGTGAAAGCAAATTCAAAGCGATATCCGCAACATATCCGCATATTTAACTTATATTTAACGCTAAGCTCCGCCTCAAAGCTGCCATTAGGCAAATACAGTGCAGCACGCACAAAAGGTGTTGCATACTTTGCGGCACTGTTGCCGTGTGTTTGTCTGCTGCATGTGTCTGTGTGTGTGTGTGTGTGTGTGTCGCGGATTAGCAAGTGAAAATTCAACCGGGTTACATAGTATATGGAGGCAGCCCTTTTGCTGGCACGCTTCACAAATTAAGTTGAACACTCGGCACTTGTCAAAATAAAACGCGCCCAGTTTCGATTGTTTCCCTTTGTTGGGCTCTTTGTTCTGTGACATTTGACATATTGTCATCCGTTGGTTGGGTTTTTGTTGGGCTGGTTGGGTTGCTTGGGTTGCCTTCGTCGGTTTGGGTTTTGGTTGCGGCGCGTGTTGCCAATTTTCACACCCTGCGCATCGGCAATTGTCCGCAGCATGTTAACACCTCTCGAGTGGTCGTGCGTGCCCTTTTCACAGTCACTGTGCCCTGTGCCCTGGCCCCTGACCCCTTAGGGTTGCATAGACTCTATACTATTAAATGAGCCTGTATCTTTGCGCAATATTTTTCAGCAATGTTTTCTTTTTTAAAAATTTTTCATTGTTGATTTTAAATATTTTTGTTTATTTATGCAATGGCATTTTTTGTTAGTTTAGCAAGTTGCGTCAACTTTTGAGCGTGTGTACCTTATTGTGTGTCCTTCTGAGTGGGTTATATCTTCGTTTAAGCTACAATACAATGCAATATGCTATTTGACTGGTATGGAAATCTCTGCTTTGTTTTTATAGGCTAAAATACTGGGCTCAGTTCAGTTTATTTGGGTGTGAGCAAACGTGGGACTTAAACAGTTTGGGCGTGGGAATTGCGAGTTAGGCATATCGAAATCCAAGTATTTTGATGGGATTGAAATTTGTCTGGGTCCCTAGGATATGTACAAAACTTATCTTATCAAAACTATTCCCATCATTGGGCTTGTTGAAATTACATTAAAATTTGAATTTTTAGTTGGAATTTTAATTTTTTTTTACAGGTTAGTAAATTTGATTTAGGTATTTCATTAATTTACTATTTTTTAAGATTTATTAGATGATTTAATTTTTTTAAGGGCTATATAAATTGTCACATTTTTAATATAAGAATATTTTCGAAAAGCTGGAGCTAGGCTTTTTTATTGTTAAACATAAAGTTATTAACACTGTAATGAAATTCTATTTAATTTTTGGAAACTTTAGAATAAAATTTCGATTAATATCATTCATCTAATTGCTAAGAATCTATCAGAGATTTAATTGAGCTAATGGTTTATATAGTCGAAACTCTACAGGAGTTGATTACAAAGCGGAATGATATTAAAAGATATTTAACAATATATACTTTCATTTAATTTACACTAAATATCAGATTAATTTCATTCACATTAAAAATATATATTTTTTTGAGTTTTTGATTGAGTTTGTTTACCGCCAAATAAAGACTCAAGCCTCTTTACTAAAAACATTTCTTTAACAATTTATTATTGACCCATAGATATTTGATTTGTATTTATGTGACCATGAGCATAATTTCTTCACACTTTTTTATATAAATTTGTTAAGAAAATCTAAAATTTTATCATTAATGCTTTGTCCCAAAACAGATTTTTTACAATAATTGAAACACTTGTTTTCCCGGCGGTATTTTATAATAACTATAGGTTCAGTTTATATCCGATATTTCTTGAGTCTGTTGGGTTTCTTATTGGTGTTTAAATAGCGACGGCTTTTGGGTTTATGTTTTTACCTGTGCCCATTTTCCGTTGATGGAAATATTTAAACCCTAAAGTATCCAGCGTGCTTAAGTTTATAATGACTTCGATAATCACTCGAAATAGTTGGGTTCAATTATGTTAATAAGTCGACAATTTTGAACGAGCACAATTCGCACTTTGAATTCACAAAATAGCTTTTGACAACCGCACGCCAAAAATGTTGGTTACATTTGCCGACGCAAAGGACGACGACGCTGCTGCGAAGCGGATGCGGATCGTTTTGGCTGAAGGACCAACTGTGAATGGCGCAGACAGCAGCAAACGGCAGAAGCAGAAGCAGAAGCCGAGCCAGAACCAGAGCCGTAGCCGGAGCTGAGCAGAGCAGACCGCCAATTACGAAAGTGAAGCTGCCAAAGGAGAGGTCCTTTTTTGCAGTCAATTTGACAGGACGCAGAGCAAAGCCAAAGGCAGCCACCCGCTACGGCCACCCACCCCCTTGATAGCGACACAAAGCCACAAAACGGGAAATGAAAAATACAGAAAAACCCGAAACCGAGTGAGGAAAATGAAAATGGCAAAGCGCAGCGCGTAGCGCGTTGCGAACGGTGGCAGCGAAAAACCAAAACGTCGACGAAAAAGTCGAAAATTTACGAAAAGCTACAAAATGTTACATTTCATCCCCTGCGAGTGGGCACAGCAATGGGACAGGTTGGGTGGGGGGACGGGGCAGACCAGGGCAGGACAGGACAGAACAGGACAGGCGGGCAGCCAACCGGAAAACGCCCTTTTTTCTGTGCCTTCTGCCTGATGCGATTACAGCAAATGAGGAGACTTCCTGCCGTCCACCATTTTTGTTTTTTTGCACCATGCGACACACACACACACACACACTAATACGTGTCCTGGCCACGCACACTGCGACATATCCTGTGGCTTTCGACAATTCACCACAAAATGTCAAGAATGATGAAAAGCTAGCGACGGAACGAAGCTGGCGTCGTCGTCGGCGTTGGCGTTGGCGTCGCTTTGCCTATGTATTGGTAATGGCATCCGTTGTCCTGCTCTTCGCATGCTCGCCCTCTCTCTTTCCTTCACACACTCGCTGCCTCTTGCTTTTAACTGTATCTCTGTATCTGTGCCTCAGCAAATATCTTTGACAGCAGAGGAGTCGTGACTGCCGCTGCTCTTCGGGCTGATGCCTCGCTGGCTTCTACTTTTTTTTTTAGTTCGTCCTGCGCTTGTAGGCTGTCGGATTATTAGTTCTAAAGTCAGGATCTCAGCTGCGATTGCCCTACAACTTGGAGCATATGACGCCTGGCAACATTTGGGAATATCTTTACTTGGGTGCGTAAACTAAGTTGAAGAGTTCGATTATCATTATTATAATTATCAAACTATTATATTTAGATGTTCTAAATGAAACCTTAAATCGCCTTATTAGGTGAAATTGAAGAAATCATCATATTATTTATTTTATTTTACTAAACTACTTGTCCTTTTTTTTAAATTGTATGTTATTAATTTCAAAATATCACAAAAATACCAAGGACTTCAAAACATAATGTCTTGATTGACCTATGAAGTTGTTTTTTCTGTTTATAATATTCATTTTTAAAATTTAAGTTGGTTTCTTTGGGCAAATATAAAAAATATTGAAGTTAAGTGGGTAAAGATGTTAAATATTGAATTTCCTAACTTTTGCTTTAGAAGGCCAGTTAATATAAAATCAGATCATGAATATATTAGAACTGTGTCATCTAAACCTATTATACTACATGAAATATGTAATTTCAATTTTGTTTATTATTGAGATAAATGAGAAAACGTCAGTTTCTTTCATTAACATAAGGCTAACAATGTAATTGGAAATAAGGTTACGAAACATATAGATAGAATATTGCTAACAAACTTCCTTATTAACTTCAGCATTGATTTGAAAATTATTAAAATATGCTATAAATTTCATTTCATTTAAATATCCTGATACAATATAATTTTATATGTACTAACTTTGTTCTCATATCTTTTTGCTGTTTCTGCACATATAAACTTATATGGCCTCAATAAGGTCTAGGTAGCGCATGTAGTTGTGGATAGGTAAGGAAGGATTTGGCATATGTAGGATATACTTATGTGTGTGCCTATATGTCAGTGTGTGAGTGCGAGTGTGGGCTTATTATGTACGTGTGTGCGTCGACGTTTTCGCAATGGCGTTTTCTGGGCTGGCACTGGCTGGTTGTTGTTGGTATGTTGATAGGGGTTGATTTACTGACTCTCATCTAAATTGAAATGACTTTTGTGACATTGTGTATTGGTTGCACACACACATACATATACGCACGCACGCACACACAGATGGGGTCACATATATAGAGACAGAGACGGGCAGGAGGCAACTTAGCGGACAACATCTTACTCATATGTATGTATGTGCAACATTTTGGGGGTGGAGTCTTGTAAATCGCCATTTGGCAACTGGCGAGTGGACCTAAGCGCGGCTATTACACAGCCCATTTGGTTGCCTGTGGTTATATAGTTGCACACACACTCATACACCCATGCCACACACATCGCTTTCTGCGAATGTGGCCCAGCCCAGTGCCGTCGTTTTGATACAATCCTGCGGTTATATTAACCAGTCAGAATGCAAAGTCATTTGCAGCAACGTCAACGCTGGCGTCACTAACTCATACCGAACAGCCTGCCACCCTTTAATACCCCCAATACCGCCACTCCTGGCCCATCAACATGCAGACACACACACACATGCCAAATTTGCGGCATCAAGAAGTCGCATTTTTTCTATGCCCCGAAACTCCCAGCCTCTCCGCCGCCTTGCCGCCCTGCGACCCTTCAGGGTTGTCATAGTATGCGTGTGCCATTAGGCCACGCCTCCTGGACAGAAATCTCACCACTTTGTCGGTTTCAGCGCAGACGCTCTGCCACTCAGTTCGAAATGTGTGCTCGACAATTCTTCGAACTGAGCAGGCTCTGTATTTTTTCCTCACTTTTCGACTAACCCTATAAAGTTGTGTAGCTGAGAAGCTCATTCCTCTCCAACACCTCAAACATATCAGTAGTGTTTCCTAAACAAAAAAAAATATTTGTTTTGTTCTTCTCGAAAAATATCGCGTTGATTTGTCTTGTTTGTAAACAAAATTCTAACAGGTGAGTAAATTGGAATTATTTTCGAATTAAATATGCCAAGTTTCCAAAATGTGATGCAGCACCAGGACCATGGATGGAAATTCGCCATATTACAATTCGCAATGCAATTATTCCAATGGGTCGTGCTGCAACTGCCCCAATGGAAGCTGTCAACGCATGGATACTGAGGGCCGTCAATCCTGTTGTCCTGGTGGTAATTGCTGTCCTTCCGGCTGTTGCATGCGTGAAAGAGCCGTCAGGCAAACATCTTGGAATACAAACAATGGACGTCGGCATTAAAGAGTCGGACGCTTCCATTTCTGGCAAATCAACGCGTGATTTCATATATCCAGAATCTTCGAATCTGTGTTGATTCTCTCCCCACCGACTGGAAATTATGCAACAACTAAAACTATATTGCAATTAAGAATGCGCCACACAAATCTCAGTTGCATTGCACACACGTACAACAAATATACATAGTAGATGGTCCTTTTCTTGAAGAAAGCTAAGCAAAACTTGTGTTTAAAGATTTATTTGGTCAGTGGGTCTGCGGATTGTGTTATGAAACTGCAGTAATTGGATTCTTAGCTTTCTAGCTTCAGGATATTTAAGAAGGGAATTGAAATGTGGTCTTTTAATAGATTATTTCCTTGCTATGATTCGATCAACTTTTTTAAATTTGGAGATGCTTCTATAACTTTCATTTCCGTTTCCCCCAGATTCCAATTTTCATGTCCCAATTGAACAACAGTTTTTGTTAACATTGTCCATTTTATTAAATCGTATTTTGTTTTTTCGCATATGTTCTTTTTACACGAACTAACAATAAATATATATATATATATATTTTTTATAATTTATAATAGTTATTTAGGTTCGTTTTTTTCTTGTGTTTGTTTGCTGTGGTGTTTGTTCTCTTGTATTGGACTTAATTGGCTAGGATTTTTCCTTCGTATAATTATTTATTCTTCATGCATTTTATTTGAAATGTAAGAATTTAATAGTCTTTAGTTTGAATAGTTCTTGAAATGTTTTATAGCTGAATGTGCTTTTCCTTACTGGCGTGCTTCAAGTCTTTTGAAAATGTACTGGATTCGTTTCGGGTTCCCACACAGGATTCCTTTGGGAGTTTATTTATTTAAATTGAAATATGTGTTGCTAGCACAACATTAAGTTTTGTATATAGCTGTCACATGTATATAATATTTGTAAATTATTATCAATGCAACATGTAGATGCTCTACAAAATACCAAATATACTTTTATTTACCACTACGACCATTTTATTTAGCTAATTTATATTTCGTCTAAATATCTTTTATTGTTTGCTTCGTTATTTGTCTTTCATATTTACATAGTTTTTAGTTAAAGTTTACTGTCATGGATTAGATCAAGGAACAAAACGAAATGTCAGAAAAGGGAAGGGAACAAATTCGTAGCTAGAGGAATAAACATCTTGTGGAAAAGTATTATAGATAAAACTTAGTCAATAAATTATATGTATTGTGGAAAACATCAAAGGGTCCATGACAGCATGCATTTATTTTTACTACAATTTTGTTTTAATTGTTTTTAATTATTACAATATTATTTATATATTTCACTTTAGTTAATTAGCAACTTTTAATATCGCTTTTACAATTACGGACCCATTTATTACATCAACATTTATCATTGTTTGTTAGTTAATTGTCTTAATTCGTTTGGAAGTAGTGTCTTTTCTTAACATTTTCAGCTTAAGTAATTATGTTCTTGTATATGTATAAGTTTTAGATTTTTTGTGTGAGGTTTTTGTGTTGTGTGCTCATAAGGTGTTCTGTCTGCCCATTAAAAGTCTGTCTCTAAATTTCTTCGGTTATATTTGCTACAAAATCTTTAGTTTTGTTTGTAATTGATATAAGTGGCGGTGCTTGTTTGCATTTTTGGTAAGCTAATTATTGATTTGGGTTTAGTGTTTCGCTAGTTATTACATTCCCTATAATGCATTATGTATAATTTATGTATTTGAATTAACAATATATGTATTTTCAATTTGTGCGCTGGTCGCATCGCTAAGCAGCTTTAATACATGCACAAATTTTGACGCTAAACACACAAATTAGATTATTATATGTATATAATTGTACAATTCGATTATGTTACTGCAAATTGTCAATGATTGTGGCGTATAAGCAATATTTATTATTGTTTTATTCGGTGTATAATAAATAGTTAAAATTAAATATAAAATTATATTGCAACTCGTTTTTACTAAATAAAATATATAAAATCATATAACAGCCTTTGGTTGTTCTTAGCGCAACACAAGTTTTTGGTTAAAAATATTATAAATAAATATACAATTAACATAATAAATAAGTAATAATATATAAATAATTGCCCCTAACGTCTTTTAACAGTTACGGTAGTGTTTTTTTTTTTAGAAAGTAAACGCAGTTGTTAGAATTTGTTATCATAGGTACACATCGCGCTCCAGCTGCCACTAATTATCCAAGGAATTCGTACGGAGCTGACTATGACAGGCCTGGCATACCCTAACAGGCTTTAGTATGCGTAGACGCGATATTTCCGACTCAAAGCGACTGCACTTGTTGCAAAAGACCTGACCACAATTGCGACAATGATGCTTTCGCTCATAGAGAGTGAATCTGAAATCGAGTTACAAATATTATTTTATTGAAATAAATTAATAAACTCATCAAGTCACGCTCTAAACTAAACTTACTTCACATGACATTTGACACACTGATCAGCAACCTCGTCCTTTAGCCAATGATCGGCTACACCACGTCCTGGCTGCTCTGTGACGCTCCATGAGAAAATGCGGCCGCGTGCATCGCCTGTAAATTATAAGTTATAATCATAAGCGTCTTATATTTCTAATATTCAGTAAGTTTGCCTCTTATACTCACCAACATATAGTATTTTGTGATCTTTAGATACCGTCAGCGCTGTTATGCTAGCCGGTTCGGTATTATCTTTACGATCATAGGCCGTATGCATGGTTAGCTTTGATCTAAACATTAATTGACGTTGCCATTTGAAGCCTGGGTAGAAGGAAATTATAGTTAGTTAATGCCAAGCGATTGGAGATGATGGGTAGGATAATTGATAATTAAGCTAAATAGTTCTTATAAAGGACTTGAATACTGAGTAACGTATGTACCTTTTCTAAGCCCCAGTTCGCCACGAGATCTATCATTGTCCAACAAAACAAAGCCATCCGTTAAACTGGTGTCCGATTTGCTAGGTCGTATGTTGTGCTCCTCTATAAATGGCAGAAAGCAGATATTAGCACGTTTGTTTTATCATATTCAGCTATTCGTTTCTTACCCTCAGTTGTCTTGTGGTCTGAACTGCAGCCCGGGGCGTCCACTGTAGCTGATTTCATTTCATGCAGTGATTTGGCGCCCGTTATGGAGCTCTTCCGACGCTCGCTAGAAGGCTCTATTATGGTTGCAGCTTCGGCAGATTTTTGGGAATCGTTGCTGTGTTGAGAGGCTTCGGAAATGCTGCTCTCGGATGCAGATTTCACAATTTCTGTATGGGGTAATAATTTTAGTGAACGCATTGAGACAGTGACTGTGTCAACTAACCATGTTCCCCCTCAGGCTGTGAGAGGCTCTTCATCTGCTTGAGAATACGCATTTTATCAGTATTATTGTCCGTGTTATCTGCCGCGCCTGTGTCTGGCTTGTCCTGTGAGCTAACTTCCACGCCGCGCTTAAGCTTGCGATCAATGGGAACTTGAGTGTGCTCCAGTGACCACATCTGCAAGGAGAGATACGTTGAAAAGTTTTGGCAAAGGCGTATTGTCTGACACTTACCCTCACAACACCATCCGTGGAGCCTGTCATTACCACATTTTGCTGATCCCATTCGCGTATCTGTGAGAAGGAAACGCAAAGTATTTGCTGCATACGATCAGCGCTGCCCACGCACGTATTGACCATGGCTAAAGCATCCCCATTGATGGACCAAACATGCAGCCAGGTCGCTGAGCAAGTGGCAATTTCGCCAGTTAGGTCATTTATGGCTACGGCGGCTACAACACCCGCATGTCCACGTAGCTGACGCACGAATGTAAAGCGGGACATGTCCCAGACAATTGCAGTGCCGTCACGCGAACCAGAGACAATGACATTGTAGGCAGCGCTGGCGGCCAGACAAGTTACTGCGTCTGTGTGTCCATGCAGGGAATGCCTGACGCTGAGGCTCTTGCGATTGGCATCAAATTTCCATATGGTCACCACGGAGCTGGTGCCGGCTGTGACAATCATTTTGGCATTGGGACATGCACAGGTCAGTATCTCGCCAGAGTTCTGTGCCGCCGCCTCGGACACAAAGGAAGCACGATCTGTGTCGTAGAGGCCCACGCGCAGCGAGTGATCGGCAAAGCCCCAGGCAATGTATTTAGTATATGAAGGCGGCATCATCACCTTGTTCTGTTCCACGGCAAACACCGTTTTGTCTGGTTGAAGTATTTGGCCTACTGGTCCTTTCAGCTCCTTGATGGGCTGTAGACTGGGCTTGAGATTGTCGAGATTGTGGAAGAACAGGCGATCGGTTTGCAGCACAGTGCTGTTGCCCTGGATCAGAGCCGTGGGATCAATCAATGCCGAGTGGCGTGAGTTGGCCATTTTCTTGGCCGGATGTGACTTCCTAAATAGCTGCTTCGGTATTTGGCCAAAATTATTGATGAAGCCAATGGTGGCATTCTTTTTGAGTGGATCATCAATGCTAAAGAATTTTAGACCGTTTAATATAGTATTTTGTGCTAGGTACTTGCTTGAACTCACTTATAAATGTCCACATTGCCCTCATAGAACAAATGATGGAAGACATTGACGGCTTCCACAGCGGAGGGTCCTTGCTGCTTGCAGCCAAATATCAAGTCGATCCACTGAAAGGAGAAGAGAGAAAGTTGTGGCAATTAAAAAGAGTCGAAAAAGAAAAGACTATAATTTAAACTCATTTAAGGTTTACTTACCAAATGCAAATTCTGACTGACATGATCACACTCCAGCGCACTGCGATGCAGCCGTATGAACTCCCTGGGATCCTGTTTGGCCCAGGGCGGCAATATTACATGACTCAATGTCTCACCATTTTGCTTGGTGCCCAAGTCAAAGTTGTTAAAGTTACTGAGGAACTCAGGCAAATAGAAGAACTCTGGTATAAGCTCCTTAACATCAGCCATATTCAGTTTGGAAGCCGATAGCCAGGCTTCCTTGATGCTGTGGAACATGCGATCCGCCAGATCAAAATGACCGCCTTGCAATTTGAGAAACGGCTGCGAGAAGGGCTCCAGACGCACAAGATATGAGCACACGATCATGGCGGAGCTGTAATGTGTGCCATAGTGATAGGGCGGTGTTTCGCCATGCGGATCGTCCCACTCCTTGAAACGCTTCTGGAACTGCTCCAGCCGCTCATCGGCCTGTGCACCCATTGGACGTGAAAAGTCGCGGAATGTCTTAGGATTGGTAAAGTCCAGCTCCTCCGATTCGTAGTCAGCCAATATCCAAGGGAACACCGGATACTGCATGAGATCATTGTAACTGCGACCGGCGAGCGTGTTCAAATGCATGAGATACTGGAAATTTGAGATTTCGCCACGAACCCAGCGTTGAGTAACCGATGTTTCACCAATCAGACCGCTAAACAATCCCGACGTTTGCTCCACGCTGGCCGTACGCTTCTGCCCGGCCACCGACTGCTGTGCATTGTCATTCAGGGCAGTGGCCAAAGCCAAAAATCGTTGGTTCACCTTGTTGCGCACCTTGCGTGGAAAGCTTAGCAAATAGTTGCGTCCATCCTCGGAGAATACCTCCAGAGCAATGGGCTGCAGCAGATACCGACGCTTATGCACTTCGCGTATCTCCTCGTAGGCGAACTTGGAGCACTGCCTCTGCTTTTGGCTAACAGCACGCGAGGTCGACGTTTGACCGCCTGAGTTGGGTATGATGGGCTCGTAGGCTCCGGGAGGTAGCGTGTCTATGTCGCGTATCTCCCTATTCTTAAGCAGCGTGAAACCATCTACAATATAGCAATGCTCCTTGCCAAACAGCAGCAGACCCTCAAAGGTGTCCAGACCCTGAATGCGCGCACATCGAAACATAAAGCTAATCTTCTCCTGTTCCTCGAGCAACCGCAGGAACGTTTCATTATCGCTGGTCATGGATGTATCCTCTTCTTCTTCATCATCCTCCTGGGCAGTGCCATCCAGAGATTCCTGTGGATAGGGTGCACCATGCGCCAGCAGTTTGGGCGACACGGGCGGCGGTGGTGTCGATGTGGAGCTGCTTGCCTCCAAACGATGCGTTTGTGCCACCTCCAGCGATGATTGCTGCTGCATCGAATGCTGCTCGGCCTCGGCCAGAATGCGCGGCTGTTGCTGACCATGTTGAAAGTACGGTTTGCTATCCAAACTGGAGGCCACCTTGTACTTGAGCTGCCGATTGTCAGCCAGCTCCAGTTCCGGTCGATAAGGATAGTGCAGATAGAAAAGGTCATTGCGCATGGTCTTTTTGCGCATGCGATGCGGTCCCTCGGTTGTGTCCAGTATCCACTTATCCAACGTGCAACAGCCAGCCGGACCCCATAGGCCACGCTCACGTGTCAGCTCCGTTTCGGACTGCACCCAGTCCTGGTAGACGTAGCGCTGCGTGTGCTGCACCATTTGCTGGTATTGCTTGGTGCGCAACTCCAGCAGATCTTTAATTAGGTGCACATGTATGCCAGTGCACTCGTAAGCCGATTCGCGGCTCATATTCGACTTGGTGCGCACCAGCTCGTCCTTCTTGACCTTGCTGCGACTGGCCAGACGCGTGAGTCCACCGGTTACCTTTTGTATCTTGGACTGGATTTGATTATGCAGCTCCCAGGGCACGCGATAGGAGGCCTTGCGTTCGGCATCCACATAATTGACCCATAGCTTGGAGGCCAGCTCCATGACCTGCTCGCGTGTGGTATGCAAATCAGGCGCCTTGGAGTTGGCTGGTGGTGGGGTTAGCGATATCTTAAAGACCTCCTCAATGGCGGGTTTTTTGCAAACGTAGAGCTCTTCCCAGACGCGAAAGGCGGCTCCCACAATCAGATTGCGACCCTATAGATACAGTTAAAGATGAAGTATGGCCTACATTGAATTCAAAGCTAGGCTTACCTGCAGCTGATTGAGATCCTCATCTTTGGGCTCGCTTGTCTCCGTTTGTGGATTCACATGCCAGGTTGTGTTGCGACTTGTCGCCGGCTCCAAGATGATCTTCATATCAGCCGTCAGCTGCAGCAGACAATAGGTGAGACAGCCAATGAACTCCAGCTCATGATTGCCAGCGCCAAAGATGAGCAAACGATGCTGAATGATCTTGTGCAGCGCCTCCAGCACGCTCATCTGCTCGGCAATGGAGTCGTCGGTGGGACGTGAGAGCAGAAAGAGTATGCTGCGATTTAGCGAGTGATGCAGCTGCTCCAGCGACAGTGACGAGGAACGTCGCTTCGACTGTCCAATCAGTTTAATGACAAAATCAAAGATGTCGTGGGGATTCCGTGTGAGGCAGCCCTGCCACAATTTGTCCACAATGCGCGCTGTCAGGTAGAAAACGTTGGGCGCAATGTGCTGGGTGTGGCTCTGTAGAAGTGGCACCAAAGGCAATGCCGCCTGCTCACCCACCAGCACATCCGCGGCCAGTAGATGATCCATAAGCGCTATGATAATCTGCGTCTGGTATTGCACCTGCAGTGGCAGTTCAGCTGTCTCTGGCGCAGCATCCAGCACAAGATCAATGACGGGTGTGTTCTTGCCATGCATGTTCAGGCCCAATGAATCCACCACAATTACGCGCAGAAAGTCAATGATGCACTTGCGCACTGGATGCTCTGTTAGCTTGGGCTGATTGGCCACTGCCGCGTGCAGAGATTCCGGCGTGGGCAGCACAAAACTGCTGCCAGTGCCGTCGGTGGGCGTGGAGGCGCCACTATTCGGCTCCGAATCGGCGGAACGTGAAATCTGTGGAAAGAGTACGGCAACCAGCGAGGTAACCACATCGCCGGCCATCATGACTGGCGTGAAATCGTTGAGATTCTGATAGAGACTGAACAGCAGTTGAATGATTGTCTCCGGATGACTATGTAGCCAGGCGGCGCACTCGCCGCCATGCACAATGGCACGCACCATGGCCAGAAGCACACAGACGCCCTCAGGGCAGACATTGAGCTTGGGCAGCTGCGTATTGGCCGAGACTGGAGCGCCCCAAAGGAATGACCAGACACGATCTAAATCGAATTTTGTATGCTCCGTGGCCAGCACTTTGACCGGTTGGCCCATAATCAATGCGGTCACCAGGAAATACAGCTCTGGCACGTCCAAATGATGTTGCATTAGCCATTCAAGCAGCTGGAAACCTGCAAAGAGAATATGTTTATTAGAAATTGAAATAGATTGATATACTCCACTTCTATATGTCCACTCACCGGGTATATTTAACGCCGCTGTCCTCACCTCTCCCGCAATCTGTGTGGGCAAATGCTGTATGGTATTTTGGGGCGTGGCAACGATGACAGTGCCAGTGCCATTGCTGGGCCTTTGGTTGAGCTGCTGAGCGCCAAGGCCGAGCATCTTGCGCTGTGAAACCATTTCGGTGAAGCGCAAGTAGCCGCCATTGTGGGTGGCATCGCGAAAGCGAATCAGGAAACTTTCATTGGCACAGACCACTACCAGAATTCTCACTGCTATGATGACTGTGGTGAAGTGAACGTGGGGTTGCATGAACAGCAGCAGCCAGTCCATGCCCAGCGTCTTGGAGATGTCATCGCAGATGACATAGTTGACCGTATTACGGGGCGTGAAGAGCAAGCCGTGCAGCAGCGAGAGACAACGATTGCGCAAGTATATAATTTGAGCTACACCATCCTGATCCTCGGCTGGTTGCTTCATGCTGGGCAACAGCACGGCACGCTCCACATTTAAGTCTTGCATGCGTGGCAGCTTGGCGGCCACATACTGACCAAAGAGCAGCAGATCTGTGTGCCTGGGCTGTCCGCCCAGCAGCGTCTCCAGCAGATTGAAGAGTATCTCGCGCGTGGAATGATCCTGTATGTGTGTGATAATGTGCAACAGCTTAACCAGCAGCTGCAAATCTCGCATGATCTTCACATTTTGCTTCTTTTCATTCGACTCCACCACCAGCTCCAGTAAGTGCTCCAGCAGCGAGCGCAATAAGCCATTCGGCGCATTATGCCAGATCTCCAGATCGCACAGCAAGTCCTGAAAGGCTGTCACATTCGGTATGGCGGACATGTCGTGACCACTGTTCACAGTGCCCACCAGCCCAAAGGTCAAGTGCAGAATGTGCGAGTTAAGTAGATGTTTCTTCTTCTTGAAGAACATGCCCAGCGTCTGATAGCACCGCTTGCGATCCATTTCCGCTTGTGCGGCACGATTGCTGCGCACCACGCAGGTAAGAGCCTTGACACCTGCGTACAGCGACTCTACATCCTGTGCCATGGCAATAATGCCCAGCAGAACATTGCAGCCGCCCACAGTGTCAATCATGGCCGAAACGGGATGCGGACTGAAGACGCGTACGCCCAAATAGCCAACAACAACGCCGCCCAACGAGCGACCTGCGCCGGCCAAGTGACCCGCCGAGTTATGTAGAATCCTGTTAAGGAAAAATGTTTGAATTATAAAGTAGCTCAATCTGCAGAATATAGCAATAGAAGCTTCAGCAGTTGCTTGATTAATAGACAATTACTACACTTTAGCAGCTACTCACTTGATGGGCGTGGCATTCTCATGGGAATTCATGTTCAGCTGCTTGGCAATGCTCTTGTTATCCGCACGGCTGTACACCTTACGTATCTTGACCAACGTTAGCTTTGACACTGCCTTGGCATTCAGACCGAGCAGCACACGATCTTCGGGCACCAGCGGCGCCAATGGTTCCGCTTGTTTTCCCAGCTGTGGCGCTTGCAGTGAGCCCATGTAGTGTGGCCCCAATTGATAGATGGTCTGCACAGTTTGCTGCGTGAGCACATCCTCCAGCAGATGGCAGACACCCTGTTTCCAGCACAGACGCGAATAGCGACGCCAAATGGGCGGCGTGCCGATATAGCCAAAGATTTGTGTAGCCGATGTCAGATTGGCAATAGTAGCGCCCGGGTGCTGGGCAATGTAGTGCAGCTTCTGTGTATGCATGGGAACACCATCCAAGTAGAGCGACAAACTGGAGTTCTTAAGCACGGCACGATTGAGCACCACGACCAGATTATGCCACTGACCTTCGTGTAGTAGATCTGGACACCAGATGCGAGCAATGCCATCATCAGAGCCCTCTGGCTCCCAATCGCCAATGCCTAAAAATATGGAAAATCATAAATTACAACTATAAGTTTTATGCTTGTCCACATGCAACTTACTTTTCCGTGGCGTGACTAACGTCTCCTGTGTGGACACCACAATGGCCTTATCCCTAGCTGACAGCAGTATGGACAAACAGGCTAAGTTCTCCTCGCGTGGATTGTGAATGGTGCGCACCAGTGTGAGTAGACGCACACAATGTGGGTCTGTCTTGGGATCGGAGAACTTTTCCACACAGAACCATGTGGAATAACTGAGACCCGTTTGAGGTGGAAAGATGCGATCACCGGCACCGATGCCACCAATGGTATTGGCATCAATGGTGCCGCCAGCTGTGGCTGTGGCCTGTGGTGCCAGCGAAGGCAGATACAGGCAGCCAAAGCCCTCGGCAGACATGTCCAGCTCCACAAACGGCGGCAGTGTGCTGGAGCCATGGGCACGGAAGTCCCGAGGCGTTGTCATTGAAACCAATGTCTTGATGCGAGTCAGTGGCACTGGACCGCCCTGTTGATACGGCTGCTGTAGATCAATGTCCGCGCAGGACAAAGGCTCGCCAAGGCGCAGAAACTGACGCAGTTCGGTGGGCTGCAGCGCCTGCGCCGCCAGACGCTCCAGTATATACTGCATGGGCACATGCAGCGGGTGCAGCTCCTCTGCCAGCGCTCGACGCGTTAGCCTAAGCAGCTGCTCGGCCAGTCCATAATCGCACATAATCTGCTGATTGCGCTCACTGCGCACAAGCGACTTGATAATCTCACTTAGGTACACCTGCAGTTGTATTGCCTGCATAGGAGCCTCATCGTATTGCACGCCGGGCAGCAACTGCAGCATGCACATCACCACTCCTGGATGCACTATGCGTGGCTCCGGTGCCGGCTGTATGAGATTTAGCTGACTGGGATGCACTGGCGCCGCCAGCTCTTTGCTAGGCGAGCGCGAATGTGATGATGCATCGCTAAAGAGCGTAATAACACCGCTCAAGTTTGGAGACTCAAAGTTGTCCAATGCGATGCTGTAAAGCAGCCTAAATACGACGCAAATGTAGGACAGTGAACTAGGTATATCCTCCGAAAAGCTGTAAGTGTATTCCAAAAGGATCATTAGTTAAAGAAGTTTGGTGTAACCAGTTAAACTCACATGAAGTTCAATATGTCGCCGCTGAACACCTCATGGTAATACTTTAGTAGCGTATGTTGTGGCTCATAGGTGCCTGTGAAGTCGGGCAGCGTTGTGTCCCCTCCAAAGCAGCCCAGGAGACGCAAAGTGTCACACAGCGAACTGGTGCAGATCTCCTGATGAAAGAACTTGGCATTCGCTGGCTCGAAGCGCATTGCAGTCGACAGCGTCTGGCAGACAATTTGTAGCAACAGAATGAGATCCTGTTGAGCAATGCCCGGCTGTGCCTGCGCCATGCTGCCATCCAGCGAGACAAAGACGCTGGTGAGATAAACAAATCCGCCCACCTTGCGGAATACAGTGCGCGTGCGATGCGAGTCCTTGAGACAGCCCAGCAGCATGTTGAGTATTTGTATTTTGAACTCTACCTGATGTGGACTGATGCTGTGCATCAGTGAGAGTATATAGAGCATGTCATCGTCTCCACCTGCCGAGAGTATTAGCTCACGTACGATGCCCAACGCTTGGGGTCGGCAATGCTTGAATTTGACCAGCTCATGGGTGCACTTGGCGCCGCCGTATTCGCGAAAGATTTGCGCATTGTTGCTGGCACCGCCGCCCAGCAGCATTGTGAGAGCCTCCAGCACATGCTTGCCCAGCGTATCGAACAGATCCTCTTGTACCTCTGCCGATGGCTGCAACACAGCGGATTCATCGCCGTCGGTTATTTGCCGCACATGATCCGAATATCGATTCAGGCAGCTGACAAGGATTTCCAGTATGCCCACCTCGCGATATACATCCTTGAAGACGCTATTGTGTCGCAGTATGTTTAGCAGCGTCTTGAGGCACAGAATGCTGCATGAGGTCGAATGATTGTGCTTGAGAAGCAGCGACAAGCTGATCAGCTCCTTGCAGGGCACAAAATTCAACTGAAAGACTATAAACTCAAGCAGATCGTAGAATTTCTCCTGAATTTGCGGACTCTTTTGATGTATGCGCTCGGCAAAGGTGCTCAGCGTATGCTCCGATTCGAGTATAAAATAATTAGCATTCTCCGAGTGATACACACGCGATATTGCATCCAGTATGGTGCAGCACAGAGCGGGCGTTGTGGATTTCAGAAACACCGTCTGCAGTACTTGGAATGCATACACATTCCGCACGCACGTTTCACGTGAACTGGCCTGTGGCAGCTGAAAATTCTGCAGCTTGAAGACCGTATTAAACTGAGCAGCTGGCGGACGCAGCTCGTAGAAACCGCACATGCACAGCGATGAGATCATCAATACTAGATTGCGTATAGCTGCCTGGATCTCCAGTGTTTGGCTGCGTGCATTATCAAATCTGCAAGTTATGAACACATATAAGTTGGGGTATACCATTTAGAGAATTCGTATTGAGTTTACTTGAGCAAAAAGTCACTGAGAAATACGTAGCCTTGGGAGGCGCGAAAGTCGTCCATTAGTATCTGTGATACTTGACTAGAATCCTTGAGAAAGCAGAATACGGTGACAAACATTTCGACTATTTCCAGAGGATTACCAAACGTCAAACGTTGCATGTTGTCCACGCACAGCGCCATGCAGCCCTTGGCTGGAGTTGTACAGGAAAAAGGATAAAATAAGAGTATTATAAATGATAAACTCTTAAGCCTTTATGGCCTCAGGCATTAAGATTTATTTAAAAGTATACTCACAATGTATATAGGTTACAACGGCATCGGTTAGTCCATGCCTTGAGATGGTAGTTAGAATTTCGGCCGCATTCTTGCGCCACACTATGTTTTGTATGGGGCAGGGCGAGGTGATGGCCGAAAAGAGTAGCGTTAAATCATCCATGCGGGCCAGTTCCTCCGCAGGATATGGATACGAGCACAGTTTCACCAGCAGCTGCACAAAGACCTTCTGCAGCAATGTGCGACGCTCGTTGGCATTAAAGTCGCTGACATTCGCGCCCTCAGCTGGCGGCTCATCATCCTCCACTTGTGGTAGATCGAAGAACAAATACAAGCACTTGACCAGAGTTGAGGGCACAGCTGCGGCTGTCATCACCTGGAAAATAAGAGGAAAGAGATTTAGTTATGGGTTAGAATATTATATTTTCATAAATTTTGTGGAATATTTGCTATATTTTATACTTTAAAAATTCGATATAATTTCTTATGAATATCTGCATATGCTTACAACTTAGCTTTATAACTATAGTATATTAGTTGAGAATATAAAATGAAAAATATGCGATAAAGTAATACTATAGTATTACTTGCAATCGAGGCCAGCAACGAACGATAAATATTGAGGTCAGTTTTATTGACCTTATATGTATATACTTATATGTCGAGAAAAATACATTTGTAGATCTGGACGAGATCTCGCGTATAAGTATTTATATTTTTAGAAGTCACATAAATCAAGCCGTAAAGCATATAAGAAAATATATTATAGGAAAGTATAAAAATATTGAAATTCCTACATATATACGTATTATAACTGCCGTTGACAGTATTTATGATTAAATATTGTTTACGATTTCTATAATTTTATAATGAAATTATAACGAATATAAAAGAAATTTTAGTTTCGCAAAATCTTGCCGAAAATGGAAGCCGGCAGAAGTCTGATAGAAATGTTCGATTCAATAAGAATTTTAATATTGCTGGAAACTGATTTGATGAAGTTTTGGGATCAAAAAAGGGTATATTTGATTCCAGTACAACAACCCGCCATTATTTTAATACATAATCGATTTCCTGCTCACCTGTATGAGCGAGACATCTCCATTGGCCAAGAGATTCAGTGTGGCCAGCAGCAGCCAACCGCTGCTGGTATCCTCAGTTGTTTCCACCTCCAGAAACTTGACAATGGCTATGGAGGCAGCCTCAGTGCTCTGATTCGATGCACGCTTGCGTATCTCGCTGACCATCAAACGGGAGACCTGCTGACAAAAGGCGACCACATCCCAGAACTTTTCGCTCATATCATTAGCAGGACAGCTGCTAAACACCTATGAAAACAAGAATTCTATGGTCAGTTGATATTGTTGAATGTTTTTATGCATGTTACTCACCTTGCAAAAGAGTGGCAGCATTTCGTAGAGCTTGCCATCTCGTTCGTTTTCACTGAGCGGATCCTTGGGATGCGTGTACTCGTTGAAGAGCTTTTTCAGCGTTGCCAGACTCATTTGGATGCGGGCATCGAGCAGTGCATCCTCGCTGCTGCGTCCATTGGCGGCATTTGCGCTGGAACTGGGGCTCGCATTGTTGCTACTGCTGCTGCTGCTGCCTGTTGTGCTGCCGCTGCCGCTGCCAGCGCTGGCAGCGCCGCGCAGCTTGCGCATTACGTTCATTTCTCAGGTGTGTACTGTTGTTGTTGTTGTTGTTTTTATTGCTGAGTTCTAAACTGCAACTGCGTAGAACGAATTGAATTACTTAAATAACTGGAAATCACATCATCAGCGCCTTTTTTGAAATTCTACATTCAATTGCTTTGCCTCCGACTACAAACACACGCTTAATTAGCGCCCGCGCGGCATATGAATCACCGCTTGGGTATAGCAATTGTCTGGCACAACTGTTATCGTTTGTATACCCTACCCGAGGGTATTATAATTTTGTCGCAAAATATGTAACGCAGCAAAAAAATTGAAACGTCTTGGATCCCATAAGCTACATGATCGGTTGAAATTTGGAGTTTTGTCATTGAAGCAAATTGTTGACAGCCCAACAGCTTTTTTCTCCCTGTACCCATAAAATGGATAAATGCAAAGGTATGTAATCCTATAAAGTATATATATTCTTGATCAGTATCAACAGAAAATTCAATTTGGCCATGTCCGTCTATCCGTCCATATTATGAACACCGCGATCTCAGCAACTATAAGAGCTAGAGACACCAAATTTGGAATGTAGGTTCGTCTTTAGCAGGCGCAGGTGGTGTATTTTGGAATCGAGATATTCCCCCCACATCTCCGCAATTCGATAAACACGTTTTACACCAACAAATTAAAAGATATAGCTTTCGAATTTGGCATATAAAATACTTTGGTCACTCTTAATCTACTGTCCCAATTTCAAGTGGATCAGATAATAAACACGGAAGTTATTCACGAAAGAAAGTTTTAGACCTGTATACAGGGAGTCTCGTAGTCGGGTATGCTCGACTATAACATTCTTACTTGTTCTGTCTAGTTTTATGTTTGCTTAAAGCGCAATGTTTAAATACAAAGTGAACGAACGTGCGTTCAATGCTTCTGCCTGTTTGTGTGTGCGTGAGTGTGTATTTGTGTGGGTGAGCGCCCAACGAAAATGATGAAGCGTGGGTGGCGACGCTGCAGCGACGTCACGACGTTGCGAGTTCAATGGGGTTAAGTAAGCAGAATGCCTTTGCTTTGCCAGCTTATCAATAAACCAAGCACCGCACCAATATTTACACTGATTGCACAAATAACAACAGCAACAGCTGTTTGAAGTACAATTGACGCTCAATTTGTTTTGCGTTTTTGCTTCTTCTTAATTCGTACACCTGCTGCCAACACATTTGGGGCATGTAGTATGTGTAACTGTAACTGAAAAGGGAACAGCTTACGGCTGTTCTTTATGTGCTTTTCTTCATTCACGCACTTTCGTTGCGCGCTCTTTGTTTTGCTCGTGTCAATCGCGATGCTACGACAATTTTTATTGATTTTTCTGCTCTCTCTCGCTCTCTGGCCAGCGGAGCACCAACTTTGTGCAGGAAGTTGAAAATTTTCACAGGCCTTTTTCGCATAGTTTGCACAATTTCTGCCACTTACTTTTAATGCACACATTTAGCATGGTTCTTGTTTTTGTATTTTTCATTAGTTTTATTAATTAATTCGTTTGTTTTCACATTAAAAAATTCGTTTAGCTTCACACGAACAATTAGGTGTTTAATAGTGATGTGCGATATTTACGTGACTTGTTAGAGCTGCGAAAAAGTATCGGAAGTAACGCACGAACAGTCACAGTATCGTTAACAAACAAAATATGTGTGTTGTGTTGTAACTAACGGAAATATGTGATGTGTATCTAACTAAAACTAGTCTTATATTTAAAAATCTATATATTTTCATTATTTATTATTAAAAACCGCCTCTCAAGTATCTGTGAAACTCAAAATTGAAAATCACGGCGCCGCTCATCACCATTGCCAGCAGTCAGTGTTGCAAGCCGGCACATTTTTCTGAGGCACCCTCTCTCTCTCTCTCTCTCTCTCTTGCATTGCCAACTCATTGAAAACAGAACTCGCGTTGCCAACTAAAAGCAAATGAGTGAATGGCGCGCAACGAGAAATGTTTGAAATTAATTGAAAATTGCTTAACAATAAATAAAAAAAAAAACAATATATAATCCAGTAGTATCATAACAATAAATGTTACAGTTTTAAGACTGCCATGTATTTGTGTGTTAATCACACAAAAATAACAGAAATATATATTCGAATTTTGAAAATATCTTGAAAATCCGGAATGGAAGAACGTTCCGATCAAAATTCGGGCGATGGAACTACGACTTCGAGCTCAGACGCCCAAGAGGAGGATTCGTCGAGGGCGATATGCATAATGCCACCGCGTCCGGGCACAGCTCCCAAGAACTTCCAGGAGCTCTATATACCACGCGACCAGTTGACGCCCGTCAATTATCCCATACAGGAGGCACAGCGCTGGCTAACGCTGGTTGGCAAGAATGGGAAGGTCTATCGCTTTCCGCTGCCCACAATTCTGCCCAAGGTTATACAGACACGCTTCGTGCCCAAGGGTGAGCTCCCCAAGGATGTTGCCGTGGATCGCCGCCGGCGACAGTACAGCAAAATCAATCTTACTGAGGAGTTGAAAAAGGCTGGACTAACCGACGATGTGCTCCAGCCCACCGAGGAGCAATACAATCTGATGTCCGAGTTTGCCTTTCCCCACAAATTTCCACTGAGCTACTTTGATGATAGCAATTATGACATTAGCTCGCCAGAGGCCTGGTTTGAGCTGGGCGTCGTCGGAGATGTCCATTATCCGCTGCCGGCACGCGCCTATCTGCCCTATAATCGGAGCCTGCGCAGCTGCCGCTGGGTGATGGCGGCGGTGACATCGTACAACCCAAAAACCGATCTATGGTCGCTGACATCCATGGATGATGAGTGCAACTATGATGTGCCTAAGCTGCAGTTTATGTTTCTGGCCGAGGATCCGCACAAGTACATCATGCGTTTAAACTCCGCGGTACACGAACGGCACAAGGGGGAGCAGCTTATGCTAATGGAGCTAATTGTGGACTGTGTGCTGCATGACGATATCGAGTCGACCACATTCCAGAGCTTTAAGACAGTTGAGCTGCTGCTGCAGCAGGCCAAGGTCTCAGATCTGACTAAACGTCGTCTACGCTCCGAGGTTAATATCGTATTTGAGCGCCTGATGGCGCTATATGAGCTGGAACAGTTCATCATACACATGCCCAAGGAGTTTCCCCAGTTTCAAAACATTTCACTAAAGGAGTTTATGCCAACTGCCGCTCGCGTCGACTTTGCCGATCAGGAGCGCCGCGAGCTGCAAGCCCTCGCCCTGGACATTAAGATGAAGCGCTATGGCTGGCTGAGGGCCAGCCTCTTCTACTGTGGTGGCGGCATTGAGGCCATGATGGGAGTGGCCTCCGAGTGTCAGCATATTGAGACGCTCTCCATATTTGTGTGCAACTTTAACAAGCCAACGGCGCTGGTGGACTTCCTGCAATCGCAGGAGGCGCATAGCGACAATGTGGCCACCTTCCTGAAGGTCTATTGGCCACAACAGTTGACCACAGTGATTACCTTGGTGCTGCGTGCACTGGGCAAGGGCTGGCTGGATATATCGCTAAACAATTGGACCGTATATGAAATGTGCAAGATTTCTAGATTCATATTGCAGGTGAAGTTTCGCATGCAGGAGTCCATGGAGGTGCTGCTGTTGACCTCGCTGATTAACTTCTCAAATCTGGTCTGTGATCCCTGCTTGCAGTTTCTGGAGCTCAAGCACAACTATAAGTGGACCAGCGATTTCATAGAAACCGAGTTTCCATTCCAAAAGCCCGTCTTTGCCATGACCTTGGGCATTAACGAGGAGCGTAAGGTCTTTTACTCCACAAATCCGGATGAGTTTCAGCCAGCGCTGATGGATATCTTCAAGCGTGGCTTGGAGAAGACATCGGGTGTGCGTTTGATTGATGCTGATGTCATGACCAATTTAAAATTCGCCCACAATCTATTTATATTAACCGTAGAGCTCATTGAGGATAAGTTTATTGAACATAATGACCTGATGCGGCACTGCTATGCTCAGGCGGTGCTTCCCCTAAAGGCCTATGCGCGACACTATGAGAGATTCATAGACTTTTATTTGTTGAATGTTGTCGAATTCATGAAGAACTATGCGGCGGCTCATAAGACATCATCCCAGGTCAAGTGGGATATACTGGAGTACAAGCGGCAAAAGGAAGAGGTGCGTCGCATATTGCCCGCCTACATAACCATTGGACCCTTTTACATCAATATTGACACCTTGAAGCAGTTCATTGTCAAGAAGTATATTGACCTTGTGCGACGCATCTTTGAGTACTACGTGGATCGCATGTACGAGACCAATGAGCTGCTCCTTGAGCGCTGCATGGAGGTGTTCCACAGGATTGCCGTGCGCCCGATGAGTATTGAACATCTGTTTGAGATTCGCGACTTTGCGCTTACTGTGCCAGATATTGTGGATGATATTCGGGGTGATATACAGATTATGTGGCTGGAGTATGATATGCTGGATAGTTTCTTTTACAATTTGAGCGATCATCAGTTTGCCATGAAATGGAATGCATTTGCCTGGCCCCATCAGATCCTCATGCGTCTGTCCACACTGAAGGATGAGCAGAAGATCGATATAGAGGAGTTCCTTCGCCAGCATTATAGCGAGTGCCAGGTGTTTGAGGAGCGTCTCGAGTCTCTTAACGATGAGGTTCAGGCTTTCTCCTTAGTCTTCAATCCCAATCGTGCTCAGGAGACTTCGGTTGATATTAAAAAGACCGGTACGCTTATAAAGGAGCTGGAGAAGGTGGCCAAGACGCTGCAGTATCGACAGGAGCTCTTTGAACTGGAGCCGCTCTCTACCGAATTCCTAACGAGCATTATTAGCAGCTTTGCGCCCTATAGGCAACTCTGGTACGCCTGTGCCAACTTTCACAAGTTGGAGGAGGCCACCCTGGGCAATCCGATTGCGTTAGTTGATCTCGATGAGGCTTGGGTCAATCTAATGAACTTGCGCAGAGAGCTCGTCGAATCTTTAGACAATTTCAGTGAGAAGCCAGAGATCATGGAAGTGGCCAATGTGTTTATAGGTAAAATCGATCATTTCGTTCCCGTTTACAATAGCGTCAAGGATCTGCGCAACGAGAACTGGATGTATTTGCATTGGGTGGAGCTCAGTCATGTCATTGGCAACGATATCAAGTATACGGCAGCCCTTAACTATCAATATCTCGTTCGAAAGGGCATCTTGGACTTTCTGCCCGAGGTGCACGAGATCTCCGTAAAGGCCAGCAACGAAGCTGAGGAAATTCTACGTGCCATCGAGGAGGAGGAGCGACGCAAGCAGGCCGAGCAGGATGCTTTGCTCCTGCGAAAACAGTTGCGCAAATGTCGCAGGGATATACTCTAATCCTCATGACATAACAATTCAATCTTCGATCTATGTGCGAATTCGGTTTCTTTAATAAATTGTATTTATTCATTGTTATTTCTGCTGATATTGAAAATTTTGAGCTACTATTAGAAGTGGAAGCTCTACATTGAAGGGAGAGTTTCATGCTTTCAATTCCTTCCTCCTTTGTAAACGATCTATAACAATTTACTGGTATCGAGAAAACTATCTTAGAGAAGGATAGTTTGTTCACTTCGGGAACAGTCTACTGTAACAATTGGTTGACAAGTTTAAGGTTTCATTTTGTTTGAATACAAGTAAATTTAATAAGCTCAGTTATTCAATTTTAAGTTTTATTGCATATATTTATATACAAAGAAAAATTAAAATTCTCAGTTAAACTTTTGGTTTCGTTGTATACACATAAAAAAATGTAAGTTCTTGGTTCAATTTTCGGTTTTCGTTTAAAAAAAATTAATATTCTCAGTTCAATTTTTGATTTTGTTGCATATACAAAAGGAAAACTATTTTGTTTAGTTATCCTTAAGAAAAAAGTGCCGACTGCTGTAAGTTGTCGCCTGGAATCATGCTCAATATTAACAGCGCCATGAATATCAGCAAACTATTGGCGACAATAGGAATGTTGGCTCCATTAAAGCGCTTGTCCTGCATCTTGAAGAACATCACGGACACGGTTAGAGGCAGTTCCACCTGCTGCTCACCAGCAACGAATTCCAAATCATGTCGCTGTCCCAGCACCAGCCGGGCCTGCTGCAGGACATTCTGGTTACGCACGTGTCCCTCAAGGAGCGTCAACTCAGCCACATAGAACTCGTAGCTGACGCTGAGCAACATATTGCGGCAACTGAGGCTTTGCTGCCCCTCATCGTAGATGCCCTGAATGGGTCGCTGATCTTCAGCATGGCTGAGCTGCAGTGGCAGCCACCTGTCCGGCTGTGGTTTGCCCAGCTGTGAGACAAACACCTGGCCAAGATCTTCCAGCCGTGTGCAATTGTGTGGCAACAACTTGCGCCAAATGTGTGCCTGCAGTTGCTGGCAGTAGTCAGTATGATTGTCATGTTCCGGCAGCACTGGAGCCAACTGGCGCAGCTGGCATTGCTTGGACAAATCCACGCCAAAACTGACTGCATGACGCGGCTCCACACTGCGTTGGCATAGAGTCAGCCAGTGATGATGAGGCTGACTGGCATTGCTCTGGAAGTAGCTGAGCAGCTGCTGGGGTTGCTCCTTTTCGCTGATGTTATGCTGCTGTAGCGTGGCTAAGAGTACTGGCTCGCCTTGCACATATCCAAGTGGACCAGAGCTGGGCTTGGTAATGGCATCATTTACAGTTTTGTAGACTAACCTGTAGCTGAGCCAAAGCTGTTCCGTCTCGTCCTGCAGGCTGGCTTCCTTGAGCAGTAATTTGGCTGCCAAAATGTGCGTATAATTGTGCAACAACTGCAGCTCTATGAGGTCTACCAATATGTCCAATTGCGTGTCATTCCCTTGCTCCAGACAAATGACCTTTGGCTGCAGCAGTAGCTGTTGGCATATTTGAATGTTTATGCCCTGCACATCCTGCTCCTCCAGGTCACGCGGCTTGGACAACAGCTGCTGGCTGCTGGTCAGATTGAGCAGAGTCCACAGCTGGTTCTGCAACTGTGAGGCATCGTTCATCAGGCAGGTGCTGCTCAGGGGCTGCAAGTGCAGCAACGTTTGCTTCAACTGGCAATTGGCGCTCTCATAGGCAGTGGGTAGCTCAAAGTTGGACAATTGTCTGCTCTCCGGGTGCCACAGCTGCAGCGGCTGTCCAAATTTGTAGTGTGCCGTGAATTCTGTGGACGCCAACTGCGTTTCATAGCTGCCAAAGAGGTCCGGCCATTTGTTATACTGGTCTGCATCAAAGTTGTTGCTCAGGGGCTAAGGGAAGAGTAATGTGATTAGTAATCAAGTTGAACATTGGCAGTCAAATGACACTTGCTTAAAGCAGCAATACATAGGCTTAAACCTGTATAAGACTAGGTTACATGACATAAAAAGCTATTTCTTGGCTGATCTTAGTAGCTCGAAAGTTAACTCTACTACTCTTTAACCAAGTCCTGGAAAAGGACTACTCTGTATAATTTTATCTTATGTTCAGTGTCATTTTGACTACCTATTTAGCCACCCACCTGCTGTTTGGGCGGCTTTGTGTTGCTGCGAAAGACACACAGCCAGCCATCATGTAGCTGACAAGTCGGCAATCCATGTGTGTACTGAAAGTCCTCCAGGCGCGTTTGCAGCTGCGGCAACGCAGCTGATTGCAGACAGTTGAAAACCCGCAACGTCTCAGGTGGACAGTTGCGATCACAGCAGCAATTAATTTCGCAGAGGTCAGCGTGAAAATCACAGGCGCAGTAATAGAAACGAGTATCCTTGAAGGACGTCGCAGTTGCTGGCGCTGCGGTGGCATTTAAGTGCTGTGTTGCAGCGGTTGGAGCAGCTGCTGTTGGTGTGCTGCCGCTGCTGCTGCTGTTGCTCCTTGTGGGGGCTGCTGTTGTGGATGGTTTCTGTTTTTTGCGTGGTGGAAATGTCTGGACGGGAGTGCTGGCAGTTTCTGGCAAAGTGCTAACTGTACTGTTTACTTCCACATAGGCACTATTTGTTGTGGCTGCTTCAGTTGTAGTTGTTGTTATTGCTATTGTTGTAGTTGTTGTCGTTGTTGTTGAGCTTGTGTTGTAGTCCTGGGAGATGCCAATCTTAATGCAGTGCACGGGTGCGCTGTAAAGCCACAGGCTCATGCACATTACAGTGAGCTGCAGCAGCGAACTTGTAGACAACATGATCATTACTTGAACTCCACGCCGTACTCCTCAAATTTGCGAAAGATCAAGCTGAGCTCGGCAATGACCTTGCCAGAGCTGCGAGTTTGCAGTTTGTAGCTGTAAGAGATTATTAAGTTATAGTAAATTAGCTAATCAATTTCAAACGATACTAAGGTGTTCATATTATATACAGGAAAGTTAGCTTTAAGTAACATTATTTGTATTATTATTTAATTTAACATAAATTGAGCACTCTTGAAACTTTCATTACAAAATATCAATAGCGCTGCAATGTGATGGGTGGTTTTAAAATGAGGATCTTAGTAATCTCTGCTGTCATCACACCAATCAACAACAAAATCAGGCAAACGGCAAAATGCCAAGCCTATATATACATCTTAGATTTATCATTTATTATATACCATTGTACTTTTAATTTTTGTAAACTTTGCTATTATATTCCCTTGTATTTATTATTTTTGTATATTTTGTATGCTTAGCATACAACTACTACATTTAAAATGCTCTTTAATTTTCTTCACTATGGTATCTTAAGCAAGCCTACAAATACTAAGTTTTTATCATGCTTTTATACTATGTTATAAGAATATTTCTTATCGGTTATTTTAAGCCTTAAAACTCCAAGATCATTTTTCTTTTACTATATTAAACAGATATGATCTAAATTAGATCAGTTTATCTCAACCAAACTATGCGATTGCAATCGAAATTATAATTTATACATTTGGGCTTAATTTGATTCAAATCGAACTAGAACTTAGAAGAACTTATTATCGGTCTAGGTCTAATAGGCAGTAGATTCAGTCAACATTTATGTGCCAAATATATCTGTACTTGTTCTTTTCTGTGCAAGGACTACCTACCGCTCCACTCCTGAGTAAAGCAAATCCGTTTTGCTTAGCGCTGCGCCGCCGCCACCAAAGCGCTCCCTAATGCTCTGCCACCAGCTGTTTGGCGCGATCTTCCAAGTGTTTATCTCCAGGCGATGGGTGCCCGGGGAAGAGGGTACGTGCGCAAACCCGTAGCCGACGGGCCAGCACTGCTGCAGCACGTTTACGGCGTACACCTCCACCAGGAGACGGGGCCAACCTTGGATTGCAGCGGTGCACAGATGCACGTCCACGGACTGGGCAAAGTCCGCGCTGTTTTGCAGGCGATGGCTGGAAATGTGCGTCTGTCCCTGCACCTCGCCCTGCACCAAACGCCAGGCGTTGCCTATATAGCGAGGGCGTGGCCAAGTTAATAACATAATAAAATAGTTAATAGGTGTTTTTGTTTTTGTTTGCTTACCGCTCTGCAAACTCCACTTGCAATACAAATGTGGCTCGTCGAAGTCAACAGCTTTCAGTATTTGTCCAATTATGTGCACTTCCGCCATCAATTGTTTTATATATTTAACAAAGTTTATGCCGTACTCTCTTAAATATATTGCAAGACTATAGTTTCCTCTGCCTGACGCTCTAAAAGCAGTCACGTAACTAACATTTATTTATGTTTTGACAGTCGACGTTGTCAAGACAACCGATTGTTGCCGTGGTAATCGTATATCCTTGTGCTCCTTTGCAAGTATGCACAAAAAAGAGTAGAAAATGAAAATGATTTGCTTCTTTAACTGAATTTGGCAGCACTGCGTAAACCAATGATTTAAAACAGAATTTTAGGGGATCTCCATCGATATGTGCTTGTTTTGAAAAGTTGCGCGATAAATTGTGGAGGTCGGTCGATTTGTGCACAAGACCAACTATGACGTCACAAGACTGATAGTCCTGCCAACTTGACACGAGTCATGCGCACTAAGGGTTGCATTGAGGTGAGTTTGCATTTTAAATAAAATAAGCGTTATAAATGTGGTAGGAAATGATTGTAGGCTGATAACTATCGCTAATTTTGTTTGAAAAGAACACATAGATTTAGCTTCTGGAATTATAATACTAATTGCATAAACTTATAGTAAGAACTAGTGGTAGGTTTATATATCTAAGCCTTCAATAAAGTACGAAAATTGAAATTGGAAATATTTATCAATAATTTCCGCAACTTACTTAGATAACCGAATGTTGTAAAACAAATAGTGTACATTTTCATGGCCTTAGTTGAGCAGTTTTATTTACTTAAGATTTTGTTCTTTGTTACGACAACAGCGACAATTGGACTGAGGCTTCATTTATCTATGACCAACCCAAGGATCTTCCTTGATTTGTGGAACAGTATATCTGATTTTGACAGGCGCCAATATGTGCATTATCATGTGCTTGCATTCACTCGTAGCAGATGGATTTTTTGGGAATACCAAGGATTGGTTGATACGCTTCAGCAGGATATGCACATTGGAGCCATCGTATGGCAGACGACCAAAGACCATCGCATAGCAGACGACGCCGCAGGCCCAGATATCCGACATAAATGGATCGTAAGCAATGCCTGAGAAAACATATGGAAAAGGCTGGTCAGAAATATGTATGGTTAGTGAGTCACATATAGAACCTTTCAATATCTCGGGACTGGCGTAGGCATAGCTGCCACAGAAGGTCTTTGACAGCACCACTTGATTCTCAGTGGTGCGCGTGTCCTTGCGCGCAAAACCAAAGTCGATCAGCTTGAGACTCCAGTTCTCATCCAGCAATAGGTTCTCACACTTAATATCCCGATGTACAACGCCCTTGCTGTGTATATATTCGACGGCACTAATCAACTGCTTGAAGAGAGTGCGGGACTGCGGCTCGTCCAGGAATTTCTTCTCACGCACATAATCCAGCAAGGTGCCATTCTCAGCCAGCTGCATTATCAAGTAGACTCTGTAGGTGGTTGGTTGAGGGGAGGACTATAAGATCAGAACTCTATTATATATATACCTGTGACTAGTCTCAATGCTTTGATAGAATGTTATTAGATTCTCATGATGCAGACCCTTAACCGCTTCGATTTCGCGCGGCAGAAACTTCTGCGTGTACTCGGTTGGAGCCTTAACCTTGGATATTATTTTAACCGCCACTCGCTTGCCATATTCCTCCGAGAAGCCTATTTTGACCTTGGCATAGTTGCCCGTGCCAATCACCTTGCCCAGTATGATGCCATGCTCTTCGAGTATGGTCTTTTGTTGCTTTGCCTTATCGTCCTTGGCCGCAGGGATAGCACCCTTGGCTTCGGCAGGTTTCTCGTTATTGAACTTGTAGACTTTTTGCTCTTGGCGCCGACCCGAGCTCTGATCGGCGACTAGATCTTGCGATGAACTTGCAGTAACTATATAGGATGTGTACTCTTGTAGTCTGTTGTTATCCTGTTATCCTGTCTTACCTGGGTCGCCCTTTCGCTTTGGCGCTGTCGCCATTTAAAATGGTCCACTAATTTTATATTTAGCAACCTGCGCCAGGATGTTAACGAACTAGCCGAGTTCTGCTGCCGTGCAAAAACCAAAGAATCATTGAGAATTTTACTTCAGCATATTTGTTTTAAAACTACAAAATTGAAAGACCAGAATTTTTTTTGTTTCACATTATGTCTGTTGACTGTTGTGACAGTTAAGTTCTAAGCTTAAAATTCTTCTTTCTTTTGTTTCGGTGAATTTCAAGATATTTCAAATATTGTAAGTAAAAGACTTCAGCTAAATTTCAACCAAAACTTAGAAATATTTATCTCTTATCAGTATTATACAAGTTGGCACAAAATAATAAAGCCATAATGTGGAAATCTGGTAAATTAGCTATAGATTTTTTATTAAATAGAATCCTTGTTAAGAATTGTATAAAAACAGACTCAATATCTAATGAACATTAGTTAAATAGTGAGTCTAGATATGACTTTCAATACATGTGCCTACACTTAGAAAAATAAATGCCTTAAAATTCAGAAAATCTCCAGAAATCATTCCATTTTAGCAGAAATAATTTCGAAATCTTAGGAAATATTTATATAAGGAAAAAGACGTTTAAAAGAAAATGAATTATAATGCCTAAAATGAAAAAAAAAAGAAAAAAAGTTAATAATTTTTTATTTTTGTTGGTGTTGGGGAAAATTATATTTTTCTTTTTTTTAAAATTTTTTTTATATTTTTTTTTTTTTTTTTTTTTATATGATATATATCCTAAATTAAGAAAAAATTAGTTAAGTACTGGGGTAGATATGCCTTTAAATAAATGTACCTACACTTGGAAAAATAATTGTTATAGAAGTCAGAAAATCTACAGAAATAATTTCTATTTAGTAGATATAATGGCAAAATCTTAGAAACATAGTTTCTAAAATTAGAATAAATTAGTTAAATAGTGGGGAAGATATGGCTTTAAATAAATGTAAATACACTTGAAAAATAAATGTCATAGAAGTCAGAAAATCTACAGAAAACATACCTATTGAATATAAATAATTTCGAAATTTTAGAAACATATTTCCTAAATTCGGAAAATATTACAACAATTAAATTAAAAATAATGGCAACTTTCTGCATTTCGGGGGTTTGTTTTCTTAGTGTAACCTCGTTTCATAGCTCGCTTTAAAGCAGGTTTATGGAACAAATACATATATACTATATATATATATATATGTTCTCTAATTCCAAAACTAGTTTTGATGATTTAATTTCAAGAATTCATCAAATTGAAATAAATGAAGGCGTGGAATAATCCGTTTATACCATATACGTATAACTGAGCTTTATTTCTGATTATTTGATGGGCTACATGTTCATTCGCCGAATTCCAAGGGAACTCTCTGAATTGATAAAATCGTAAGAACGTTTTTTTTTTAGTACTGGCCCCAATGGAGGCTCCCAGTTTAGAGAGAGAGAAAAAAATAAGTTTTTTAATTGAATTTATATGCCGGAGGCGTTGTGGTTGCCGTGTTTATGCAATTGCCAGTTGTGTAATAACTCAAGCAAAAATCAAATAAGCCCCACAACCTGGCAAAAGGCGATTCGAGTCAGCCACGTTTATACGCGAGTGTATATAGTATATATATATATGTGTGTGAGTGTGTGTGTTTGTGTGTGTGTAAAAATGGCCGTAACTTTTACTGGTCGGCTCAGTTTTTGTCCGCGTACAGCGCCCCTAGCCATTGGTTACCTACATTTTTACTTAACTTTCGGCACTGTTTGAGTTTTGGTTTATGAAATTTTCACATTTTTAGCATTACTTTGCTTTTATTGTGTGCCAGACCGTTGCCCCAACTCAGCCCAGTCCAGTCCAGCCCAGCCACGCCCCGGCCCATTGCCGCCCCTCAGCTTGTATTAAAGTAGCTTAAGGTCATTCGAGCGGTTTGTAAATTTTCAATTGAAATGCTCACAAATACAAGTGCACACACACATACACTCAGCTGTGTGTGTGTGTTTTTTTGGGTCTCATTTTACCATTGCGTGCAAGTGAAATTTTATGTTTCATTTAAAATTGAAATGTAGCTGGAAGCAAAACAAAGTCACCTGCAATTGGCAGTGGAATTTAATACTGGCTTCTTGCTCCTACAGCTTCTGGGAGCCCACCCCTCCCGTAGCACCCCACCGCTCTGCATTTCAGGTGCTGCTGTCCTCGCTCCTGTATTAAATAAAATATTTATAATTTCATAATGAAAAAGAGCAGCGTGCCAAAGATAATGCGCACACTGGGCTACAATTCCTTTCATAATACAAAGGGAGCGGTAAGGGTATTGGAACTATCCTATAAGCTATGTCTGCAGTAACGAGAACTCAGAGTTATGTTATAAACTGATTTTATGCAGTTCTTGCTCGCTTTATCTTGCATGAACACGAACTTATTTAGCACGCAATTTTCAATCTTGCAAATCTTTCAAGCAACTTGCACATGAAAACTTTTCTGTTTGATATAAGAAACCAAGAAATGTTTCCTTTATTTTGTATTAGAGATGTAAATTAGGAGCGTGCGGAGCTTTCAAATGCAAATAAACTTTTAATATACATTTTTGAAAGATTCTAGCAATTTTTACACGCTAGAATTGTATTGCATAACAAGCAGTTTTCAAGGATAAATTCTTATTCGGATTTTTATTTTATGGATTTCTAAATTGCTTCAATTGGTTTTAAGTAGTTCTTGCTATGTATATTCAATTTAATGCATTAATACTGAGTCTATATAGTCTTCTTTAAGAAGGCTTATAAAAGATTGAATCTCTATTGAGTGTTAATAATTAATAATTCACAATTGTTTATAACATTTTGAAAAAGAAGTGTCGGAAATGTATGTATATACTACTTGGGGTGAAAAGTAACCTACTTGGGAATGAAAAAAATGTATTTAATATATTTTATTTTTATTTTATTAGAAGTAGTCCCTTTTTAGATTATTCCAACGATTTTACAACTTTTTGAACCCGTTCGAAAATGCATTTTCCGGAAGGTCTGCAAAAGACTCCTCCGCGGCATCGATAATCCCCATCTTTCGAGCCATCTTTCCAAGTTTGGGAAGTATAAGTAGATGAAATAATTCTTTAAAGTGTATTTAGAGTGCGATCAGTTGTCAGAAATTTGCATTCTTGTTTTGTGGCCAAGTTGCCCGGACGCTGCTACCTGTCGCCTTTTTCGCAGCATGCATGTTAATGCTCCGCCATTACGTTGATTTCACAATATCCTTGCACATCCTGTCCAGAGCACTCTGGCTCCGGGCGCCGCATCGCTCTGCAACTCTGTAGCGCAATGTCAAAATTGTTTGTGGCAGTTGCCGCCGCAGCTGCGTTGCCAGCGGAAATGCCGCTACCCTGGTCAGAGAGGCTGCCTACAAGCCATACAAAGGGGGGCTGGGCGGGGACAGTAGCTTCCGCACACACACGACGCTGGGCGGCGTCTCCTTTTGTGGCATACGCAAAACTGGCAAAACAGCAAAAATGACAACTGAAATATGCGACGCTCTGCAAATTTGTGATTCAGTCCCACCGACAGTCCGGGGATCTGTGTTGGGCTTTGGAGCTGGCATTGTGGTTTATGCCACGCATCATCCTCAGCTGCCGGAGCAGCAGCTTCAAGGATGCCACTGGCTTCTTTTGCTGCACTGTTCTGTTGCTGTTTCCTCAGCTGCCGGGCCAGTTAAAACCTGCCAGGATGTTGATAAAGAGTTGGGCTCTACTCGACTTAACATTGGCCAGTTCATGTCCTGTACTTAAATTCAATGACGTGTTTGTGCATAATGAGCCGGTCAGTTCGTTCTCTTTGGTGTCGACTGTATTTTCTTACATGCAACAGAAATGCGATTAATTTCTGGCAGTCCCTGCTTGCCACATGCTACTTACATAGCTACCCCATTTTCTACAGGCTGGGCCTACGCAGTTTTTCACTTATCCGCTTAAACCTTTGTCTCGTACTCTGCATTTCTCATTAACATACCTGGACATTTTACTTTCTGTTTTTGCCTACAAGTAGGTGTACAGCAGCAACAACTTTGCCACCCTCCAGAAATAATGGCAATGCAAATCTTTGTGCAACGGAAATGAGAATGTACGAGTTGCACGGGGCGGAATAAGCACGGAGATTCATATTTGAAAGGATGATTCCCAGCTGGAATTGCATGCAAATCCAAAGGATGTGCTCTGAATTGCTTAGGTCAGGAAAAACTGATAGATATTTGTTCTATTTCCTCTAATCTTTAACTTTACGATGGGATTTCTGCCTAAATTAGGATGTGAAAAGCGCGAAAAGACACGCTTCAAATGTTTAGTATAAATGACATTTTTACAAACAACTTATAAAATGTGATTTTCTTTTAGATTTTTATGCAAAAGTATTGCAAATGAATAATCTCAGATGTCAGTTTTGAACAGCTTCAGACATTCTTTACATAATGATTTATTAAAAATTGAATATTACAATTTACAAATAGTTAGAAAATCTTAAAAATCTTGTATAAGCTCATTAAAGTTTACTTAATATACTTATGTAGGTTTTAAATTAGATTGTAAATTTAGAACAGGGATGTGCATCCAGTTAAATGTGACCTCAAATACAAATTCTCTATTTCTTGCAAGATTTCTCAACTTTATTTCCAGTTGAAGAACAATAATTGTGGGTTAGTACAGTTTGGAAGGCTGTTATTGTTTCCAAGAATATTACAATTTGAAATCTTAACCAACAATTGAGTCCTTAACCCAAGGGGAGGAATAAGTTAGCAAAATTGGTTTGTTGTACAATTAGACAGATTTTGATATGCAAGCCGCTGACAATTTTCCCAATGGCAAAAAGCCTTGAATAGAATATTTAACAGATTTAAATACATGTGCAAACAGTTACAAATAAACCATAAATAATAAAAGGACAATTAGTCATTTTGCACAATTGCAGAGGGTACTTACAATTTTGACACCAAATTTGTAACATATTTTACAATTCAGATACACAAAAATGGCATAATATAATTTTCAATATTTAAATTTATATATATTTATCAGCACGACGAACTTAATATAGTCTTGTTGGACTTTCAGGATTTTTGGTTTGTTTTTTATGAGAACTTATTTCAAATATTAAGAGTTATATATTAATTAAACTTAGGACTGTTTTTTATTTACAGTAGGATAGGATTAGTACCGGATAAGCTATACAGTAAAAGATAGTTAAAATAAGATGACAATAAAAAATAGTTAGATCGGTGGAAAGTTGAGTTTGTGAATACAAAATATTTATGTTTTCAGCAAAGCTAAGTTTGTATTAGAAAAAGATATATGTCTTTAGATAATCTTCATTTGATATGGTATATCTTGGCTAAAATTTGACTACTATATTATTTAGCTGACATACGACTTTTTGTATGAATTTCATTGGCTAATACGAATTTCTGTTCTTAGATAATTCTCAATTAAGATGAAGTTTCTGTATTGCGCTATAATTCAGTTACTATTGTAATATTTACATTTCTTAAGAGGGTATTTATGCTTCGTCTCAGCTAGTTTACACTAACATCCTTGTAATATGTCATTTAGCTGACATACACACTATATATGTGTATATTTGATTTGATATTCCCTACTATTATTATATAGCTTGCAACCCAACTCACCTGTTAACGAAGACATATAAAAGGCCTCAATCGAATTGGCATCAACAGTTGAGACTTGTTTTCAGCTGCGTCTGCAGGTTTATTTCAAAAGTGTTGAAGGTGAAAATAGAAAATGTTTTTTAAATTTTTAAGGGAGCCAACTTTAACGGACTGTATGCCAACTCGAGATGCCTTCAAGTACTTGGAGTACGGCATGACGGCTTTGGGTTGGGCCTCACTTCCCAAGGAGAACAGATATGGCTGGTTATACAAGATCTGGAGAATGATTGTTTTGGCAATGGCTTTATATCTACCCATAGGGCTAACTATAACCTATGTGCTGGAGCTGAGCACATTTACGCCTAGCGAGCTATTTACCTCCTTACAGGCGGGCATCAATGCTCCTGGCGCTTTCACCCGGGGCCTAATATCCTTCCTGAGTATGTATCGCCTCGCTGCTCTCAAGGATTACTTCGATAAAATGGACAAACGTTGCGTGACGGCTGAGGAGCGATTTGAGGTCCATCGCGCTGTGAATCTTTGCAATAAGATCTACCTTACGTACCAGGGAACTTACTCAGTCTTTGTGACTGTCACCTATTTCACTTCGGTTCTACGTGGACTAATTCCCTGGCGAGTGTATTTCCCCTTTGTGGACTGGCGCGACGGGGTCTCGAGTTTTTGGTTCGCTTCTGGCCTGGAGTATCTGGTTATGTCATCTGGCGTCTATTTTAATCAAATGACAGACGTTTTTCCAATGATCTTTGGCATGACCGTTCGCCTACACCTGAAGTTGCTCCGCAAGCGCATCCAAAATTTGCGCACTGATCCCGACGTGCCCGAAGAGCAGAGCTATGAGCAGCTTCTGGGCTGCATTTCTGATCACAAGATGATTCTGGAGTAATTATTAAGCCAAATTCATTTAAGAAAATGATTTTTTATTGCGTTTTCTCTTAGGATTTGCAATCACATGCGTTTCTACATATCATTAACCGTCTTTATACAGTTTTTACTGGCCGGTTTGCTGTATGGTCTCACCATGATCAATCTAACCTTATTTGAAAATCTGTGGGCAGTTGTTGCCTCAGCGGCTTATATATCTGCGTTGACCTTTCAAACATTCCCCTTCAGCTTCACCTGCAACCTGATTGAAACTGACTGCGATGCCCTGGCCCTATCTATATTTCAGTCCAACTGGGTTGATGCCAGTCGCCGATATAAGTCCTCGCTGATTTACTTTCTGCACAATGTTCAGCAGTCTATTAACTTTACTGCGGGCTCTATATTTCCCATCTGTCTGAACACCAACATAAGTGTAAGATATTAACAAGGATTCTCTATGATATTTGATTGCATAGAAGTTTTCTTTTTAAAGGTGGCTAAGTTGGCATTTTCCGTAGTCACATTCGTCAAGCAAATGAATATTATGGAAAAGCTGAAATCAACAAACTAATGGATGGCTATAAGTAGTATTCAACAGCTTATACAACTGCAGAGAACATTTATAAAAAAAGAAATACAATAACCTTTAAGACATTAGAATATCACAGGCAAAACATAAATGCTACGACAAATTTAGCGCAATTCTTGTAAAAAATATAAACAGGTCTCTTCTGAATTCCACTTTGGAGTCAATTCCACAGAATTATGTATTTCTATTTTTGGGATGAGCTAAAAATTGAATGAAAGTACAACAAAATAAAGGTTTCTGTTAAAATGCTCCTCCAAGAAGTAGACAACGCACTTTCCGTGGAATTGATTTTTAAAATAGACTTCGGAACAGAACAGAATACTTAGAATTGTTCATATATTTAATCAAATAATTACATAATTTTTTCCTGGCAAATTTGTGACTAAATGCTTTTATATTAAATCTTTGTTCTATATTTGATTTTATTATTTACTGCTGCTTTTTTCAGCTTTGAAGTGTTTGAAAATAAAGGACCGTAATATGTAATTATCTCAGTCATCTTTTAAAGCCAATTTTCTTTTATTATAAATACATTACGGCCTCAGTCACCCACTTATACAATTAATAGATATATCAAACTGTGATCAAAGCTTGCTTTGGTGTAATACATATTTATAAAGGAAATTTGTAGTCAAAACATAGTTTAATATCCATGCAACACATAAAGCTGTTAGCCTCCAGAGTTGGCTGCTTAAAATACAAATAAAAAAGGAGGAAAATTGTGGCTACTTTTGAATGCACAGCTTTGAGGCAGACGTGCAAGAAGCAAAGCCGACGAAATGCACTGAAGAATATTGTAATCCCAGCGCTGAAAGGGGCTTCTCGTAGACGACATAACTTCTTTTGGCATAATAAAATAATATTTTGGCTATGGTCCAGGCCGGGTCAAAACAAAACCAAACCAAACCAAACAAAACAAAACACAACGAAGGCAGCAGCAGCAAACAAGCTGAAGAACAACAGAAGGAGATGAAGTGGCCTCGACTTGGCTCGTGGGTTATGGCCATGACAGCGGCAAAAGTAGCAGAAGTCAATGCAGTCAAGTGGCCTGCACAGACCAGTTAGCCCGGCCCAGTTGAGCACAGAGCCTAGCCTGGTTATAATGTCCTTTTGTATATACATAGATGGCAGGGCTAGTTTCAGGGGCCGGGCAGCCTGTCAAGTTCAAGAATTAAAAAAATGTTAAACAAACTCAGCCAGGGAAATCAAAACAATAATAATAATATGAATGTGTATGTGCGTGCTCTGTTGTGTGTGTGTGTGTGTGTTAGCCTGTTGGCTGGCATTGCTCTGCTGGCAGCTTTCCCAACTTCCTGTCTGGCTGCCATGATTTTATTTGCATGCAAGCGCGTGTCAATGTAAACTATGAGGGCCAGACGCGTTTGCCATGCCCTCATTGCAACAGGACCAGCCCAATACCCCATCACCCCGCTACCCTAACGCGCCAATCGTCCTGCCTTGCGCTCACTGAAGCGTTGCCTGTTACATTTTTGGCAGGCAGCCGAAAAGTATGCAATGTCTGCTGCGGCATTGTGCATGTCTGTGCATGCCTTTGTGTGTAGGTACAGTTGCCCCCACTTTTCTACTAAATTCAAGCATTCTGCTGTTACTTCAATCCACCAGATATTTAGGCATTTCAAAATTGCTTTTATTTGCACTGCAATTTTTGCATTTAAAATGTTCAATTGTCGTCCTCCGCCGTTTCGCACTCGAAATGCATTTAAATTCATGAGCCGTCGACTGAAAATAAAACAGAAATACGCGGTAACTCGCGGATTCTGCAATATGCATTTATATATGTGTCAACAGCTGCTGTTGCAGCAAATAAAAGACGATAAATGAACTCCATATTTGTGCATCGAATTTGAGTATACTCTTTACGAAATCTTTATTTAAATGTTGTTAAATTGCATTTTTAGTTTGTTAATTGAAAAATTCGGTTTCAAAAAATGTGTTTTTCCTGCTCTTATTTTAATTTTAAATATATTTCTTAATATGAATTTATTTCACAACTAAATAAACTGAATTTTGATATAGTTTAAAATTTTATATTTTATTTAATATCTCAGCTCAGGAAATTAACGTGCAGAATAAAAACAATTAATTATTAAGTAGCTATATTTAAAGTAAACCTTTTAATTACAAAAATATAATACTAAGACAACATTTTAATTTAAAATGAGTTTTTGTATATTTAAAGATATTATATTTTAGATAATATCTCAGCTCAAGAAAATTAAATTAACATAGCACGTGTGCTTATTTTTAATGCAGAATGATTAAAAATTGATTAATAAGTAGTTATAATTAAAGCAAAATCCTTTTTAATTACAAAATTATAAGACTAAAATATAATATTCTTTTTAGAAGTTCTGAATTCCATTTTTAAACTACAATAATTAGAATTATGTTTACAAAATCGAAGCTAGAAAAATATATAAACCTTTGTTGATTATATATATTAATATTTACATAAGAAAATATGTTTTAAAAATTTCTGTGGAATTGGAAAAGGCTTGATAATATCTAGCCATTTTTAATTTTGAACTGAAATTCAGAAAGAGTTTTAATTGCAATGAACCATCTGATTTATACAAATGTAGCCAAAACAGTGCTCATATAGAGAGAGCACAGATGATTGACCATGGCTATAAGAACAGGAGAAAAAGGCCCGAAACAAATAACAGTTTTTGGCAGTTGCGCCCACAGAGCCCGTGCTGAAATGCTGAACAGCGGAAAATAACATAAATTAATATTCAGTTAAAAATGTGCAAATATTTTATACACGCATGTCGCTTGTTGCTTTTGTTGCTCAACAACTGACTGTTGTTGTTGTTTTTCCATAAATATATTTGGGCATGTTGAGTATGTGGAGTTGGGGCAGATGGGGAGAGGCCTGCAGTTCTCTCTCTTAACGGTCAGTGCATTTTTTTGTAAGCCTTCTGCAGGACCTTTTTTTCATCTTTCGTTTTAAATTTATGAATTATTTGCGCGCTTGCCGTTGAATTTATGAAATGTAAATGTTACTGTTGTTATTGTTGTTGTTGCTGTTGCTGCTGGTCAGTAAAAATTGTTGTTGCATACTTTCTGGCATCGACTTATCTGCAGGGCTGCATTTTGTCGTGGCCCCGAGGTAATTTACATGCATTTCTGCTATAAATTAACCGACGAGTTCCCTCGAAAACACACAAATATATGTAAGTATATACGAGTATATATAGTATACAATATTTTATGTGATTTATGCAAATGTTCACAAATTACAAAAACAATAACAACACACACACACACACACACACACATGTGGTTAATTAAAAATGCATAGAATTTTACATAAAGTAGCCAACTAATATTCATAGTTATAAGTTTTCACTCGACCATAAACTCAAAGGCCCACTTAATAAGCCCAAACCGCAGGTTTGGGGCAACAATCAAATTGCCTTCTAACGCTTAAAAGATAACCAAACCGCACACTAAGTTCCTTCTGGCGCCAGCCCCCCCACACCCCCCACCATCTCTAACTGATGCCCCATCTGCACACACACATGTTGGCCTGCATTATGAGCTCATTAATTATTCATAAATATTGCTTTACGCAATTAGTTAATTCCAGGATTGATTGATTTACTTTTGTCTGCATATGTTTAAGCCTTTCAACTCTTACTCTTTCTCTCTCTTACACTCTGCTGCTGTCTCTGTCTGTCCACAATGTTCCGGGCGCTTTTGTGGCATCTCTCGATGATTTGTGTCCTCTTGTTGTTGGTGTTCTTGTGGCATTGTCTCCGTGGTTGTCGTTTCAAGGCAAATAGTTCGCACAGCTAACGACAAAATGCCATAAATGCTTTTGCCATCTTGTATTTGTATAGCGCGGTAGTAAAGAGGCTGGCGAGGGGTGTGAGTGGGTGTGTGTGGGCGTGTGTGCGGTTCAATGGCTTCGCCTATTTCTGTATGATAGTTTTGAGGCACTTTGAAGTTTAACATGTATATGCTCTATGGCAGGATAGCAAATGACAAAGCATTGAATTGTCATGGGAATTTCTTAGATATATGTATATATGTAGTAAGATTTAAATATTTGCAGATATTGCATAAAATAAGATTTTGAAAAGAGCAAAAAAGCTTGATTAGTATATTACCTATTAGGAGTTCAATAGGCCTTTTTGAAATTATTCTTGAGTAGGTAAAAAAATAGTTCACAAATGTTGGTTCTAGATGCGAGAATATATAATTATATTCAGCTCTCCACTCGGTCAATTCCAAATATACACTCATATACTATTTATGTAGATTATAAACTCCCAGGAGCATTTCCTGCATTTAAGCCTGTCTACTCTTAACTTATTTCGAAACTAACTAAGCTTTTACTTCGAGTCTTCGAGCTTTAGAGTGCAAGCGAAAAACTTAAAGTTTGTCGGCTTGCGGGCCGAGTAACTTGCTTTGCTCGTTTACTCGTGAATGACTTGTTTGTAGTTTAGGGTGCTACCGTGCCAGATTCGAATGCATACTGTCATCAATCTGTATTACGAGATGATATCTTAAATAATCTCACACAACTAATCATCAAATGAGATTGAAATTACTACAACTTGCAAATAAGAGCCACTAGCTGGGCTTAAATCGATAATAATCACAACAACAAATGCAATGACAACCGAATGTCGTTGGGGGAATACAAACATATATGTATAATACACATATACAATTGCACAAGCGAGTACATCTACATATAGCTCTGTCTGGATGTTCCTGCATTGAACCCCAGCTGAAAATTGCAGTCAACATAAATCGCCTAACAGACGCAACGTTTGGCAGTCGGCTTATGTAGGGGGTAAGCGGACGTAAGGGAGTAGGGTAACGGCATGGGTTGGCAAGGGAGAGGAAGGGGCGGTGAGGGAGATGGTCGCCAAATGCCGCAGTTGTATGCCGTCTTAGAGCCAAAGCCGATGGCAAAGCACTGTAAGGCAGTGCGCTAAATGCAAATTAATTAGACAAGGCAACTCAACCTCAATACAACAACAACAACAACAACAACAGAGCAGCATTTGGGGCGTTTTCCCCCCCTCAGCTTCAATTTGGGGGAGATTTGTGAGCTAGACACTGTGCATTAGTTTGCACGGGTTTTTAAACAATTATGATTTTGTTACCCATAGTTATGAGCCAATTGAGCGTCTATAATGTGGAGTCTACTGCCCGAAGGGGTCTAGGGGGCGAGGGGCGAGGGGCTGTCCGGGCCTTGGTTATCGGCCAACAATGCGTAAGCCTCAATTAAGCTGCTACAATTAGTGAGAGGCTTATTGTAACTGTGCACAATATGTTTGCTGCCCGTTGAAGGGGCAGGCACTTGAAATTGGATAATGATTTTGATGGTGGAGCAACAATAGGAAGATGAGTTTCCAAATTTGAGCACATATTTGCTGGAGCTTATATTAATTACATGCAATTATTATATATATTCTTCAAATCAACACTATTAGTAGTTGTGTACTGTTTTCAAACAATATATTTAAAGTATTTTACTTACTTTACAATTTAAAACTGCTAAAGTTATTTGCGTTTCTTTCGAAATTTAATTTGAAATTTGGATATATTCCAAATTATGAATTTTATAAATTTAAACGAACTTTCATTAAATTTTGTTAGAATCAAGTAGACAGTAGCAAAATTTTTCCTATGCCTGATTGATTGAAAATTAAAAGTCGATTTGGCTAATTGCTCGTTAAGTTTATATTATTTGGTTTATAGGGAAAATAAACTATACCTTTTTGTGTTTTAAATGCACAACATTTTATTAACTACAACAGACTTTGACCTATAACATTGTACCTATAAGTAATGAAGTCCCACAGATTAAATTAAATATTTATAGGTTTTATATTAAGTTTTTATTGTGTATATTTGAGTCTGTAAATGCTTTGTTTCAAATTAATATTTAGAAAAATATCACACTTTACTTTTAGCCAGATCTACGCATAAAGATATGTTTTATTGTTCTAAACTTTTGCAGTATTTTTGAGCTCTCAATACAAACTGTTGTTATTTATTTCGAAGGCAATTCATATTTGAAACTAAGTCACAATTAGCTGGGATTACGTAGAATATTTGTTTTGCTTTGGGAAGTTACTAAGTTTCATATAGAATTAAAATACCTCTTTATGTAATATTCAAAAACATATTTTAATTGTTAATTAATATGCCCAATCCTTAAATTTGTTTTATGTTTACCTTGGAACTTTCCGTATTTCTTGGATTCTGCTGTAAAAGTCTATTCCATTTGCACAGAAACTTGGCTTAAAAGCGTTTAATTCGCTTTTGAGCAGGAAACACGTTCAGCCTTGTCCGAGCATCTGTAAGTTAATACCTTTGGCCAGCTTCAACTTGGGATGTAGGGCTTCCAATGCCAATTCCAATTCCAATTCCACTTCAGCTTCAAGTTTTTGTACTTCCTGCCGGACGGTTACAGGCTCAGACTGAGACTCACATCACGGCGCACTTTGTGTCATTCTGTTGCCTCTCTGTTCTCTGTTCTCTGTACGGATGTGTTACGCTTGCTGCCGGTTGTTGTTGTTGTGTTGTTGTTTTTTATTTCATCTTGTTCTTGGGGTCCTTTTTTTGTGTTGTACTGTTAGCATATTTTATGCAATGACAATGGCTTTGGCCTCGCCACTGTTGGTAGTTTATAAATCATTTGAGATAAGCTGCTGCACAACGTGCAACACCTGATGCCTTTTTGAAAGGATGCCGACCCAGGCCAGCAGCGTGCCATGCCATTGGAGTATTCTACGTTAAAAATTGCAAACAACGACTAAATGGGCACAAAAAACACTAGCGGCAGTCGCCGACCGAAGGCAGCCACCAACGAGGAGCACATAACAAAATTGAAAATAAAAAAGTACAAAACAAAAAAAAAAACACACATAAAAAAAGCAAAATGGTAAACGACAACGGGTAGAACAGGAAAAGTTCCAATGTACATCTATATGTTAGTTTGACGAATGAATGCTCTTTCTGATAATAAATTTAGATACAAGCTCAGTGTTGAATTTAAAAAAAAAACTTTAGCAAATAAAAAACTTTATTTAAAACTTCGCTCTGCAATAACTGACAGAAGTTAAATTTCCACACAAAATGTTTTTCAGTGAGTATTCAGATTACAAATATATACAGAAATACTTTGAAAAGTAATTAGTACAATTGAAGTAGATAAAAATCGTATTAATATCCTTAAGGTTCGATGTTTTGTATAACGAACCTGTGTAACTTAAGAACGTCTCAATCTTAAAGAAGAATCTTGTTAAAAGCGAAGCATTTAAAGTCCCACGTTGGGACCACCTCAAAACAATAGAATCCCCAATTGTACAGAAAAATATTGGAATAAAAGGGTTAATGCAAGGTTAGGAAAAATAAGAAGATACAGAAAGTTAACGAGATTAATGTTTCATATAATTAAAAGTAAAAACAATTAGATAATATGATATCATAATATACTCGTATGATATAAAATATAATATGGTATTATAAAATATGATAATTGATATTATAATGGTATTATAATATGGTATTATAATATATGATATATGATATTATAATACCATATTATCTAATTTTTTGTATATAATATGATGATATCATAATACCATATCATCTAACTTTACTTTACTTTTAAAATATATAGAATCCTTTCTAAATAACTATTTGTAATACAATAAAATGTAAATAAAAACCTTTTTAAAAAATATCCAATCTGTTTGAAAATATACTATATATGTACATATATAATTACTATACTATTAATATATATAAAGTTATGACTATACTATTAATATAAGTGCTTTTGGGCATGCCAAGTGGCAACACTTATCAAGAAGACTCCTTTCTCGTAAGGGTAGAACAATAACAACAGCATCGAGCAACAAAATTGTTTGCGGTGCGGCGTGGAGCAAAATATGAAAATGTAAATAGCATAAAATGAAAACCTGCAATGGCAGCACTTTTCCAACACTCTCAAGATAGTGACGAGGGGGAGTCGGACGGGGTAAACAAGTCACATCGTAGGGTTTGGTTTTGGCTTGACGGTTGAGAGTTGTGCGAGGGGTCTGAGGTTGGGGTCTGGGGTCTGGGGTTGGTGGGGGTAGGCCAACCCTGTGCGCTGCTTCGTGACTGACGCTGAGTGCAAGCTGTTTAGCTTTCATGTGACAAAGTAAATTTCAATATATTGAAATTGTTATTTAAGTAGAGTGCACGTGGAGCCCAAGGAGGCGACATGCTCCTAGTACCGTCGTACCCTCGTACTGTTATGTGTATGCCGTTATGGGTCGCCTGGCAGCTGCTGTCTCTTTGCCCGCAGCAGCAGCAACAGCAGCAGCAGCAGCAACAGTGGCAGCAGCTCATTCCTGGCCCGTTACTGTAAATAGTGTCATAAATAAATTGCCGTGATTTGTGTGCCAGCCACCGGAGAGGCGTCTATAAAAAAAATATCATGTGCCAAACAAATTGCATTTTAAAATGCAGCCCAAGCGATTTTCTAACAATAGTATATAAAGTACAGTTGCCACCCTCAGCAGCACAATAAAAAAAACATGAATAAAACCAACATGGCTGCCACAGCTGAGAGAGCTAGCGCCCAGCTGGTGAGTATGGCAAACGATTTAATTACAAATAAAGTAATTTTTAATTGAATAACCGCCAAAGTTGATGGAAAAACGTTTCGTCGCCATACCCCCCTTCACCCCCTGGCTGCCCTACACCCATCCCTAACCAAACCAAATAAAACCCAGGCCAGTCCATACACACTCTGCTATAAAAACTGATCGATTTTCAGTTTCGGCTTGATGCAAGCGGCGTGAAAAATGCGCATCAGCTTCAGCGAGGAGGAGACTTCACTGTTGTTGTTGTTCTTCTTGTTGTTGTTGTTGAATATTGGAGCCACCGCCCCACTGACCGTAAACTGATTCTCACTACTGTGCGTGCCAACATTTGTTATAAGTGTATGTATGTGCATATATTTGTCTGTGTATGTGTGTGTGTGTGTGTGTGTGCGTTGCCGTATGTGTGTTTGTGTGGACATTAATTTTGCCACTTTTCCGCCCTTTGCATACCGCCGTGCAGTGGTTTGCTCTGGTCTTGGGAATGCCCTACACAAACAACGAGGTCGTACTCTCTTAAAAGATCATCATGGAAACTGTGGATTAAGCACTAATAAGTTATATTAAGGATTACTTATAGCTACAGCATCATCATAAGTTAACCATTTATTAACTAAGCGATTAAACCTAGCGTAATAGTATACTCTATGAAATAAGTTAGTTTTAAGCCAGCGTGATGTGTATCTATAACCATCCAAAAAATTGTTAAAATTAATCCTAACCTAACCTAATCGGATGTTATTAAAATTACTGAGAGAGATAACAAAGATGGCGGCACAAAGAGAGTAATTCTAAACCGTGTTAGGGTTAAAACTGAAACCGGAATTGGAATATATAGATAATGATTGTAAGAATGCTGATTAAGTGCTAAATAACAGTTACTGAAACACTTTAAGCAATATATTAAGCAATGATTAAGAATTCCTATTTATAAGCACAAAAGCACATTTAGTTCAACAAACTTTCCGGACTATCCTGACTAATATTATACTAGTATATTTATACACAATAACTTAAATAAAATGAAAATACAATAAAAACTGCAATTATTTTACTTCCAACTCACCATTTTCACATTCATTCATATTTTTTAAAAAAGTAAACAAACGTTTCTAATTAATTCATTTACAATACTTTGATCTCTAGCGTATCCAACTGTTAAGGATACCCAACCTTATGTCCTGCATCATACTTTTTTCAGAAATTTGCCGTCGCTTCTTTTTCGCTGCGCTTATTTGCAATTGCATCATCGATTTAATTGCAAATTAATTGCTTCATCATTGGCTCGCGCATGGTCGTCAGCCAGGACACTGGCAGGACCTGGCCTCGATATACCACCACACCACAGGCGAAACCTGCAACGCACCACCAGCCCCAGCAAAGTCATCATTGGATTCGAGCAGCTGCCGTTTATTTTTACATTTCGCGCCGGACGCTGCATTACTTTGTAATTATTGTGGCAAATGGTTTGTTTGCATATTGATTACAGCTGCAAAAAGCCAAGTGTGGTCAGGCCCCGCCCCAACTCCCTCCCTCCTCCGCCCGGTGTCCCACTCAGTGGCCAAAGAGCAGCGCATAATGTAGGCTCTGGCCACATAAGGGGCCCTAGTCCTGTCAATTCCCCGACACTCCCCCTTCCAGCTGAGTGGAAGATGCAATTGTGATTTAGGTCACTTACTGGCGCCACTTGGATCGTTTTATACTTAGCCCAAGCGATGCTAATCCAACAGCTGTGGTGCTGGTGACCGAGCTGATGGCCAATCTTGTGCAAGCAGAAGAGCCACTTACATTAGTATAGATTGCAGATGATGCACTGCAAGAAGTTTATAAAAATGAGAGAAAATAGCGATTGACACCAAAAAAGAATAAATAAGTTTTGGGATAGAATGAACTTACTATTTTTTAGAGTGTAGTTATGTATTTTTAGAGAGGCAATAATACAAATTTTCCATATTTGAACATCTGAAAGTTGTTTTCCTGTTTTTCAAAGTGTAAGCATAATATTTGTGAATAGATTAGTGTTTAAGATATTATTTCTATGGTATTTTAATATCTAAAAAATTGAGTATTAATATTCTCAAATCTTTTCATACAATACATATACTCATAATTAGAGTGACTGCATTATTCAATAATCGTTACTCGCAGCGATTTCTGCGTATAGAAAATGTTTGACTATTTTATAAGCTTTAATCCACAATACATAATTTATAAAATGAGTTTGGAGACTCATAACTATTTGACATTAAAGTTTAAATAACTGAGAATTTTAAACGTATGCTGCTCTAAAAAGTAGGCTACAAAGTTTTCTGTGAAATTGATTCGGAAGTGGAATTTAGAACAGGTCTGTTAAGCTGCCAATGATAAAAATTACAGCAATAGAGTTCCGTTTTATTTTACTTACCGTAATTGTAAATGTGTTTAACTGTACGTACGTATATTTATTAATGGAAACTAAAATGAATCATGATTTTATGTCAGCTATATACATTTTAATGTCAGTTTTATGAGCTGCAATTCTTCATAAAAGTTATCAAAAAATTGAACAAACTTGGTTTCGCAGACATTTTTGGTCTGAGTTTAGTCTGCTCAATCAAATTTAAGAAAATTGCCTGGCGAGCAGTGGCAAATGCACGAGTAATGGAATTTGCAGCGCCAATTGCATTGGAAAAGTAGCCACAACTGCAACAAAGAGCGTGTCCTGCGCCTGCAGGACATGGACGTAGACGCAGGACGTGGCTGGGTAGACAGGCACATCATAAAGGCAACACAAAAAAAATTTGCGGTTGATGCATTTTTATGAAGCGAAGCGTAAAGTGGACATGGATGAAGTTCTCTTTGTCTCCCCTCCTTGCCCCACCCTGCTCCCACAGTCAGTATGTGTATGAGGGAGTTCAAGAAAATATAATAATAAACTAGAAAAATGACAAAAGACATGTTAAAAGCACACACACACAAAAAAAAAGTGGCGCAGGGTGGCAACGCCGCTGACAGGCAACAAAAGTTGACAGGCAGCACTTTTGATAGGCCGGGCAGGGGCGCTGCGGCGGGATGGGCTGGAGAGAGACAACTGCTGCAAAGATTTACTTGACGATAGACAAGAAAAGAGGCGTGTAAAGTGCCGCCAAGCTAAAAAATATTTGCACAACAATGGAAGCCACAGAAGAGAAAGCAAAAAAAAAAATACACAAAAAAAAAAAACAACATCATATATGCAAAGAGGAAGAAAAGGATGAAGAAAATAAGAAGAAGCAGCAGGCACTAAAAAGGCAGCTGGCTGTTGGGTAGAGTAGTCCTGTAGTTGGGTAGTAAAATGTAAGTAGCTATAAAATATGAATATAATAGAGCACATCACATCATAATGCGCCCGCAGCGAATGCACCAAAGTGGGTTGAGGGGAATGGGGTGGGTGGTTGGGTAGTTGATTAAATCTGTGAAGTGATCGAAGTGACATGCATGAACACGACAAGGACACTTGAGGCGCCGCTTACATAATGGCGGATAGTGCTGGGTACTTTGACGATGACGATGGCGATGGCGATGACAATGAAGTTGAAGTTGAACTTGTTTTCGGAGTTGTTTTTATGCATGGAGCGCGTGTGAAAAACTTCCGCCAGTGCATGAATAGTGTACGGCAGTTGAATGATGTGTGGGTGAGCTTATGAGGCTGTTACGCTGATAAAGAGCATTTTTAAGCTGTATCTATAATGTAAGCAGGAAAGGGACTCTCCCAAAAGCCGGTAAATGGTAATGAGTGCGAGAAAACTATAAGGTATCATTTATATAGCTAGTTAAAGTGTGGTCTTAAAGTATTATAAAGTATCCTCTTTTAGGGAGTTAAGAATCTTTACCTGAGAGTTAAGTAAAATTCTATTATTTAACTCCAACCAAAGTAAACCAGTTTGTTGAGAAAGATTTGTAAAAAAACCAACTAAAAATGAAATTATATAAAAATATAAATACATATAACTGAGAGTAAAGTAAATTTCATTTATTTAATTCTCACTAAAATAAGCCAGGTTGATGAGAAAGAGTTGTAAAAAATTCACTCAAAAATATAAATATTATATATATAAAAGGATTTATCCTTTACAAAGCTTTGAAATGTTGAACTAGTAAATACTAATACATAAATTATTAAGGAGGAATAAATTATATAATATATTCGCACAGTTTGGTATATCTCTAATGTAGTTAAAAGAAGTTTAAAAATAAATATTTTAAAAAGAAATTACGCAATTGGAAATAAAATATGGTATTATGATCATTGCTAACACTCCGAAAATCAATGTATTGTATATGAGGCTTTTCTACGATTTTCTGATTCTAAAAGACCATGATAATGAGATAGGTATGATATTAAACCTGGAATAGTTTAATACACCTACTTAGCCTAGGCAACTATCTAAACTGACAGCATATCACTTAGCTAAGCCATTTTTAGCATAGTTGATGGCACTTAACTTCATTCTCATTAAGGTCTAAAAACTTGAAGGCCAACCTGTGCAGCTGTCAATCTTGCTGTTTTTCAGTTGAGCGCTCAATCAATAATCAAACAAACAACAACAACAACAACAACAGCAGCAGCAAAAGCCAACGCCTATATCAACACCTTGACAAGCCAACAAAGGAACCAGCCACAGGGGATCGGGACCGGGACAAAGACAGGGACAGGGACCGGACGGGACGGCAGTTTGGTTGATTCAGGCGGCGTCTGGCGGAGCAAAATGTTATGCATTATATAGAAATACTATATAACTAGGGAATGGGCAAACATTAACGCCATGGAGCATGGCCATCAGGAAGTTGCACAATCGGCCCAGCCATCAAACCAGCCAAGTTAGCCAAGGCAGCCGGCGGCATCAACGTCGTCCACATGCAACTCCGAGTTGGAGTTGGAGTCGAGTCAGTCAGCGCGTCAATAACTTGGACACAAAGGCGGCGCATGGTGTATGCAACATAATTTTATGGAGGCAAGGCATCCCAGGGCGAACAGGACGCCCAGGACGCCCAGGACGGTACACAAAGGCCAACGGAGCGAACCGGCGAGCCAAGGCGAGAGGGGTAAGAAGGAGGTGAGTGCCAATGACGCGTTGCGGTTTATTACCAATGCCATTGTATACTTTATGGCGTTGCCAAAGTAAATGGGCGTGGCGGGGGAGTGGACGAGAGGAGCGGTGGCGGGCATTGGTCGAAGTATGACATTAAGTGTGCAAATGTGCAGCTGAACGAAGCGTGCGCAGGGTGTGTGTGCGTGTGTGTGTGTGTGTGTGTATGTGTGTGTTGAGTGTGTGTTGACTTTTAACTTAAATAAATTTGCTTTGCAGGCACTGCGTTATGCATGGTGATGTGATAGGGGGAGTAGAGGAGGGGAGAGCAGCCAAATTGCGGGTGTGGCTGATTCTTGACAAGTTAAAAAGCAGAAGCACTTGCCAATTTGATTTAATATGCATAAAAATTTAGTGAAACCACTCAAAGAACTTCTGGGCAGACTATTTAAAAATCACGTAGCATAAGAATATAGAGGCATATCAAAAAAAGGATAGTCCAGGAGCAGATAAAATTAAAGTCAAGTTCCGGAGAATCAATTGTTGAAATATATTTAATCAAATGAAATAGCAAGAATATTTTTATTTATTTTTGAAATTTAACTTTTTTTCTTAAACATTCCCCATAAATATACTGAAATTAGATTTTTCCATGTGTGTTCTGAACTGTGAGTAGGATTTTTGAATTAATATAGCAAGCGCACAATTAAATTATGTATAAATTATTTGCTGCTACTGCGTTCTAAAGTTGCTCAAAAATTTCATTAATTTTATGAACAATTTTTTAGTCTTGAAAATCGCAGAAAATGGCCATTAACTGGAGACCTCCAAAATGGTTACTTGTAGTGGACTCCCTTTAATTCTTGAGAATCGCGATCTGTCTCTTTCTCACCCTCTCTCTCTCTTTCGCTTTCTCTCTATCGCTCTCTCCCTCTCTCTCTCCCTCTCTCTCTCTCTCTTTGTCTTTCTCTCTCTCTCTTTCTCTCTCTCTCTCTCTCGCTCTCTCTCCTCTCTCTCCTCTCTCTCCCTCTCTCTCGCTCTCTCTCTCTCGCTCTCTCTCTCTCGCTCTCTCTCTCTCTCTCTCTCTCTCTCTCTCTCTCTCTCTCTCTCTCTCTCGCCTCTCTCTCTCTCTCTCTCTCTCACTCTCTCACTCACTCTCACTCTCACACACACACACACACACACTAAAATTGACCATCAAAAAAAACTATTACTATTCACAAACTATACCTCCAAAATGACAAATTGCAGTGGGGTCCCTTGAATTCTTGAGAATCGCAGAGAAGGGCGATCAAATTATAAAACTATGTTTGTATGAATAACTTTGTTGTTTATAGAGATATCCGCGCCAAACTCACCCAATCCGAGTTTCTAAACATTTTCTACAATCTGACCAAATTTGATCAAAATCGGGTCACTATATCATATAGCTGCCATAGGAACGATCGGTTTTGTGTAAAAATTAATTACTGCTAGATAGCTAAATAGCCGTCCTTTGTGTTTTTTTTTTTTTTTTTTAATTTTCTACTCTATGCACTCCTTCTACATCTACCAATGTCTCTGACTGCCCTCGCAATAGGCACTGCTGCTGTCTTCTGGTCGATTTTCTTTGCTTTGCTTTTCCTGGTTGCCATCGCTGCTTGCATTTTCATGTGCGTGTTAATTTTATTTGCAGTTTTATTTTCATTTACGTTTACGTTTACTTCAATGACCTTTTTGCTCTGTTGGCCATTGGCTTGTGGCTCCTGGCTCTGATGTTGTTGATGTTTGTTGCCTCTGCTACATTTGTGGCATTTTAGTTGAGTGCATTTTAAGTGCCGCCAGGCCCAGTCCCCAGCTCTATCAGCTCTCTGGCAGTGTGAGCAGTAGTTGTTCTTCTTTTTCTTGATGGTCTCAAGGTTATTGGCCCGCCCCCAACGGGAGGGAAAAGCAACAATTCTGTTATTATTTACATTTGCTTAAGTTGGCCAGCGGCGTTTTGCTTTCTACAGTTTTATTCGCTTCGTCGTTGGGTTGGCAAATGTTAAACAAAGTCTAGACACGACAACAAATGCTGGAATATGCCATAAATATTTCAGCACACCAAAGCGAAATCACGCATACGCAGCGTAAGCCCAGGGCAGGTGCTCATCGGCAGCTTCTACCTGTTTTTCCTGTGTGTTTTATAAAAATATTAAAATATACATACTATAAATATGAAGTCATAATTCTTTATACGTGTCTAACGCTGAGCAGCATGCAAATTGAATAAGGCGACAAAGTATAATGCCATAAATCTATGAGACTCCAGATACTATGAAAAAAGACAGGTATAAACCATAATTTATATAATAAATAAGTACATTTGGGTGTTTGGTTGAGTTATTTAAAATAAAATAAATTAATTTTTTCAACCATTCAACTATTTTCACGATTGTTTCTATGGAAGAAGATTATGATCACATTTAGTAAATGGCATACTGATCCTTAAGATTGATGAGTTTAGTCAAGATATCTTGAAAAACTAAGAAATTTTCATACAACTCAAATTTGTACCGATTGTTCTTAGACACCCACTTATAAATAAAGTTATCCGATCCGTGCCAAGTTTCTATAATTTTCATTAGCCCTAAAAACAGACCTGACCATATCCACTCAGTTCTTCGCCCTGGCTCAGAATATGCTTATACATTTAATGGGATCGTGATATTTTGGGGACAATATTATAATACTCTCACAATACTTTGTCTGCATTACCCATGCCTAATAACGAGCGAGTTTTCAGGTAGAAACAAGTCTCAACTTTGAACATTTTCATTCCCTACATCATCTCCCTCTCTCTCTCTCTCTCTATATATATATATCTAGCTTTCCATTACTCCCTCTATAATTGTGAATGAATTTTAACAAAAATCATTTTCATGACGGGCTCGCTGCCGACAGCTGTCTGCGAAACTTAATGCCCTGACAAATATGTCCCCAAAGGCGGTATCTTGGTATCCTCATGGATGCAGGCTCGTTCCTCGATGCAGGTTTTGAGTTACTCAAAGGAAATGAACAGAAATGTAACAACAAAAGTAAATGTCGCATACAAATTGGAAAAAAAATAACGTAAGAAGAAAATGGCAAAGCCCACCACTTGACAGGAAGCGAGTGCCCCGAAATGTATGCTACACTTTTTCGCATTCGCTTTTCTTCGCCTCAAATGAAAGCAAGTTAATTTGATTTGGAAATTTTGAAAGAGCAGTTGCCAACATAGGCACATGGTGAGGGCGGGTTGTTGGCGGAGGGATTGACAGTGATGGTTTGGGGACTAATAAACGTGTCGCCATTGTCGCTTAGGTGACAAAACATGGAAGAAGGGGGAGCGTGTAGGGAAGCCAAGTGAAAGGCAAGGAAATTGAATATAAGTTGATAAATCTAACAAATATAGAATGCTCTAAATGCTCACGGGCACAGTGTCAAGATGCCTGAAATGCATAAAGTGACAGGTGAATTGTAAAGTGTTCAATTATTGTATTAATGAAGGCAGCCAATGTCGTTGTCTGTGTTAAGATTGTATCAGCATAACGAAGTCCAATATTTATGTAGAAATAATCGTGAAACCTCATCAATTTTGATCACCAGTGCTACTTTTGTCGATCACAGGCGTACGGTCTTGTAGTATACCATAATACTTGTACCAAACGTGATAATTAGTTTATTTTATTCCAAGTTTGATCACTGTAGCCTGCTCAGGGAAAAGCCAACCAGACAACCAGCTCACTCGTAAGTCAGACAACAAAACAGAACGCAACTTTTTGCCGAACACGTCGACTTCCATTTCCACTTGAATACGCCGAATGCGACGACGAGGACGACAACAGAGTCGACAGCCTTGTGGCAGCTGTCAAGCGAGACAACCTGGCGAAGTAGCTGCTTCAATATAAATAGCTAACTGGATACCTGAGAGCCACCAAGCCGAACCCTACCCCGTTCCAATATTCATGGCAACGTACCAAGCACAAGGCAGCGAACAGAAAAGTACATCAAATGTACATTAGTGCGGTAGTTAACTTATTCATGTACACAACACCAACGCCCACTGGGCTGACACGCCTCCTTTCTGTACTTCCCCCACTCTTCGACTTATTTTCGTGTTGTTGTATCACTTTTTGCCACCGAAAAAAGCGAGGAAAAAAAATTGTCAAATGAAATATAATAAGGGTACGCTGGGGTTGGGTCTGGGTGTACGAGTGCCTGCTTTATAAGCTGACTCCATTTAACTCCTACGCACTTGAAGCTCGACAGCAGCATTCGGCGACGGAGTCCTCCGTCAAGTGTGTCCTTGGCTAGCGACTTCAATGCTGTCACTCTGCTCGGCAGACAGACAAAAATTTGTTTTGAGCTTAGCTCCTGCCGCATAGTTTCCAGTTTTGAGTTCTTGTCGGTTAGTCGCTGGTGGGAAAGGGCACAAAGGACTTGAAGCAAGTATGAAATAAAGTCAAAATTCCTCCCCTTTCAAAAAAGATCCCACAGCTGCCAACAACTCTCCCCAACTGCTACCGACTGCCTCAAAAAGCGACAGCAGCTGCAGGTGAAAGTTTTGTCTAATTAAAAAATGCTTCCTTGGTAAGAAAATTGCCGCTTCATTTGGTTGCCTCAGGTGGGCGCCCTCCTTAGAAGCCCAAGGAGTCAAAAAACCCCAAAGAACATTCTTAAAACTTCCAATAGCTTACAAAATCCAAGAATTTTGTTTGGTTTTGCTTGTTTCTTTTCATATTACACATTCCATATTACCTACATATATCGTAACTTTGTTCACAACAGCATTACTTACATCCAACTGAGTTACTATAATGTAATAAATTATTGAAACACTTGCCCCATATAAGTTTTAATAAATAGAAAGAAAATAGCTTGAGTTAGACATTCCCTATTTCTATATTTATTCCTTGTCATATCTTTAGTTAGTAAGTTGTGAATCTTAGTTCCCGGTCTATTTAGGAACATTTGCGAATAATGATAATGCTCTTCCTAGATTTTCAGCACTCATAACATTGTCAAAATTAAACGAATATCCAAACGATATCCATATTTTTTTGTGCCATACTTTCCAGTCCAGCCATATTATTTTATTTATTTTAAAAAATGCACTTTCTTTGGTTGTCTATTAGTATTCAACCTTTTAAAGCTTTGAGCACCATAACTTTGTCAAAATAATTCTGAATTTGATGCGAAGTATCTTTTTGATCATGTCTAGTACTCAAAATTAACCTGGCACTTTAAATTTATACATATTTATCCATAGAATTTCAAATTGGGAGCAAGGTTTACACATTTTCAAAAATTTAAATTATGAATGAACTGAAATCTTCAAATTTCACTTTTTATCGACTGCGGACATCATAATTAAAAAACGCAATGCAGCGATATTAATTTTAGCAATTTATTAATATATGACCTTGATGTCTCTGGTGAACTTCTACTGTCGCATTAATGCGTGTCCTTATGGGATATTCAGGCAAACTATATTGGACTATAACTCTTTCATAATAACTTTACAACTACTGCGCCGATCTTTTCCAGCTGTTTTGCAATTAGGGCTTACTTTACCTTTATTATCCTGTTAAAATTCATCCAGTTTAATATATCTGAGATGGGGCTCCAGCTCACCTAAGAATCAGTTTGTTACAAATCTTAGGCTGCATATGTTTTCACATACACACCCACACACCCACACATACACAGTCAGAAGTCACGAAGTAACATTTGCGCGTTTGCGGTTATTTTGCTTAATTTATGTTGTAATTATTTTGTTTTGCAAACCCCCTTACCTCACTTCCACGTCTATTCCGCCTATGTCAAAGCAACGCGCGCGTTATAAATATTTGCTTATAAATGTCTTACACTTAGTTCAAGTGCGCGCCTGTGTGAGAGTGTGTGTGTTTGTGTCTGTGTGTGTGTGTTCGACGGTGTGAAATGTGTGTAAATACCCAAAACACCCTACGCACAAAAGTTCCTGCTACTTCCCCTGTTGTATGGGTTGGAGGTGTGGGCGGGAGGCGGTAGGCGGTAGGCGGTAGGCGGCAGGGTCTTTGTCGCCATGTTTGTTTGCAAATAAATACAATTCGAAGTGTACTTTATGGCAACGCTTATGTCGTACTAATTAAATGTCACTCATACGCACTGTAAGCCGCCACAACACGACTGTGTGAGTTGCCTGACTTCAAACATTAAATGTATGCATGTATTTTGCATGCTGTCGTTGTTGTAGTTGCTGATAGCCCAGCGAGCGAGAGAGAGAGGGAGAGGGGTATCGGAGGTCCTGCTTAGTTACTCCTGACATCTTTGCAATTGACATGTGCGTGTGTCTGTGTGTGTGGGTGTGCAGGACGACCATCTATTGATGACGAGAGCTGCTGAAATGGCGTGCAAATGGCTAATTAATAGCCTGGCTTGTTGCCTCGTGGGTGTCTAAGTCGTTAGTAAGTAGTTGGCATTAGAACACACTTTCTTCTGGGATTACTAAGTAGTTAAATATTCTATTTTAAAGTGATTGTAAAATAAGTAAAAGTGAGTCGGCTGGGAGCGACTAGATAGTGATACCCTGTTACCAGTTCTAAGGCATTATAATTCAATTTCACGTATACTCAAAACATGCGTATTTAGTAACTGTTTTAATGAATTTATTGAATTTATTCAAAATTGAAATTACACTTTATAAGATTATGATATGTAGAAAAGTCTGAGATGTAAAGACCAAATGTGGTGTTCCCCTTTTTTGCAAGGATATTGAATCATTGACAACCAGTTTTTGTAAAACGAGAAAGAAATATGTAGATTGCTGCTGCAAATTTGTATTATCTTTTAATTTTTTAAAATTTTGTTTTAAATATTTATTTGTATTTAGAATTGCTTATTGCTATCTTGCTATTAGGAGAACTGAATAAAATTGGTTAAATTTACAAGGAAAAAATGAATATAATTAAAAAAATTAAGTAAAATTGAGCTTATATTATAACTAGAAGAAAAAGAATAGGGAAATGAAATTTACAATATTTCCATGATTTCATGGGTAGATCACCATTTGAAAAGTTTAAGAATTCAGATTTGATTACTGACTTTAGTGGAAGCTTATACAAATTCCTCGTTAAACTCAAGCAAAAATTCTAATTTTAAATAAAAATCAACCAAATAATACCAAAGAAAATATACCAGAATACAGTTTGCTGGCCAGTGCTGCCCATGTGCATGCGAACTCTTAAGAGAGCTTAAGAGAGCGCTCGCTCTCTCTCTCTCTCAGCTGTTGTTTGGCCAGTCAATAAACAAACATGCGCGCTGTACCGCCCGCCCCGCGCCCACGCCAACAAGTATGCAACAGAAGAAGACACATGGCAGCAGCGGAGGCTGGCCAAACAGGAAATAATGCCAGGTAAACGTATGGCAATGTAAACTTGACGAAAGGTGCGAGTCAGGCTCTCACTCCCCCAACACCCAAGCTCTCTATCTCTCGCTCTCTAGCTGTCTCTCTCTCGGCTTACTCTTTGGCATCGCTTGTTTGCTCTGGCGCGTTGAGCAAACACAAAATGGGCAAATTGGCAGACACAGAGCGGCAAACAAACTTTATTATGGGTCATTGTAAAGTGCAGCACACACACAAGCACACACACTCAGCAGCAGACACTCGATTACACACACACACACACACACACACATAGACACACACACACTCATAAGGATACATATGAGGCTGCCTAAGTGAGCGAATTGAATTGAAGTGCCTATTAGTATGCAATAGATTTTTATCAAGCCGATGCTCTTTACAGCTCAAATTGTTTGCCTGCAAATTGAGTAAGCTCGCCAATTGATACAATTATTTAAGAGGTTAAGAGGGGGCGATCCTCCTCTCACTACCTCACACCCCTACTCAGACCACAACAGCTTGATAACCCTTTGAATTCATATGCAATTTAGCATTTGTGTTTGTAGTGTTTTTGCCGCATTATGTGCTATTAATTTTTAAGCCCTTATAATTTTGCCATTTGACAAAGTCAGGTAAAGAATATGCGAAAATTATTTGTGTGGATTTGTATATTTTAATTAGTTTTTGCATTTGAGACTGTGATTGCGAGTGCGATTGCTGTGTTTCGGGATCAAAGTATTGTCGCACAGGTGGGTATTGCAGCGAGCAGCGAAAATTTGCATAAATTAACTGCTGGCTGTTGTTTGGTTGGGTTTGTCAATGTGCTAACCATAAGTGGCATTAACCATAAAGCACTTAAAATATTGTGCGTGTGTACACAAATCGCTCATACGCCTCATTGCACATGGACAGCCATGCGTATGCTGATACTGGATGTGTGTGCGTGTGTATGTGTGTGTGTGTTATGCGTGTGTGTGCGATTCACGTTCAATGGCAGCTGCATCATATCAAGTGCAGCTGACAAACCGGTATATGTTTTAATTATTACATGCACTGTGACATTGAGCATGCAATTAAATGTAGTTTTCATTTATTTGAAGTTCTAAGTATTTGTTTGCTTAAATAAATAAAGTAAAATTCCTTTTGTCCTTATTACTTTTGTGTTTCAACTTGAAATCTAATTTAATAAATACCTTGATGCTTGGAAGTTTACTTCTAGTATTCTTAATCGATTTAAGTTGTTCATAAAATAACAGAAAAATTAAATGGGGGAAAAAACAAAAAATTATATATTTTTTATATTTCTTTTTATTGGTGAAAATTTGAATATTATATTTAACAAATATTGATTTTTATAGGTATTTTTATGTATTTAACTTTGTTTTTATTTTCAGGCATGTTTTGTTTGTATTATTAATCAAATTCAAAAGGAAATAATTAAATTGTGGGCCTGTTAAGACAGACTCCAGAGTTTTCCGCCTATATTCTTACTTCTACAAACTTATGTCTAATTCTATTATATTTTGCTTTGGTTAGTATAAATAATATTCAGTATAAGTAAAATTTGTTATCTTCTATAATAAATCCATGTCTGTCTCCAAAAAATATTAATAATTATAAATTATTTCATATTAAAATTGATAGTATATATCCGGGACTAGCGTAGTTTTATTGTTGTTGTAGGATGTGCCATTTTATCAAATGAAACAAATTCCTACACTTTTAAATATATATTTAATATCCTTTTTCTTTTGCAACTTAATTCTCGAACCTTTTCTTCTTTATATTATTTAACAAGCATTTTTTACAAATAAAGCCTGAACTTTTGTGGCCGAATATTAAAATTATATTTATAAAAATGTCGCAAAAACTGCATTTAATTCCCCCATTCATCCCCATTTGCTTATTCAATATTCATTTGCATCGGATCGCAGTGAGGACCAAATCGGAACCACTGTATCATTATGGTATCTCTTTTTTATCATAAGCATTTACGTAATGTAATGAAATAAAGTACTTTGCTTTAATGCATTAAATGCAACTGGCTGCGACTGTGACCCGCTGAGCGTCAAAGGACGAGGGGTGTATAAAGGTGGGCAGCTGGGTGGCGGCTTGATTAAAAATCACGCATACGCAACGTTGCACAATGCATTCCATTGAATTTTTCGCATTTTTTCTTCGCTCCCTTTGTTGCTGTTGCTGTTTTTTTTGTTTTTTGTAATTTTTGTCATTGAATGAAGCGCACTTAATAAGTGAAAATGCGCGTGGCATATTAAAAGTGACATATTTAACAAATAGCTTGCAAAAAGTCGCATCATCGTTACAATATGAATATGACAGCCGGTCAGACGGGATGGGGAGGGGCGGGGGCGGGCAGGTATGGTGTGGTCAGTGGTAAGGTGAGGGGATAAAAACAAAAATTACGACATTTTTATAAACAGCAAAAACATTGTTCGGCAACTTCTTTTGTTGTTGTTGTTGTTGCAACAATTTTGCACATTCGCCATTGGCATTAATTATGAACAAATTAATTAAATTAATTACTCATGCATACAGTAGAGTGCATTCGTGGGTCCACTCACTCGCATTCACATTCACTTTTGTGCGGTTTATACAAATATTTGCGCTGCCCGCTTGGGAACCAGAAAGTTGTAGTGAAAAACGCTTTGATTCGATACCCCAAAAACTGTTCAGCTATAATGCATTTTAAATATTTGATTTAAGTTTAAATAACAATCCTTTTTTATAATGCCAGTTTGTTGTTTCAGTACTACGCAAATGGTTAAACACTTTCGAAACTGAACCAACATCATTAAATATTCACCCTTACCCATGGGAATTTTACCATTATGTATTGTCGAGTAAGTAAGAGTCTTAGCTAGGGCTAACAGTGCTATATACAAAACTTAATGTACTCAGCCAGACTTCGCTGTTGCGTATTGTTGTTGCATGGATAACATAACAAAAAAACTTACCCCTATTTTTGTGTATGGTATGAAGAACTTAGAAACCGAGCTAACAAATACCTTCTCTCACACATTTAACCTTAAGCCCATTTCCCGTCCAACGGTGCTGGTGGTAGTAGATTTTTCAAGTTTCATACAACAGTTTTCCGTCCTTGGGGATAGATTTTGAAAAGTCCTGTACCCAGGAAAGCCTACTATTGCTGATACACGCACTGTATATTGTGTCTAAATTTGACATCCATCGGTGCAGAACTATTCAATATTTTGAGGGGATACCAAGATAACATTTCTACCAATATTGATGGCTGGGAGTCAGGGAGTTGGAGTTCCCAATATGGGAACTCCTCCCAAGCTCTTGCATTGTTTAACTGCATCAACTGATTAAGCATTCAATTGAAAGATCCTATCTGGGCACAAAGTATACCTAAAGTCACAAAGAAAACCCACAAAAGTGTACCTATTATTGGCTACAAATCTAAACCAATTTGCAAGCCTGTTTTGCAGGCCACAAGGGACAATTCCAGTGTAGCCACAGAACAGAAATTGCAACTTAAAAATCAACTTTAGTGTGTTGGCAACAATAAGAGCAACAATGCGAACCGGATGCGGAAATGCGACCATGGCACGGAGCACTTTCACCAACACATTTAACCACATTTTAAGCACATTTAAATACAACAACAAATAAAATATTCAGACGGGGTCCTTCAATGTAGGCGGGGACAATGAATTACGACGCCACGCACCGAAAAACTGCAAAGAGGAACAACACAAAAAAAAAACAGAAGGAAGAAGAAAAAGTGTGCGACAGGACAACAACAACAATAATTGAAGGCAGGCGTGGGGCACGCTGGCAGCAGGACATGCCGAAGGACAACTACAATGAGATGCCAGCAAACAAAGGCGGAGCCAGCAGGAGCAGCAGCCAGGCAACAGGAGCAAATACTACAAGCAATTTAACATTATTTTAATGCCATCCTCTGATGTCCTTTGTCTCTGCAGCTCGCCCACCCACCCAGCCTGGCCCCGCATATTTACATGCGTGTTTATCTGCCATGTAAGTAGTGTGTATAAAATAGAGCGACAGTTATCTATGTGCCTGTGTCATGACCGCCTGTTGCGAGTCCAGGCACACGTAGCAGGAGCAAACGGTACAGAGCGAGAGAGAGTGGGTGATGGGGATAGAGTTGGAGATAGATGACGAAAGAGAAAGCAACCAACACGCGCTCCAGTTGTAATAGTGTGCAAATGTGTTTGTCATTTGTCTTTTTAACGCCGAACTGCCGCCGACTGCGTACGTGTGGCAGCTCCCCAACTGGGTGCTGCCAACCCGCTGCGAGGACGACGTTTTGACTTCCGCCGGAAGTGCGCATTAAAATTGCCATTAGCCAAGCGGCAGCATCGAGGGGCATGCCACTGCAAAAGGCATTCACTTTTCGTAGTCACACTTTTTGGCAACTGCCAAACAATAGGCTCCTAATTTGCGAGCAGATTCAGCAAGGACTAACCAACAGAAAAAGGCTCAGCAATTGTCTTGCCACTTTCATTTCTGATATGCTGACTAATGACCGCAGATTTCGGCTGGGCCGTAGCTGAAACTTGAGCAGCTTAAAAAATAATCAAAAGGATCCTTTAAAGATATATTTTGGGTAATATTCTTGAATTGAATATGAAAATGGTATATACTCGTACATGCTGAATAAAAGCATAAAGCCTGTAAAAACAAGGTCCTTAAACAAGCTTTCGCTAACCAGCCGTTTTTAATGGGAATTAATGAGCTGAAAAATACATTCAGCTTTTAAGCACTTTCAGTTATTTCGTAACTTTTGATACATACAGAGAAACAATAATATAAAGTATAAAAATTTAAATATTTTTAAAATAGCATAACATAACATCTTTATTGGTTTGCAAATTTGATAATAGTATTTTCAATTTTTGTAATTTTTTAAATTGTTATTTTCTTAAAGGTTGCTGGAATATTTCAAAGTTAATAGCTGCTTGATCGCTATATAAGCTGCCCATACTCGTTTCTCTGGAATTTCTTTTTATTTAGCCATTCTGCAACACTCAGTATCAGAATGTACAACTTGTAGCTCATGGGGGGTTATCAAAGGACGCTGTCACACGGAGAATCCTTGTACGACTGCCACAGTTTCCGTTTACGCACTTTTTCTGCCATCTTAACTGTCAGTTGGCTTGTGTTTGCTTTAGCATTTGAAACTGTGGAGATGTTGGGGCCATTTGACTATCAAGTTTATTTTTTTTTTTACTATACTCTCTTCCCTTATTGGATTTATGCATGGGCAAAACTGTTTGCGTGCAAGATGCAGCTGCTGCAGCATTAATGGGCTTTGAATTGCAAGCGTTGGCTTTATCAAATGACTCCTGGTCACCTGGTTGCCCAGCATGCAGTCCTTTGGCCATGGCATAAACCGGAGCATACACAATAGGGGAGAAAAATGAGAATTATTGTTGCTTTTCTTTTGTATGCCCTGAAAATTCTATGCAAAACAAATGACAGCAATTTGTATTGTGTTCACATGTGAAGAGAAATAGAGCGAGAGGAGCTAGAGGAGTGAGAACCTAATGAACATAAACATTGTCTATTTGCCAAAGCACTTGACATATTCAATGATGTAATACAGATTTGTAAATGCGCTTAATTCAATTAAATAGTTTGCCCGGCTAATTTATGGAGCCACTCGATGATCGAAGTTTGCATTTGCAAACTGCCTGCCGCATTGTATTAATTGGTTTCGAGTACAGGGTGTTCTCGGATAACAGACAAATTGACATGACATCAGAGTGGATTTTTGGAATATTATTGCATTACAAATTATCAATCAGACACACACACAAAGCACACACTTATAAATGCGACATGAAATTGCATAATAATAAATTGTATGTGCATAAAATGTCACAGTATTATAATAAAAGGAAGCAAACTTGTCTGCATGTAGGCAACTGTAGCTTCAGATTCAACTCGATGCATTTTAATGCCATTGCAATTGATATTTCAATTAATTTTCAATTAAAAATGGTTTTAATAACATATAATACACAGACGAGGGACCAAAAGGGCGGAACTGCCGGTTGGGAAATGATTTGCGGTGGAGAGGAGGAGAGTTTATAATGGATATTTGTCAAGCTAGTATTATGTCCGAGTGTGTGAGTGACTGTGTGTGTGACTGTGTGTGTGGGTGTGTGAACTCATGTGTAATAGTATTTGCTGTGGGTTGAGGTAAGCCAGGTCCAAACTGTCTGCAATTGTGTAAAGTTCTGGTAAAGCTTTGGGCCATAATCCACTGTACAAAATATAGAGTTTGAACAGTGTTGAGTAATGTGTTAAAGTGAGAATGAAAATAGTTGAAAAAGAAGAAGCTTTGTAGGAGAATTACAATACCATTTACCCAATATAAACTAGTAATAAAACAAATAGTTTTTACATTAATTAGGCACTTTACTTTTTTAAGCACTCAACCATTTCTCTCAGTGTTTGTGAGGCTTTAATATCATTAAGCCTGTGCGTCGTTTATTATTAATATGTAAATATTTTGCTGCAGTTACTTATCATAATTTTGTGGTTTTGTTCACTTTTATTACAGTGGCAGTTTTTTGATTCAATAAATTGTATCGACTGCTCGGCAAAAAATGTTAAGGTTGGTAAATGAATAACTTAAATGGAGTAAATATTAAAATATCTATTAATTAATTTAAAATAGTTCATATTTATTTACGGCAGTAATTCTCAGCATCAATAAAAATGGGATTCTGTTATTGTACATTCAACATTTTTGATTTTTAGCAATTGTTTTCTTCGCCGGCTAAGTGCAAAGTTTTTGCTTCGCACTTTCCCAAAGGAATCTTTCACTTTGCAACGTGTTGTGGCAATTGCCATTCATCATGCGTCCCATTGGCAGCAAACTTTTGTTTCTATCAATTACGCAGCCATTTAAAGCCCTTGAGTATAATTTCTGCATGAAAATAAATTAAATCAAAAATCCAAATCAAAATTTGAGCATAAAAAAATGTGAGCAAAAATCCAGCGATTAATTAATATAGTTTAGTTATTAGTTATATTTGATGTTGGCGCGCTAATTAATTTTTGTGGTTTTATTTATTTTAATTCATTTTATTTGGCATTGTTGTTCACTTTGCACTTTGCTGTTGTTGGTTTACCAATTTGCCGCTGTGTGAAGTTGACAAAGTGCCAGGTTCAGTGGCAACTTTTAGTTGTTATTGTTGTTGCTGTTGTTGTTGTTGTTAGTTTGTTTAACAAAACCAGAACAGAAAATTTAAACAAGTTGTTGTTGTGGCTCAAATGCACTCATTGAATCAACAACAACAACAACAAGCAGCACTCAATATCAGACGATTGAAAATTAAAACAAACATAAACTGCACATTTTCGAATGGTTGAAGCCAAGTGTAAAAATAAATATTTAATTGCCCTAATTGTCGTTGCATTATTGCATAAATAAACATTGAAAACTTTTGCATATTGAATGCATTTATTATCGTTTATTATTATTGCTGCCATTTGTTGCCCGGAAATTGTCGTTTGTTGTCTGTGTGTGAAATGTTGCAGAAATTCAACCCGACAATTGCACAATGAATCCTTTTTTTTATGTCTTTTTTTGGTGATAGTCATCAGCAACATTTGACTAGTGCTGTTGATGAATATAGCTATTGAAGGAAACTGTCCATAGTAAACCATAGCAAACAAATTATAAATTATATATGCTTTTCTTGACAATTATGCCGAATTAAATGTAGTTCTAAGTAATACTCGTATTTGTATTGTTCAGGCACAAGAAATACTACATTTTGTGATACAATTTCTATTCAAAGTTTCAAAGGATATTGCCACGAAATCCTAATAAGTTATGAGGACATTCGTTACTCCATTCAACTTATCAGCAAGTCTTGAATCATAATTATAGTATTTATTATATTTAACTACTGATTATGATATTTAATCAATAATCAACAACACTGAAAATTAAAAACATTTACATTAAAATATTAATTGTAAAGTCAGTTTTTTCGAGCCTTTAACAAACAACTTGACAAGGACCACAAAGGCACTGACGATGATATCAGGGGGGGCGGGGCAATAAGTTCGGTTAACTGTGGAGCCTTGACGGGGGTGAAGTGTGAAGTGTACTGACTCTGTTCCTCACTTTGCCCATGTCGTTTACATTTAAATGTTTCAACATTTCCGTTTAATATGGCTGCACTTCCGTGAAAATTTAATTAAAAACTGGCATTTTCTTCTCCGTGCGGCTTTTGCAGCGACACATGAAAATAATGAATAATTTGTATACGGCAAACAAACAATAACAACAACAGCAAAAACATATGAGCAAAAAGTGTAAAAATACAAAATAAATGCATATGTTATATTTATATTTAATTAACAGCGCGATAGGCTATGAAAAACGATTACTTATATTTTTAAGGCATGTCATTTGCCATGTGAATAAAGCTCGAGCTAAGGTATTTATGAAAAGTATAAAAGAAATAGAACAATAAAATAAATAAATTAAATTATATATAATTTGATTAATAAGCAATGTTTACCCAAAGGGTGAAAATAAAATGCATTCTCAAATTAACAAAAATGATAAAAATTAGATGAGTGTAAGTTAAATATAATAGAATAATAAGAATTAAGTAACTTTATATATATAGAAATATTGAGTGAGCTAAAGACTTTGGAGAGTGTAACTAGATAAATTATTAAAATCATAAAAAATGTATAGTGAAAATTATTATTAATCTATAAAACTTATTACATCCATAAATAAAACCATAAACATTTCAGTATTTAGGGAAATATTTAGTTTTCAAAATATGCCAGTCTTCTATTACAGTACAGGATATATTAATGTCCATCACTCCCAAACGAGAGCACATTTTGCGCTTTATTTGTATATTTTTCTGCCCTGGCATTCAATTGGTTGTTAAAAGTTCTGGCAACCGACCAGCAACAAGACAGAAAAAGTTGTTATTATTGTTATTATTACACTATACAACGCACAACAAGCACAACACCGCACAAAAGCTGCGTTTTTTAATTAAATAAATACATGTTTTATATGCCACAAAAGAAATGTTCGGCTCCAAAAGCCACCAAAAGTGCAACGACACGAGTTACTGGCAAAAATGCATCAGGACTCGAGTAAGTATTAAAAGTACGAAATGAAAGTATAATAAAATGAAATATAAATTTAACACATAAATGAAAGAAGAAAAAAAAGAACATTCAAGTGGCTGGCACTTTTGGGTCGACTTTAACAAGTTGCTGCACACAAAATTAAACAACGTTCGCGCAGTGGCTGAGAAATTTGCAAATTATAATTATTTCATACCTGGGCCAAAAGGCAAATTTGCGCTTCACTCAAAAAAGGACTTCGGCCGGGCAGGCGACTGCTCGTAGCCACACCGGATAAAACGCTTTACAAGCTGTAACCAGGCTTCAGGCCGAGTCCTGGCTGGCAAAGTGCGCAATGAAGAGCCTGGCAAAATGGCAGCTGCGTTAGATGGGCGACCCAACGGAACGGTTTTTTTGTTTTTCTTTTTTTTTTTTGGATGGGTACGGGGAACAGGGCACAGGGGACGTGACAGGTCGAAGCACTGGGCAAACTTCAATTACAGCTTAAAACTTTCAATTAAAAACTTTGCAGCGCGTGAGAAAAGAGTGTGGGAAAAATGTGAAGTGCCTGGTAAAAAAATGCATTTTGAGGCAGTCGAGCTTAGGAACTTACAGTCGAAATGAACAGATTTGCTGGGCAATTAGAATCTGAATAAAGAATGGAGCTGTACCTAAAGTGCTCTCATATGGGTCAAGTGAAGCATAGAAGGGACGAAAATATCTAGAACGACTGTTCAAAATAACAAAAATTATAAATTATACTTTTGAGTTGATTTTAAAACAGATTTTAAAGTGTCATAAAATTACCAACTTAATTGTGGTACTGAAAATTCATTAATGATTAATTATTTCTAAATAACTCAATGAAGTTCGGTTCGGGCTTAGGTTAGACAATTTATTGGTACGCAATTGGACTTAGAGTGGAATTTCGGGCTCGAACCGCCCGATTCAACCCTGTCTAGCTCTTAACTAGCTGTAATCATTATTAAAGCTCCTTTTACATTCCATCTCAAGCTGTTGAGCTTGGCATCTTCAAGAGCTGCTGCCTCAGACGAAAAACTTTATCCCAAACAAAGAAAATCCCGCACCGACTTTGGCCATATGGCAAATTTGGCGTCGCCTTCGTCGCTTCGCCGACTCAAAAGTTTTGCTTAAATTTTTCAGTTTCTTTTGCCATTTTGTGCGGCACAACAGGCTGGGAATGCATTTTTAATGAATCCCTAAAAGGTGAATGTAACCTGCAACGTGGGCGAGACAAGGTGAGAAATGAAACCAAAAGAAAATGCAGCAGAAAATGTTGCAAAAATTGAAAAGCGCAACTTTGACTTTGCTGTGGGTGAGTGTATACATGCATATATATGTTTGTGTGCGTGATTGTGTGTGTGTGTGTGTGTGCGTGTGTGTGTGTGTGTGCGTGTTTGTGTTTGGTTTCTCGTCAGAGAAACTCAACGCAACACCAGCCCAGGCCAAACTCTTAATTGAATTAAACTTTTTAGCTACAAAGTACAAGCGAAAAAAATATTTTTTAACGAATTTTTTCCGCTGTCTTTTTAAACCCTTGTGGTGGGTATTGTTATTTTAGCTCTGTGTTTGTTGCACTTCGAAAAAACGAAATTAAATGCACTCAAGAGTGCTTCTAATTTGAATTCTTTAATAATAATTGATTTTCAAGGATGCCCAATGAAGGGACACTACTTACAATAATTCGAATTTCAAAATTCATTCATTCAAGGATACATTGGATGGCATACTGTCAAAATCCTTTTAAAAATGTATTCAATCAACACATTTCATGAAATGTAATTAATTTTGAGTCCTTTAAATGAACATTAAATACCCTATCCTTCAGTAAATGTCCCTTTCGTAGCACACACATCAAACTCCAAAATATATTGCTAACATCAATCAAATATAGGACAGCTTTAGTTTCTAGGACATATTCTAGAATCTGGCTTAGTTGTGGCTAAATTTTGACTTGATTGGAAACTGGCATTACTTGATTGGAGTCTACCTTTATTTTAAAATCCAATAAAAACGGAAAGGATTTCCATGTTTGGTTAAAGTTCATGTACTCCAAGTTGAATTATTAAACCAAACAAGTTCCTAGCTATAAAATAAATACTTCATAAATACACAAATTGCAGCAACTATTGAAGCATACTTAATTTTGTAAAATGTATTTTTCTACAATATTAAATATTCATTCGCGGCTCGGCAAGTGTATTGAATTTTCAGCATGACATTAAACCAAAATATTTTTACATGTTTCAGTTGCATTTTGCATTTCTATGCATAATTTTTTCTTTTTGGTTGAACGAATTGATTCTGCCTTCTATCCCCGTAGCCCAAATTGCAAGTAACATTTAATTGAATTTACACAAAAATTATAAATTCATATAATTGCCCGATGCGCGGCTTTATTTTGCGCAATTTCCGCACTTTAAGTGGCATTTTGTGAAATTATTATAAATTATTTATTTGCCGCTGGGGAGCCCCGAAAAACAATAATCAAAACAATGAAACGCGCCAGTCAAAAGCAACAACAGCAACAATAAACGGCCATTTAAATTGACGCACGAATAGAAAATGTTCAAAAATTAACTTCATTTCCGTTTGCGAGCGTCAGAAATAAACATAAATACGAAATTAATATGCCCGCAAATTTCAAATGAAATGGGAAGGGGTTGAAATGCTGGGAGTGAAGTTGGGGGGGGATTGCCAGAATTTTGTAGGGATTCTCAGTACACCTGTTTGAAATTATGCAGAATATTTTGGCATATTGAAGTCGTTATAAATTTTAATTAAATTGCACGATGGGCGAGGGCTTACTTACTGCTCGGGCTTATTAGGCTGACATATGTGGGCCATAAAAGGCCAAAGTAAAACTGACAAACAAATTGAGGAATGGCGAAACTCGATGCGCACTGCGTCAAGCTCAAAATGGAAAACAAGTCAATTTTTATGGCATTCTTTTAGGCGGACAGGAGCACAATATGTCTACCAGGAATAAGAACGCATACTCCCACAAAAGAAAGCATGTAAAAATGCTTTGGTTGAGATAACTCGACTAGGCGTTACCCTGTAAAAGATATTGAATGCAATAAATAAAGGAAGAGATTCAGTTCAGAGTCCTTTAAAAGCATTAAGCACAACATATTCGCTTCTTTTTTGTTAGTAAGGTTGTGTCTAGGGGCAGGATAAGATGTAATTTCAAATGAAAACGAGGTAAAGTAACACCTACTTGCAGACAGAGAGCGGAGCTTTGTATTTAGTATATACATACTCTGTTTTGTAATACGTCGACCATAAGGCGTTCCTTAGTTAGTATAAAACACTAAAAACAAAACTACATCTCAGTGTTCGATGCGCTCATACAAACGCCAGATATAAAGAAGTATATAGTTTATAGACTCGGAGTCGTCTCCTGCTGGCATTTGCCTTACTTTATGATACCCACTTTAGTCATTCTTTTCGATAAAGAGTACCAAAAAAATAAATGAAATGGAAATATTGATGCTAAGGGTGGAAAGAAAGTACGAGTAAGAAGTAGCATGGTATGAGAAGGCGAGAAATGCTGAGCACTGCAAATGCTGCCACGAAATGTAATAAAAATCATGTAAGCAGATATGTAGCGTGGTGAATTTATAGGTCCTCAATGTAAAATTTGAAATGGTAATGGTAAAAAGGCAATACAAAATGAAACAGTCGAACAATTAAGGAACTGTAAGTAAATCATTGAAAGCACTTCGTTGATAAGTTGACTGTCAACCAAGTATACAGGTTTCTACATAGTCTTATATACTCGTAGAAAGCATTGAATACAAGCTGTCAGTTTCCTTATACAAATTTAGTCACTTTTATTTTATATACAGTACGCATTAACAATAAGCATCAAATATTTTATACAACTGTTGATAAAATTGGAAATCAAAATCCGGCGCAAAAATGCCGATACCTAAAACAACCCGGTTTACGGGTGGACAGAATCGCCACAATTTCGATAAGGTTCAATCTGTGAATGCGAACCGTGGCACACTACTCTTAGGTAATACTTCAGAGCAGCGTTTGTCCACACGTACTACCATAATAAGGGACACATACATGCCCGACCCGGATCCGGAGCCGGAGAAGGAACAAAAGGTGCAAAGGACTAGAGCACAAAGGTCAAATGTGAATGAACCGTGGGAGAAACGGAGGTGCCCACCTAAAAAGCAACAGAGGCAAACCAAGCGGGAGATTGCAATTGCTAAGTTTAAGAATATTGACTTTTCACGCCGTGACTCGGATCCACAGCTGACAGTGCAGACTCTGGAGTTTCCGGATGCAAATGTCAAACGCACACAGATTGAAGATCGCGATGAGTGTAGCAAGAGAGTTTTGAATACGAAGAAAACTGGTTATGATTTTGCCAGCTCCAGCAATTCTCAATTTCGTGATGCGGTTTTCACGGTAAATATGCGTCCGAGAAGTTGTACCTCATCCAGCATACCGGGCAGGGTTGCCTCACCCAAGACAAAGCAAAGCTCCATTGTAGGCACTCCAGGAAATGTGCACTCACAGGAAATGATTGACTCGTACCATGTACCTTCGGTGCGTCCCAAGCACTTCAAGGGTGACCAGTGGAAGCAACCCTGCGAGGCCAGCTATGTGGTTGGAGCGCCGCCCACACACATTGGACGCTGTCCGGAAAACTATCAGCAACTGGCAAAGCTATCGCCAGTGCGTCAGAAGTTCTTTTTGACGCAGGATCCACGTAAGACGCATTGTCTGGTCAATCCCAGTGCACTGCGCCACAAGAGACTGACCGAGGAGCAGCAGTTCAAGCTCATAAGCAAGATGGTCAAGCATGGAGACAATGTCTGCGCTAGCACGGGCTCGGAGTCATCCGATACGCATATATGCGAGGTAATAGACTTAGAGAATCCTGTGAACTTAGACTTTCAGGGCATGGATTATAAGAACACATATGAGAAGGATGAACAAGAGCAGCAAAATCAGCAGACCTACTGGCGTGTCGTGCGCTACATGACGCGACGTCGTACCAAGAAGACAACAGAGCACAAGGTGGAGGCAGAACTGCACGCGGAACGTTTAGCCATACCACCCGTCTTTAAGACCAGCATTAAGGATGTACCTCCGCCGGAGGTACCTCCAGTGAAGGATTTTAAGCTTGCTGAACTATTTCGAGCCCAGCATAAGCCAGCTAATAAACAAAAAATTGCCGACGAACAAAAGCGGCGCGAAGCACGTTACAAGGATATATATCTGCGGAATAAGCATCGCCAGCAGGAGCAGGAGATAGAACGTAGAAAAGAGGAGGCAGCCGCTAAGGAGATCGAAGCACGCACTGTCGCCGAGAAGGATCTGCTAGAGGATGTGGCCAAAATTGATGATGATATCGAGCGAAGTTTCCGGAAGTTTGAGTATATACCGCCTGTGATACGCAAGCGTAAGTTCTTCCCCAAAACGTTGACGGAAACCGAACGCCTCAAGGACATTATGCACAAAGAAAACTGTGTGCGCAGGGATCATGCAAGGGTAACCCAAGAGTTCTTCTTGGAGCGGACTGGAAAACTTAAGCCCTATCCTGATGCAGCACAGCAGTTGCGTTGTGAGGAAAGCATTGAGGGGAGCGTGGGATCCACGCCCAGTGAGCAGAGCAGTGATGATGAGGACTATCTCAAGGTGGGCAAAATTGGTGATAAGTTCCAGCTGCGTGGCTTTCATTTTAAGCACGGCGATGGGCTACGTGGCAAGTTGCATCGTCATCAGATTATGGAAGGTCAGCGAACAGTTAAAGGTTGTTTGACACGTGATGAGTGGCTCAATCAATTGGCACCACGTAAAGAGCCCATCAAGCTGGACGTTGAGCGGGGTATTATAAAGGTTCTTGATCCAGACGATCCCAAATTGGATCTATTTCCACCGCAAGCCATGCTCCTGCACAAGCACGAACAAAAGAGCGCGATCAAGGAGTTCATTGACAAGCGTCTGGGCTTGCACTATCATCGTGTACTACGCAAGAACCTGAAGCTGGTCAAACCCAAACTAAAGTACCATGTCAAGAAGTTCAATCTCATTCGATATGTTTTCCCAGAAAAGATCATTGTACCGGATGCTCCAGAGGCTTTAGAGGCTGAAATGGTTGATGCTACCAAGGTGGAAACCACCCTGGACTACATTAACCTAAAAAACAGAGTGGCTAAAGCCAAGCACCTTAAGCAGAAATTGGCTCGCATGAGTCTCCTGGGTCTAACCTGTGTGGAGGCTAAGCAACTGCGCGAACAATCACCTTGCGATGCTAAGGAGGAGGTTCTTGATCTGGACTGGGTACCGCCCGTAGAGCAAGTCAATTTGCGAACAACCCTTGAAGAGGAGCAACCTGAGCATCGCATGTCTGCTGGTCGTAACACTGGGGCCATTAAAGAGCGACCTGACTACCGAATGGCGGGTGGTTATAGTCCTGTGCCCGTGAAGAAGGAAGTACCTGACTACCGCATGGCGGCTGGTTATAGTCCTGTGCCCAAGAAGGAGCGACCTGACTACCGCATAGCGGCTGGTTATGGTCCAGTTCCCATGAAGAAGGAGCAATCTGGCTACCGCATGGCGGCTGGTTATAGTCCTGTTCCCATGAAGAAGGAGCGATCTGACTACCGCATGGCGGCTGGCCGTAACCATGTGCCCATTGATCAGCGTGGCAACATGCCAGCGCCTGAGTTTCGAGAGGACACACTCAAGATTCATCCCAGACGACCTCGTAACTATGCCGTGGAACGTGTACCTTCGACGCAGTTCAACGATGCCATCCTTCACTCGGGAAAGCCTATGTTAGAAAAGATCATGCCGGATACTATTAAATTTGTAAACGTGCGCACTACAAAGCGACCATATACTGATAAATTCGAGGCACGACATCATCATGATCACTGGGATCCGACGCAAGTAAAGACAGTTCATGTGCATTATCAGACCAAGACGGTCTATCCAGAGATCACAGTACAAGAGAAACCAGAAAAAGTGCCATATGTAAATTTTATCAAAGCCAATCCTCCATGTAAGAAATATATGGATACGGACCTGACCATGCCTCGCTATGATTTCGATAAGATGATCGCTGACCATTTGGCGGCTACTCGCACTGATAGCAAGGATGCAGCTAGAGAAGTAGTGCAGGATCTGTGTCATCCGTATGATTTCATCTTTCACTCACGAGATCCCGAGGAACTGACAACACTGGACTTCCCGGGTCGTCGGCAGTACCTGGATTTCTTGCGTGAAACCCGCGAGGCTATATACGAGACCAAAGATATTGAGCCAGGTGAGGAGCGGCTGTTGGTTGATCGTAAGGCAATTGTGGCTGACCTAGAGGAGGATCTAAAGAGCATTGAGGCATGTCTTAGTTCGCTGAGCAGCTCAGATTGTACAAATCTCTCCAACGACAGTGGCAGTTTTCTATTGGTAGAAGACGACACTAAGATACCTTTGGATTACATACGTAAGCCTCTGGTACCCTTTGAAGAAATGCGGCGTACGCGATTTCAGGCTGAAGTTATTGATGCTGATGCTGAGGAGGAAAATCCGTATCGTATGTTGCCGTTCTCAGGTCAGCACAAAGAGCAAGCAGCGATGCTGGGTCCCAAGGACTCTTTCTTCACTTTTAGCTCACGACTTCGCAATGGCTTACGTCTAAGACTGGACGTGCCTGTTCCGGATGTGCGTAACACTTTAATGGGACCTGGACCAAACAAGTACTATGGCTCCGTGATCACCGACCTTGATGAGAACTACATAGACGAGCTCAAAAGCCGAGCTACGATCAAGACCTTCAATTTTAAGACAGGCGTTGAGCTACTGAAGGTAGCAATGCGACTCAAGTATGAGTCTCTATTAATTCAAGGCAAAATGGTACGTACCAAGATCTATGATACTCTGAACGAGCGCCACTGGCAGGATATGAAAAACACCAAACTGCTTTATGAAGGTCTGTTTGCCAAGTGGGAAAAGAAGGAATACAATGCGGCCATGACGCAGGTTTATCAAGTGAAAACCTACTACGAGATAACCGATAAATTGAAACAGGAATTTCGCGAACTGGAACGCGAGCTCACGATGCTTAATATGGATATTGTGTTCATTGAGGGTCATTGGATACGTTGTGTCATGTTGCAGAACTTCCATTACCTGCTGGGTGAGGAAGAATGGCGCGCTGAGCATGATTGGATTCATTTGGTGCCAGTGAAGAAACGTGGTGCCAAGTTTAGCACTGATGTTGAAGATATCGAAGAGAAGCAGGAACCCGTTGCACAGGAGGAGGATGATGAGGATGTTGAATATGAGCTAGAACCTTATGATCAGTCCATTGCCAAGCGTACCATAGTTAATATACGTGTTAGGGACAAGGATGACGCGTGGGCTATACGCGACTTTTACTATGATGTTTACTTGCGTAATCTGCATCCTGTTCTTCAGGTATTCCCCAACGCCGATACTTTTCTTCAAGGTATTGACAACTTGAAGAACAAAACGTTCATGTTGCTGCTGGAAATGCACTATACCCTCTCCATACACACTGAGCTGCAGGGTCGGCTGGAAACGTTTGTCGACTGGTGCACCAACGATTTGAAGGAGAAGGAGGAGTATGTGGCTCGTAAGTCTGCTAAGAAGTACTTTATGGAGGCTCGCGCCATTGAGATGGAGACACGAGTGAGGCACTATCTTGATAAGCCTATTGAGGATTCCTTTGCTGACGAGGACTTTAACAAACATCGCGCTATCATGGCCGAAGTCTGGCGTCGCATTGTACCCGCCACGGTACGAGGCTCTAGTGATGTGATACCCAATGCCTCCGACATGGTGGCCGCCATCAGCAATGTTGTGTTAGAAATCCTTGGCAAATTCGAGCACATGGATATTGAAAGGGTGCGTGAGCTAGAAATGGCGCATCGCAAGAAACGTCGCTACCTGGAGAAGCTCTCAGCACAGGCCTATCAAATAGAGAGGCGTATCGATATGGAAATGAAGAAGGTGCGTCGCAATCTTGAGCCACCCTACAAGAAGCCCAAGCGTGTTGGACCCCTCCAGAGACTCTTCCTCAAGAAGCGCGTCAAGAAGATAGTCCCGGCACCCATAGTAATTTCCGAGAATACAAGAAACTTTGTGCGAGCCTTTGCCGAGGACGGCGTCGTCAGTGAGGGCTTTACCGAGGGTTCTGTGATGGTACTAGACAACATGCAGGAACAGATTGTGCCCTTTTATTTCGATCACTTCCTCAAGATCAACGGCTATACTCCCAACTATAATTTCAAAACAAACATTGAGGCTCGCGATGGTCCTGAGATTAATCGATTCCATATTCGGGAAGTCATTCCAGATGTGCTCCAAAAGGTCGAGCAATGGGAGCTTACTCACAGGAAGATTATGGAGGAAAATATTCAACGTAATCCGAAGATGTACGAGAATGTTAGTTAATTAACGATTTCAACAATTTTAAACTTATTTCAACAAATCTTACCAAGTTTCCGAGCTTAAAAGTTATCAATTAAATTGCAAGTGTTTAAGCTCGAATTTCTCTTGTTATTCTTGTATTCTTTTCTAATACTATATCTGTCTTTCTATGCAAAATTTCACTTAATACTCTCAAGAATCTAACTAAGGCTACGTCCTTTCTAGCTTGACTTTCCCAAGTGGTTTCTTCAGTTTTGTGTCCAGCGCTTGTTGATCCTCCTATTATGAGTTTCTCTTTCTCTCTCTGTCAGTGTTAAATTTACTTTTCTTATGCTTCAAAAATTTCTCAACTTTTGCTGGAACAGCTTTCACTGACGCAACTGTCGCAAAGCGGCTCTTACTTCCTACCCCGCCACTCCTTCGTCCTTACAACGAGCTACTCAGCTTCTCCAGTTTGTACTGCTTTGGTCGTCATTCTTTTGTTTGACTTGGCAGCAGCTGCATCGGCAATTTTCATTTTCTACCTGGTGTCCTACTTCATTGCCACCTGCATTGCCCAGTCTGTGTGTGTCTCTCTGGCTGTCTTCATCCTCTGGTATTTTTTATAGAGCAAAACTTGCCTTGCTTTTGTGTTATATTTGCACATAAATCACACAAGTTTCTTAAAATTATTTGCTGCTGCTTTTTAGTTGTGTTTTATAGTGCAGACGTTTTTGAATTTTATGCGATGGGTGGAAAAACGTGTACATCCTTGGGTGGGAATTGCCTGTCGTCCCGGCTGCCACTTTACATCTGCTTTAATAATAGCTAATGATGCTTAAAGTTAGAGTTTTATTACTATATCTGCTAGAACGCTTAATTGCAGCTAAGTTTCTTTCATTTCTTATAAAAAGGGCATCAAAAATATCGCCTAACAATATTTTGGGTTTGAAATGACAGAAAGGTTTTTTTTTGCCTTTATACGTCTTATTCTATTTCAAATCAAATTTTACTCTAAAAATACTGAGTATTCTTTTAATTTTTATTGAATATAACTCAACTTTTAATAAATAAGATCTGGGCAACTGCATCTCCTTATCTCTCTTATCCTTTTGTTAGTTGAAAATGTAAATTTAAATTTCAACACTTTTTTTTATCAACACTTAATTTACAAGTTCTTTACAAAGGCAGTAAGACAGCCATATTCTAGCCCAACCACCCACCACTCCCCTACCTACCCCTACCACAGCTTTTTGCAAAGTCACACATTTTCCATTAGTAGCTAATGAAGCATTAAAAAGTAACGAAAAAAAGGCAGCAGAAATACTTAACGTCATATTTTCAAGGAAGCTGCGAGCTACTATCAAAAGCACAGTAAAGTAAAAAAAAAAAATAAAATAAAAATAAAACGAAATTGAGGAATAAAATAAAAAGGAAAGCTTAATATGCGTCTGGCTGACAGCGAGATACTCCCTCTCAAAATAGAGAGGTATTGAGTGGGCAGTGTGGTGAGGGGAGAGGGGAGCATACAACGAGCACGCTGAAATATAAAAGCATCACGAATTAAATACCTTTTAGCAATTAATCTGCTTAGCTAATGGACGATTTCAATGCAGACGACAACTGCATGGAAGGCGACCGGATACAGTGAGAGTGGGCGGGGCAGGGCAGGGCAAGGAAGGGCGAGGCAGGGCGGTGCGGTGCGGTGCGGAGCACAAGGCACAAATTGTTCCAGCCAAGGCACTTACATTAGGCTTACGGCTCGTTGACCAGGCCAATGCGCCCTGGCTTATGCTACACTATTTGCAGACTAATTTCATTCAATAAACGCGCGCTTCGAGCATTGATGCTGCCCTGAAAAATGGGAAGGAGAAGGTTGGATGTTGGGGGTTGGGGGTCTGCGGCCTTCCTTGGTCTGCTCTGGTTCGCCTTGGCCTGGTCTATGCTCTCTGCCACTTGGGCCGGTTCAATGGTCAGCACTTGTATGTTTGCCTTTTGGCCGACAACAGCTAGCTTGGAATTTAATTCATTTAGTTGCCATTTTAATTGTTCGCTTTATTTTCAATATCACTTTAGATTTTTGAGCTGGATTTGTGATTTAGCTTTGATTTTGTGGCAGCCACTTTCTTTAATTAAGCATTATATGTCAAATCTCAGAGCAGCCCAATAGCGTGGTAAAATAAACCATGACGACCTAAGCATACACTCTGTTTATTAGTCCGTATTTTGTAAAAAGTTTAAACAGCTAAATAAAATTAAGTAATAAAAGCAAAACATCCCAATTGTCAACTGTAAAATATGAGATAATTTCAGAATAAAACAACCCTATAGGTATTTTTAGAATCTATTTATTTTAAAAGCGCTGAAATGCGTCGAATGTTGAATTGGAAAGAGTTCAGATATGAAGAAAACAAATTAAAAAGATTAAATTTACAATTAGTTTGTATATTTAATTACTTGAGGATGTTTTCAATACAATATACTTGTAACTTAAATTATATTCGTAATGAAGATGCTTGGTTGTTATATATTCCATATGCCATTTTTATTTGAGAGTTTTGCGCAACATTTTTCTCTGACGTGTGTTCATTTGTAACATTTGGAACATTTACAACATTTACAACATTCTCGGCTTCGTTGCTGTTTTATTTATGTGGCAGGCCATCATATTTTATGTTATTATATATTGAACATATACTTATGTTGCATAACATGCGAGGGGACGAGGAGACGAGCGGCTAGAGCCAGAGCCGACCCCCAGTCACATAATGATAAATCATGCCCCAGCCTCGGCTCGTTGCGGCTGTCATAAACAAAAATATTTGATTGAAATGACGTGGGCAGCTCCAGGAGCTGCGCTGTCAGTTTACCTGACAGGGAGAAGCCTGCCTCATTTAAATGTGGCAACATTAAAGTATTCCACTCGCTGAAATTAACTTTACCTTTGTTATGTCCCGGCTCAATTGAATACACGGGCTTATTGTTTTTGTCAGCCTGTCCATTCAGACAACAAATTAATGTTTGCAAGTCAATTGCTCCAGAAATTATTGTTAAGGTCTGATTGATATACATAAATAATTATGACGAACCTAATTCAACAGATTGGTAATAGTTATTTAACAATTGCGTATGAGCTTTGTCCCTTTTATTAAATTAGATATTCATATGAATGAAAGTCTAATCATTAGATAATCATCAAAAACAACAAATTGAGCTCCTTACATATACTCTTTCAAAAAGCACATGAAAGCTATAGCTGTTCGGCAAGTTTTTGAAAGCTTACTTAAAGCTCTATCGCTGTCTCATCTCGCTCTTACCACTTGGATTGCTCATAAAGATATATTGTTATGCTCTTCTGTTTTAGGATTTGGAATTGGAAGTCCTTGTTTTGAGTACAACTTTCATTTGGTTCTCTCAAATATTACCCTTACATATCCTTAATTCAATTACTTACGAAATTCCCAACTTGTTGTGTTCCATCGTTCATCATTGTTGCGTTTGCCTTTCGTTAAAGTTCCACAAAAAACTTCAGACTTTTGCACTATTCTGACACAGTGAAGCTTGACTTGATGCAAACGTATACACTAAAAAAAATAAGTAAGAAATCTCTTGTCGGGCGTGCTCGACTATAAGATACCTGTAAAATACAATATTTTAATATTATTTGTTACTTAATTTGCAAATAATTTGAACAAATACTTGCCTGCAATTACGTATGAATGTAAATATGATCCTCGAAACGAATGAATGTTTCTTGAATAATTTTTGTACATATTATTCCAACGTATTTCAGGATAGATAGATGATAAAAAATCCATTTAAATCGTTTAATATATATAACTTCACTTTTCCAGCCTATTTCTATTTTGTATACCCATTTGAACTGGTTTTCTTATTGCCTGCAAAAGTTATACAACATATTATTGCTGATAAGTTGGTTAAGGATGCAGATCCTTGCAGTTCGCTATCTTCAATCCTGCGAGCTGTGACATTATCTGTGCTCAGTTGTACAGATCCTCCTTTCATTTCGGTCGATTTTATTCGAGTGTAAATGAAATGAAATAAAATATTTGGTTCTTGATTTATTCAGAAATCTCCACAGAGATTTTAATGCCAATGTCCAGCCAGGGGGTGGTAGGGCGGTCTATTGTAACATAGCACATAACAGATATGCTGTGAGTGTGTGTGTGTGTGTGTGTCCTGTGCGTTTGTTATTAAATAAATTGACTGACATACACACACACAGACACACACAGGCACACACTAGCACAGCACGTCAGAGCTGAGAGTCGTGTCGAGTCCTGGCAGAGTCCTAGGTAGTTCATCATGTCATGAAAATTGTATGGAAATTTAATTGAAAACATAAGCCAAGGATAACAGGCCAAAAAGGACAGGCAATCACACACACACACACACATACACAGACACAGGCACACACACACGCCATATCAAAATGGCGGCCACACACACACACTGAAATACACAGTTACATTGAGAGAGCTTAACAACTATGTATGGCCGCCGTCTGCCTCCCGGCTGACTGCTCTGCTCATTGTGGCTGACGCGCAGGAAGTGTACGAAATGATATAAATAAATAAACAAACTACAAGATAAAGCTATTTGCAATTTGATTGTCAATTTTCATGTGGCTGGCAGCAGTCAGGATGGCCAGGACATTTCCGCCGCAAAAACGAATCTGATTTCTTATATTTTTGTTTGTTACCCCATCTGTCAGTCGTTCAGTCATTTACTCATTGATGCAGTCAATCAAATATCATGAGTGATTTTTGTTAGCCCAAAACTTTTGCCCCACTTCCCGCCTTGCATCTTAACTGTCAATTTTCATTTACATTTTGCGCTTGATTGCCTGAAAATGGCATTTTGTGTGTGTCTTTCATCCTGCCACATGTCAGAACTTGCCACAGAGTTTACCTTCGTGGCATACCCCCTTTAACCAAGCCCCCAAAAAAGTTTAATTGCATATTTCAGTTATGGTGGCCACAAATTTTTTTGTAGTTCCAAATGCTTGCCAACAATTTTCCACACAATTAAAAACTGGCGTCAAATTATGGCGCACTTAATCCCCCTTGCCCAAAATGGGGGCAACTTCAAAAGCCCAAAAAAACCTAATTAAAAAGCGCTTAATGCTAAAAAACTCAGCGTACTGGGCGTGTGCTAATTTCATAATCCAAATAAAGTTTCAATTAATTTGCCCAGCGCAGCATTTCAATTTTTTTTTATTTTTTCGGGGGTCAACACTGAATTGAAAATGAAAGAAAATTTTGTAGCTGCCCGCGAATAAATTGTAGGGGGAATTATTCAAAAATGTTCAGCCTGAATGGTTGAGTAATTATGACTTGAGTTCAGCTGAGTTGCGGGTAGGTTTCTGTGGGTACAGTTGAGCGTTAAAAATTATGTGTTTTCCAAGTGCTTAGTGTGCGGATGAGCTGATCAAATTGGCCTCAAGTTGAAATGTTCAAAAAGCTGTTCAAATTCATTGAAAGCAGGGTGTAGGCAAGTAAATAAGTGTACAATTAATTCCTTAAACTAGTGCCCTAACTTATAAGCTTTAGCTTGTAGCAGTAGGAAACATCAAATAAATAAATCAAATAAATAATAATATAGTATGTTTGCAGCAGATATGTTTATACAATCTGAAGGAGAGGAAGGTGCTTAAATTCGAAGCATATAATTGAACGAATGTCATTAAAAGATTATAAAATACATAACCGAATAGTATGATTAAAAATATAGTGAGGATTGCTACATTAGAAACTGATTTAATTAGAAAAGATATATTGATTCTAGATTTCATTTCAGTTCTCTTATTTGCAGTAAAAAAATTATGTATATTTATGTGAGTCCTAATATTAATTACACTAAGAAGTTCAGACTTCCTACCCTTTGCTGCCTAAGTATATAGATCTTTTAATCAAAATTAAAGCTATTAAATGCATGGAAAGGTAGGGAAAATATCGTTTACAAAAACCCATGAAGAACATACAAAGTGTGTTGCTTAAAAACTAAGATATTTAGATATAAGATCTCTCAGTTTGAAAGTGTTCTATTTATTAAACTCTGATTAACTAACTAACTAACTAACTGATGAAATGTGATTCCTCATCTATGATTCTACTTTCTGCATTTTTTTCAGCTTCTCATACTTCTCTGTGCCTTTGGTTCTCCCTCTTGGCAAATGCTACGCTTCATTAAAATGTACTTGAAATTTAAATACGCCCATAAATGTCGCTGCCCAGGCCACAAGAATAAATGAATGCGAAAGCGGGAAATGCCAAACAAATGATGGCCCTTTCAACCCGCCAATTGTCAACTCATCTGGCGTGGCATTAACCCCTTGACACCGACACAAAAACCAGCGCAGACTGAGCCGCAAAAAATGTTTGGCAGCAAAAATTATAAACCACTCGAGCATATTTTGCAAATCCCCCAGTCCCCCGAAGACCTGGGCAAGCTTACATATGGATGGCCAATTTTTTTCTCCTTTTTTTTGTTGTTTTTTTTTTTGTTGCTGTTGCTATACGCTTACCATTTTTCATGAGCGGCCGAAAAAGTTGAAACGGAAATGCGACCATACAAGCGGATATGAGACGGGTGGCAAATACATATAGAGGCGATATATAACCGAGACCGCGTCGCGTCAACCTATAAATAAAAGAAATGCGGCTCAAAATCCCTCCCCAAATTCCCGGCATGGAGTATGCAACATTTGTAACTGCGTGGACGTAGGATTGGACTCGGGTTTGGCCACGGCCACGGCCAGGACCAGGACTATGGTGCAAGGGACATTTCGCTCTTTTTTTCTGCGTGTTTGGTTATTAACAAACGACTAGAAGCAAATATATGAGCATACTTTTTGGACGGCAGTCAAAGCGCAGCCAGCGACCGGAAGCTAGTGAAATTATTTTTAAACGGCTTGATGTCTGACAAAAAGAGGAGACAGAAGTGGAAAGAGAGGCAAAGTGAGGAGGCACACACTGTGTGGGAGCTGCAGGCTGGCAATATAACGTTATAATGTGAAACAAAAGCTCAGAAAAACGTCAGCCGGCTATGAAGGGGAATGCGCTTTAAATGTCAGCCATTTATTAAGCCCGTCCACAGGAGCAGCAGACGGGCAAATGGCAAACGGCAAACTGCAAACGGCAGAAGCCATCAGAGTCGCTTGGCCAAGTCACTCAGACAGTCAGACAGACAGTCAGAGTTGAATGCGCAGACAGTCGAGTCAGTCCTGCTCCTGTTCCTGCTAATGCTTGTGGCGTGTGATATAAAAAAATGGTCGACTGAAGTGTCCTGACGTGCCAGTGGCTTCTAGTTTTGATCATGCTTACAACAAAAGCCAAAGACAACAATGTGTAGGGATATACATTAGTTACACGGAAAGGTAATAGCAAAAGAAAGTTCATTAAATAATAATTACATTGCGCGATTTCTGTTAAAAATAAATATAATTATTATTTATAAATTTAATCTATATCTATGATAACTACTTTTTATTTACCTTTATCCTTTTTATACATGTATATCCAGCGTTTTTTCATCTTATAGAGAAAGCATACGGTTTCCATCTCCTTTTAATAAGAATATGTATAAATAATAAATCATATAGGGTTCTTAGCTTAAGATCTTAGTTGCTAAGACCTTATAAAGTTGGAAGCCAATAATAACTGTATTTAACGCTTTTAAATAAATAAATAATAGATATATGTATTTTTCAAACGTTTATCGTTTACATTTTCGTATTTATTAGTTTACAAATTATTTTTAATTTTTTTTTATTATTGAAATTTAGTATATTTATTTAACTTGTGCACTATTACCTTTTTGGTAGCTTACACTAGCTGCATATATTTTCAAATTACTTATATAAACTACATAATATTCGATATAGCTTTGAGATAAAAAAAAAGGTTAATGTTGTTAATATATGCATATATTTTTGTATTTGTAATGGTAAAAATAACAATTAAAAGAAATTACCCTGAGGTAAGTCCTGATTTTCAACCATTGTCCAGATAAGTCATGTCAATTTGTGTCTTTTCCCATTTCATAAGCAATTTGTCGCTTTTTTCCAATTGAGGTAATTTTACCTCTGAAATTTATATTTATATTTCATCTCATTGTCTGAATTAAAAAAAATATATAGTTTTCTTGCATTTGTTCACATTAATCTCTCTCTCTCACTCTCTATGCCTTCCTTTTTGCTGATCTGAATACTCTATCTATTATTATAACACTTTACCAACTTACGTTACAATTCTATACCTCTATTTGACTGCTCCAATTCAGTCACACAAAAAGTCAAGTTCCGGAGCCATTAGCCGACAATTTATATTTATAACACCAAAAATATTCCTGAACGTGTGGCAAAAGTCCTCCCCTGCTTTCAACCCCTACCCACTTAGTTAGAGAGCACACGCAAAAATACAAACATTAAAAGTCCATTACCATTGCACACTTTGAGGCAGCGCGAGACGTCGCCATTTTTTGAATATATTTATTTGACGAATACGACAATGCTGCAGAAAACCATACTTGTAAAGGCGGCGAAGATGTCGTAACTGTTGTCGCCAAAAACTAAGCTTTCTCCTCAAAATAAGGTTACTATATACAAGACGATATTAAGTCCAATTTGGAGATATGGTCTTCAAGTTTATGGGGTCGCTGCCAAGACCAACCTTAACAAAATTCGAGTGGCTCAAAGCAGGATCCTCAGGAGGATGTGCAGTGCGCCATGGTGTATGTGGAATAGCGACATCGAGCGTAAGTTGGTTGGTTACGACAGGCAGAAAACTACCTCCAAAAATTTTCCTCCCGACCAAATGCGCTTGCCCAACGCCTATTGAGGTATACAGGCAGAAGACGCCGGAAAAAAATGCATCCACACGATCTTCCTGCCAAAAGCATTACTTAATCTAATTATAAGATAGTCCCTTCTCCTTATATTAATGTATAATTAGGTAAGGCTGCCACGTAGGTAGCAATGTACTAATTTTAAACCAAAAGTACACATCTGAAATAAATTGGAATTAAAAAAAAAAACAAAAAAATCTTTTTATTTATTTAATATCGCTGGAAACGTTCAGTGCCTTCTGAACTTAACCTAACGTGTAAAGGGACGGGTAATATGGATACAAAGGGATGCCTTAACAACTATATTGACAAAAATTTATAAATGTACAAGGTTAAGAGATTGTTCGTCAACGAGATTGGGTGCGCCACGAGCATGTCGGCGTATCGGCTGCTGTGATGGTTAATTTGGTCCCCGACCAGAAAACTTGGGATCAAGTGCTCCATCCTTTTGGCCAACAGGACATCAAAATCGTCCTTGAAATGACCGAGTTACAGGCGATTCTGTGATTTTGGGTCCTTTTTTCTGACCTACCCCCTTGTAAAAAAGTGAAGTGTTTTTTTCGGAGAGAAGCTGAAGATTCTTGAATGCCAATCGATAGTCCTGATTCCTACGAGTACAGAAATGTATGTGTTTTCGATATCCTTAAGGACTTGGCCGAGCTATAGCTAAAACTATGCCGCATATAGCTTAAGATCAGCAGCCCCCTAAAGTATGCAACAAAAACTTTGAATTTCTGCACACACATATGGAACGGTTTTCTAGTAGCTCCCATTCAGCCATATCCTTGCAGATTTTAAAAGGACCTTGTGCGTTAGGATCGTAAGGACCTACTCTATCGATTGGCATTCAAGGATTATGGGGTCATCTAAGGACCATCGACTTGTAAATTTTCAGTCCGAGGGCGAAAGGAATCGTGCCCAAAATACAAGATCCTCGATATCTTGGGAACTACAAGGACGAATTGAATGTCCTTTGGCCAGTTGGTAGCCCTGATAATGCCAAGTTGTCTGACACAGGACTCGTCAGGATACGCAAGGATACGGCCGAGATATTGCTAGTTTTCTGTATACAGAAAAGTCCTTATTTCTCAGCTCCTTTAAGGATATTCGTCCTTTGGGTTATATATTCGGATTTGGGATGAAGTGCTCTATCTTTTGGCCAAAGGACATCAAAATCGTCCTTGAAATGACCGAGTTACAGGCGATCTTGTGATTTTTGGTCCTTTTTTCTGACCTACCCCCTTGCAAAAAAGTGAAGTGTTTTTTTCGAAAAGGTCCTGAAAATTCTTGAATGCCAATCGATAGTCCTGATTCCTACGAGTACAGAAATGTATGTGTTTTCGATATCCTTAAGGACTTGGCCGAGCTATAGCTAAAACTATGCCGCATATAGCTTAAGATCAGCAGCCCCCTAAAGTATGCAACAAAAACTTTGAATTTCTGCACACACATATGGAACGGTTTTCTAGTAGCTCCCATTCAGCCATATCCTTGCAGATTTTAAAAGGACCTTGTGCGTTAGGATCGTAAGGACCTACTCTATCGATTGGCATTCAAGGATTATGGGGTCATCTAAGGACCATCGACTTGTAAATTTTCAGTCCGAGGGCGAAAGGAATCGTGCCCAAAATACAAGATCCTCGATATCTTGGGAACTACAAGGACGAATTGAATGTCCTTTGGCCAGTTGGTAGCCCTGATAATGCCAAGTTGTCTGACACAGGACTCGTCAGGATACGCAAGGATACGGCCGAGATATCGCTAGTTTTCTGTATACAGAAAAGTCCTTATTTCTCAGCTCCTTTAAGGATATTCGTCCTTTGGGTTAAATATTTGGATTTGGGATGAAGTGCTCTATCTTTTGGCCAAAGGACATCAAAATCGTCCTTGAAATGACCGAGTTACAGGCGATCTTGTGATTTTTGGTCCTTTTTTCTGACCTACCCCCTTGCAAAAAAGTGAAGTGTTTTTTTCGAAAAGGTCCTGAAAATTCTTGAATGCCAATCGATAGTCCTGATTCCTACGAGTACAGAAATGTATGTGTTTTCGATATCCTTAAGGACTTGGCCGAGCTATAGCTAAAACTATGCCGCATATAGCTTAAGATCAGCAGCCCCCTAAAGTATGCAACAAAAACTTTGAATTTCTGCACACACATATGGAACGGTTTTCTAGTAGCTCCCATTCAGCCATATCCTTGCAGATTTTAAAAGGACCTTGTGCGTTAGGATCGTAAGGACCTACTCTATCGATTGGCATTCAAGGATTATGGGGTCATCTAAGGACCATCGACTTGTAAATTTTCAGTCCGAGGGCGAAAGGAATCGTGCCCAAAATACAAGATCCTCGATATCTTGGGAACTACAAGGACGAATTGAATGTCCTTTGGCCAGTTGGTAGCCCTGATAATGCCAAGTTGTCTGACACAGGACTCGTCAGGATACGCAAGGATACGGCCGAGATATCGCTAGTTTTCTGTATACAGAAAAGTCCTTATTTCTCAGCTCCTTTAAGGATATTCGTCCTTTGGGTTATATATTCGGATTTGGGATGAAGTGCTCTATCTTTTGGCCAAAGGACATCAAAATCGTCCTTGAAATGACCGAGTTACAGGCGATCTTGTGATTTTTGGTCCTTTTTTCTGACCTACCCCCTTGCAAAAAAGTGAAGTGTTTTTTTTGGAAAGGTCCTGAAAATTCTTGAATGCCAATCGATAGTCCTGATTCCTACGAGTACAGAAATGTATGTGTTTTCGATATCCTTAAGGACTTGGCCAGTTTGTAGTCTTGATGCCAAGTTTTTTGGTCGGGGACCAAATTAGCCATCACAGCAGCCGATACGCCGACATGCTCGTGGCGCACCCAATCTCGTTGACGAACAATCTCTTAACCTTGTACATTTATAAATTTTTGTCAATATAGTTGTTAAGGCATCCCTTTGTATCCATATTACCCGTCCCTTTACACGTTAGGTTAAGTTCAGAAGGCACTGAACGTTTCCAGCGATATTAAATAAATAAAAAGATTATTTTGTTTTTTTTTTTAATTCCAATTTATTTCAGATGTGTACTTTTGGTTTAAAATTAGTACATTGCTACCTACGTGGCAGCCTTACCTAATTATACATTAATATAAGGAGAAGGGACTATCTTATAATTAGATTAAGTAATGCTTTTGGCAGGAAGATCGTGTGGATGCATTTTTTTCCGGCGTCTTCTGCCTGTATACCTCAATAGGCGTTGGGCAAGCGCATTTGGTCGGGAGGAAAATTTTTGGAGGTAGTTTTCTGCCTGTCGTAACCAACCAACTTACGCTCGATGTCGCTATTCCACATACACCATGGCGCACTGCACATCCTCCTGAGGATCCTGCTTTGAGCCACTCGAATTTTGTTAAGGTTGGTCTTGGCAGCGACCCCATAAACTTGAAGACCATATCTCCAAATTGTACTAAATATCGTCTTGTATATAGTAACCTTATTTTGATTGGATGGATTGAACCAAGCATTCTAATTCCAGGACAATACCCAGTTCTTGTTGCGAATGTCATGTCGATCTTCTGCTGATTTCTGTTCGCCTGGTGTTTAGACAGTTCCAATGAAGTGGCTGGTACAGAACGAGACGAGAAGATACACGGAGAGATTAGCATCCCATCCAAACCGTCTTGCTAGACGACTGCGAAACTTCAAGCTGAGAGCCAGGAGAAGACTTAAACGTCATCATCCCAAGACCTTCCCCACCGGCTCTTGACCTAATAATTATATCTTTATATTTTATCCTATTTATTTTCATATTAATAACTGTATGACTCCTAATTATAAACCCATAATCCTTTGTAAATAGCTGTATATAATATCTTAGTTAATCTAGACATAGTTTCATTCTTTCCATTTCACACTAGCTTAAGTTGCCATAATAGGTAATAGTATTCTACTAAAAGTTATATTTCAATTACTAACAATAATAAAAAAAATCAATTTATTTGACAATTTCTACTTGGTGTTATGAGAACATGCCACACCGACGCCAGGTTGTCAGCTCAAACTCCAACTCCAACTGCTACTCACCAGCAACCGAAATATTACGTATACGTCGTGCATGTGCATTTGCGCACAAATGCATGGAATGGTTTTTTTTCTATGCGCCCGACAAACGGAAATGGAGCTATATTGGCGCCTCTGACATCCGGTGTGCCAGCAGTTTGCTATGTTTCTTTTGCAGTTATGTGGGAGATGACAGTCATCCCAAAAATGGCAACCAACTGTACGCAATGTTTTGGCCCGCAGCTGTATTAATTGTTTGTCTAGTTTCAACTTTCTGGGTATTCAGTGTGGCCGCTTATTTTGATAGTTGGCCGCGTTCAATGATATTTAGTTGCAGCTTTGCATTTCGCTAGAATAAACTAACCAAATATTTTGTACTTTCTGTATATTTTGCTGCCCGCACTTTTAGCCAAATTAGCAACAAACATGTGCACACAAACAAATTATTGTGGTGTTGTTTTAACTGCGTTTCCCGTGCACCAAATGCAATGCAAATGAATTTAATTGAAACCTTTTTCGCTACTCATTTTTTGCATCAAATATCCCATAGAAAATTGAGTTTTAGTTGCTATGTGCATATTTATACCCTGTAGTCATAAAAATGGCCATAACATAGTTGTGTGAATGCAAGTAAGAGAAGGAAGTAACTTTGATTCTATAAAATATGACCTATATTTTCGGCCTTTATGTATTTTTATTTATAAATACTCCCCCGGCTCTCTAGAATACTACATGTATATATCCTCAATATACATGTGATATCTATTACTCAATCTCTTTGCTTTAATAGTTTGAAAATAAATAGTTCTAAAAAATAATTACAGCTTTTGTTTACTAATTTCTAACTATCCGATAATAAAGATAGAAGTTATGTTAAAAACTAATGTATTGAAGCTAGAATACAGGGTATATTTAAGTGAAGCGCCTTTAACAAAAGTATTCTTGCTTGATTTTAATTAATTACATTCGAAAAGCAATCAAATTTGTTTGACAAAGTTTTGATAGAGTTCTTATGTGAAGTTTAAAAAAAAAACTGACTTGGTGAAAAATGAAGAAGTCTGCTGAGAGTATGTGGCTAGAAGTTCGTTAATAATTTCAAATAAATGCAATAAATTTGATTTTTTAATAATTGCTTGGCTCTTTTACAGGTTTTAATTAGCGTTAGAACTGTAATTTGGTTTCTGCACATATGAGCTGGCATTTTTAATTTGAAACCCTTTTGAAAGCATCTTGGAGGCCGCCACATATTCGCTGGCGTTCTTAACCCATTCGGCTGGCTTTTATGCCCTCCCTGAAATTAGTACACATTTTAAATGCGCTCTCCAAAACAACAAACAACAAACAACAAAGCAACAACCGGACAATTTGCGTGGGCGACCCAGCGCTGATTATGATGACGACCTGGGCACATTAATGCTGATGATGTTGCCGCTAAGTAGCACTCCCAGATCCCATTTCCAGTGCCCTGCCCCTCAGCAGAGTGTGGCTGCTGAAAGAGCCACAGTAGGTAAACAAATATGGCATCAACTGACAGGGCTGCCAGACTGAACAGGAGGGAGGAGGGAAGAGAAATCGTTGCGACCAACAAAAAAAAAAAGGAAGTCTTGGCGGTTGCCAGGATAGCAACAGCTCTGAAAATTAAGTCGCGCTACTTGCCGTCTCGCTCATGCCAACTCTTTCGCTCTCTTTCTCTCACACACAGGCTGTCTCCCTCTCTTGGCTTTGCAATTAAATATGCACATTCTCATTAAAAGTTTGCGCCATTAATAAACGCCAACAGGGATGTAATTTAATACGGTTAAAAAGTACGACACGTGGAACCCAGTAAGCAAGAGATGCAGACTGAGCCCGAAGTGGGGGCGGTGGCAAAGGTAGAGGCACCCAAAGTGGGCTAGAATACACCTACACACACACATATATACACACGCGACACACACACTGCATTACATTAAACATGCAGCCATCAGAGAGTTGCCTTAACGCTCCCAAACAAAGCTCATAAAATTTGCAAATGTAAATAATTTTCTTAACGAAATTTTCACGTTTGCTCGCTTTGCTACTTTGGCCTCGACCACATTAAAGCTCGCCAGGACACGGCGCAAATTTGTCAACTGGCAGGACACGACTCGACACGACACATATGGCTAGTGCTTTCTAAGACTAATCTACCCCCCAGTCCCAGCCCCAGCTAGCCACCCACACATTCCAGGCATAAATAATAAATAATTGAAAATGTCTCACGGGAATTCTTCGCCTCGTCTTCGCTTCGTGTGAACTTTGCCAGCCAACAATTTGGCCTTAATATTAGAGCAGACCAGCCAACGACTTGACTTGGAATATAGTCTATATCGAGCATGTTAGCTATGTCAGTTTATTTGTAACTTTGTTAAAGAAAAGTTGAACAAGGTTGTTGTGACAGATATTAGATACTTTCGCTTTCCAGAGCCATATAAATCTTTATAGATTAGAAGTTTATGAAATGATTAGAAAATATTTTAATTTAATGAGCCACTGCAAAAGTGCTTAAATAAATTAGCAAAATCTTTGCCAGGTTTTGAATTATGTTGAAGTTTGTTATGTAGAAGAAACTACGGCTAAGTTCGATATTTATTTAATGTCAGTTGAAACTAAGTGCAAAAAGAAAACATAAATTTAGTTTTAGACTAGTTTGAAAGTGTTTTGTTTAAAGTTCGCGGTTCTTAACCGGCTTACAAATGGAGTTTTTTCTTTAAGTTGCTACTAAAACGTATTGACCAAGGCTTTAGTTAGAGTACTTGTTGTAATGCAATAAGGGTATTCATTAGTTCAAAGTTAGCCACGCTGCTTTCTAAGTAGTTTCTTGAAAAACCACATTAATTGCATACAACTAGGCGCTGTGGCAAAACGTTGACAGCTTACAGAGTCTTGACTAGCGTTTTCTTGGGCCAATTCCGGCGGGAAATTAAAGTAAGAGTTTACGCTTTTTTAGCCTCAAACACACACACGCACTTTAGCCACGCCCACAGTAAGTTTGTATTAGCAGGGGCTAGGGGACATGAAATTGTTGCTCATTATGTATTTATGTCAATTTCTGGGTCGCTCTTTCGTATTGGGGGTGTGTGTGTGTGTGTGTATGTGTGTGTGTGTGTGGCAGGCCGCAATGACATGTAAAACCTTTTTGGGCCTACAGTCTCCTCATACACATCCACCTGGCCAACATTTAATGACTTTGGCTTGCTCTCTTTTGGGACGCATTTAGCGTGTAAATTTCACTGTACATTTTCGCCGTTACATTTTTACTCCTTCAGCACTCGTAAAGGTGTGCGTGTGTGCATATTTCAGTTATTTTTATTTCAGCGTTACTTTTTATACACACCCACACAGTCACACAGTCACACAGTCACACACTCACACACCGGCATTCATAAGTACACATTTGTATGTGTACAGACACATACATATGGGCACGTTTGTTTGTCGGTTTTATGTGTATTCGTGTATTTGGGTACTTCGATGGGGTCCTTTATGGAGCTGCAGTGTTAAAGTTTTTGTGAGTACTGCATATTGTAAAGGGATTTGCTTTGTGACTCGCAAATGCTGATGACTCGGGCGTATGATAAAAATACGTTTATATGGTTATCGTACATGGCATAAATCATAAAAATTCCAAATACGAGCATGGCTTATGTCAGCAGGCAAATCAAAAGTGAGAAGACGACGAAACCAGTTAACGCAGAGTGCTTTTATCCTGTATTAAAAGTAAAAGGTTGCATTAATATGTAGCTGAAAATAAAGTGAACATTATGATATTTCAATTGATGTAGACTAAGTCAATTTAATTGCTAATTATATTCGTTTTCTTGTTTAACAAATTACACAAAAGATCACTCAAATTAGCGAGAATTTCATCTCTGGTCCGCCAGCCAACAATAAATGATTATAAAATATTTAAATTCAAGCTTCAAGCGAGTGATACAGATTCCAATTTTACAGAAGAATAAATAATTTAAATACATTACGATTGGTTACTTTGACGAGATTTTAATTAGGAAATACATTTATAAATAATGCATATTTCTATATTAATTGTTTATGATTTTTGTGTAATTTTGACTATGTATTTTTTTAAATATATTATTTTTAGAATTTAATTAATAATACAAACAATATTGTTATAAGTAGTGTTATGATTTCTGACTTAATCGTCGGGGTTTTTCTTGTTGATATTTTTGGTATGCCAAAGACTTAAATATTTCATTATTATTTGTTCAAAAGAAATTCAATTTCTAATTATTTTTAGCATATAAAATAAATGGCTTACCTCCAAATAGTTAGCTTTGGTTTCTTTAACTAAAAACAGAAGTTGCAGCATTTATTAATCCTTCTCATTTGGTTTACATTTTTACGGATTTGAGCATATGTATGCATTTTCCACTGTAGACTGTGCTCTCGTTTTAATAAAATTTATCAGTACCTGATATTATGCGTGCTTGGCATTGTTGTTTGGCATGCATTAACTAAACTCCTTGCTGGCAACCTGATAAATAATTGAAAAGAAAGCAAAAACCAAGCACATGCTTGCACAAACTTGGGCTCCTCTCTCTGTACTCTCTGTACTACCTGGCAGACGGAGCCGGAAGATGCCACTGAGACAAGGCATGAGTTTGTCTTGTGCTGAAATAAATTTACTTGCATGCCAGATACACACAACACACACTCGCATACACACACACACACACACACACACACACAGTCGAGTGCACTCTGCTAACTAAATTTTGCGCTGCGTACGCGACTCAGTGGAGTGCAAAAGGCATTGGACTGACTTGAACTGACTTATGGCAAGATAAGCAGCCGAGTTTGAGTTACAGGTTAATTTATTATTGAAACTAATGTTGGCAGTCCAATGGAGAAGGGGTTAGAGTGGGGGTTGGGCACTGTCATTGCAGGTGCCATGCTGACGTCGCCGGTTTGGTGAGTCACTTGTTGTCGTCATTGAGGGGGCTGTAGTAGGCTGGGCTGGGCTGGGCTGGGCTGGAAGCGCAAATTATGAAATTCAACGTGACAAATGTCAGTGACATTAATTAAACGTTGAGATATGGCAACAGCAGCTGGGTAGCACAACGGGTGCTGCCAGTTGGGGCGGGAGGGCACAGCAAAAATGGCCCAAAGGGTTTACAACTTTAACTTCATTGGTTAGTCAGTGAAAATTGCATTGCCATCTTGAGTTTTATTTGTGATAATCAATAAGACGCTACTCGTAATGCGATTGCTCTAATAAATTGCTTAGCTACTTGGCAATCCAATTGAATTTCATACGCAAAATCACTTTTTGCCTTAGAAGGAAATTGCAAAATATGTTGGCAGGCGGCGGCTTTAAGGACGCGCGTTGCTTTAAATTAAGTAAATGCCAACAACTTTAAAGCAGCCTGCGTCGTCCATTTTTATTTTTATTTTTTTTCGCACACTTCGCCAACTTCCGCTTCCGGCGGCAAGCAAAGCAAAGCAATGCAAACACAGCCCCCACGCTGATTTTCTTCCTCTGTCTCTCTGGCCCACTCTCTCTCTCTCTCTCTCTTTCTCACTCTCACTTGCCCTCTCGCTCTCGACGTATTTTCCTTTTTGTTTTTTGCTGGCATGAAAATCATTAAACTGATTTATATTCCGTTTGATTCCCTCGTTTCCCTCGACTACGCGTCATGTGTGCCCGCCGTTGAATTTTTGCTGCTCCTTTATACCCTGTAGCAGGAATGATGAGGGGTATGCTTTTATCATTAAGGTCAATAACATTTCTTAGATATATCGATTATATCGATTATTTTTTATTTTCTAAACCTATTGATTATTTTCCCACTATCGTGATGGCTGTCACATCGAAATATACTTCCAAATATATTTCCAGGAAATCCACTTTTTATTAATTGTATCGATTATTTTGCATTTTCCACCACTATTGATTATTTTCTCACTATCGGGATGGGCTATACATCGAAATATACTTTAAAATTTACCAGGAAATCCACTTTTTGTTAATTAAATCGATTATTTTGAATTTTCCACCACTATTGATTATTTTCTCACTATCGGGATGGGCTATACATCGAAATATACTTTAAAACTTACCAGGAAATCCACTTTTTGTTAATTAAATCGATAAATTTTTCATTTTCCACCACTCTTGAATATTTTCTCACTATCGTGATGCCTTTCACTTCATTATATACTTCAATATTTTCCAGGCAATCAAGTTCTTCTTCAATTTGATTAAGTTTTAAAAGTTTTTATTGAGATACTTTCGATGTACTGGAAAAAACCTTTTGAAACTATCGAGTGTGGGAATTATCGTTGTTTTGAAACCTCTATTATACAGCAAGGCTCAAAATTTATACATACCTAAGACTTTAAATACTCTGCAAATAAAATAAAGCCAAACACAAGTACAATCAGAAAATTAGTTATTTCTTTTAATATATTCGATTATTCAAAGTTGCTTACCTTAAATACTTTCCATTGAAATTTATCGACTTCTATAGTTAGAGGGTATCTCACAGCCTCAATGTTGGTCTTACCATGTTGCTTCTTATGCCGCTGCCTGAACTTGAGTTCAAGTTTGATAAAAGGGTCGCTCGACAGACCATGCCCATGCCCAGTTGCAGAGATCCCATACGAAATTCGATAATTCAAGTCAATTTCGCATGTGTCGGGGTCGCTCAAGGGTTAAGTGATTTCTTTTGTTTCTTTGGCTCGTTTTGTGCTACGCATTTAGTCAACTGTAAAATAAAGTCGCATAAATAAGCGCACCAAGCTGAAAGCACATGAAAAATTTAAAGTTTTCCCCAAAAAAAAGAAAACACAACAAATTTAAATATCCAACTATTGATTCTGATCAGAATTAGGAACCCCACTGACCCCCGATCCCAGACTACAGACAGTTTGGGCTAATGCGCTGCAGGCGGTGACCAATATCAAAAAATGTTGACCCAAAATGTTTGCACAGTTGTTGCCTTCAGTTGGGTTACCCAAAAACCAGCCACCCCGCACCCACACACTCGCCCCCTGCCCCATCTAGCCACCTTACAGCAAGCCGGCCACCTTGAAAGGGTTGTCGTTACAGAAATTCAATTCAATTTCGTTGAAATGTTTTATTATATGGATTTTGTTGTTGCTGTTGTTGCTCGTTGTTGTTGTTGTTGTTGTCGTTGTGCCTGATTTTAATGTAATTGCCGGTAATAGCAAACACTTTTTATGGCCTAACAAGTTGTTGCTGTTGTCATTGTTGTTGTTGTTGTTGTTGTTGGCCGTGGCCACGCTTAATGTTTGTTTGATAATATTTCGTATGCCATTTATAGTTATTTCAAATTGAATTCTAATTTGAAATTAATTTTCATGTGTTTTAGGGCATAGATATTGATATCAGTTTATGTAAACTCTAAACTCCAATGGGCTGAGTGTTTGGGTATTTTATTTAAGCTAAGAGCATATTCAATGCATGTGTATGGCTGCAAAATACTTACATATGTATATGTTGGCGCTTTGGGGCTTAGGGTCAGATATTAAACAACATGTAGGTTAGGTTAAATGATTACAGCAGTATACAGAAGAAGATAGAGGTAGATATATACCCCCACAAATATATTTGCATACAAATTCTCATTTTTAAGCAGATTGTTCCTTTAGCAGCTATAATATAAAGTTGTTCGATTTGTACCAAATGTGATCACTCTGTACGAAACATAATGAAACTTCGATTTGCAGAGCTGGTTAAATATCTTCAAATACAAAGTATACCTCAGCTATCTGAAGTAGTATGTCAGATTGAGTTTGGTATATAAATGGAAATTTAAGGATAATTTTAAAATTTTGTGGATCTTCAGCATGAATTTTGACCGATAAAGTGAATGGGTCTTAAAACAAGCTTTGAAATGATATTCAAAATGAGTATACATTTCTAATACTCATTTTAAAGTACGCAATCGATTAAAAGTGAAATTTTGATGTAAAATGCAAATGAAATCAAATTTTTTTTCAATATGGATAAAACTAAAATGCCAATGTAATTAAGAGTATAAAACATTATCCAAATGTCAATATGTATGGAAATCCATTCCATTTAAATTTCTAAAACAGAGTATAAGCTTATACAATACTAGTCTTAAATATGTTTCTTCTAAATTCTGCAAAAAGTATTCTCCAAGCTGCCAAAAGATTTTCTGATTCATCATATATACTCTTGTTATGTTTTCAAGTTACTTTATCTATTGAATTCTACAAATGAACATTTCCATGAATCGATTTTAAATTATACTACAACGCATTTTTTGATTGTCTGAACTTTCCCGACTTGACTGTAAAAGAAATAATTTCACCAGTGAGTACTATTATTAAATAATTTATCATACCCCAAATGTCTATGAATCCACGATGTTGCGAGACTTGAATACCCTTTCTCGCCCACTTCCTAAATGTGTTTTTCGTAAGAGTATAGCATGTAGTCGTTTGTACATATTTAAGTTTCACTAGGCACGTGAAATGTTTCCGGTTCAAGCCCAGTTGATGGTAATCAAGCCCCGTCTATGATAATTGGTTCTGATGTGGCATGACAAATGTACGTGGCCTGGTCCAAGAGGCCCTCTCACACGCACGGCTCTCGTCACGGAAACAGGAAGGTTTTGATATACTCTGGCAGTACTCTGCCTACTGGTGCGATTTCTTATCAATTTGATTGTAATTAGAAACTACTACGAGTATAGTATCTGACGTACTACATCTGTTCCATTGATTGCTATCTTGAGGATTCCAGAAAATACGTTAAAACATGTGCTGCAACATGTTTCCACAATTGTATCAATGGGTTGCTTGTCCAGTACTAATAAATATTATAAGAAAGCACTTAATCTATATATATCCAATATATAAAATAAAATAGTCTTACCTCACTAATTGACTGACTGATTTGGTGATCACCATTTATGCCAAAAAAGATAGAAAGCTGACTTCTTCACAGTGGTTTCCTTTTAAAAGGAGAAACGGATTTACACGCAAATGTATGGAAATTTACGGAAAAACTGTTGCCTCTATTGTTTAAGGATATGTATAAAAACTCATTTGACATATTTCACCACTTAATCGATGTCGGAAAATACACATTTCCGGATACAAAAGAAAAGTATAATTTAAATTCGATCAGTCTTAAACTGATTTTAAAATTATAAAATTAGGGCCTAACCTTTTTTCAAAATTTACCCTACTGATTAGAAAAATGAGTGGAAAACTGTCTTAACATGTTTGGGAAAAAACAGATTATGCTTAGACATCATTCCTTTTTAAACATGCACTAAAATAGTAACACAACTTAAGCAAGAATTTGTAGAGCGTTGAATTATTTAAATTCTTAGAGAAGCTTTTCTTGAAAATTACTACAAATTTGTAAAGAGATTCTTTTGAAAGAGCTTGAGGGTTTCTTTTCCTTGTCGACTGTTTTATAGAGTGCGGCTTGGACCTTAATTCTGGCAAGCACTCGACAACGGCATGGATAGCAAATATGTTCAATTTAAATCAAGGCTCCGCTGCTCAGTTGTCCATGTGTGCGTGTGTGTGTATGTGTGTGGCAAGCATCTAATTAATTAAACAATTGTAAATTCCTTTGATAAATTAGCGTCACCAGGCGCTGACCGCACGCATACAGAGACCAACAGAGGAGGGGAAAAGGGAGATACATGGCTGCATATTGGGAATTTAGAGGGCCCTTGGCATAGGGCTTTTGCGCTTGGTATCCACATTGTTGGCGGTTATTGCATTATTAATGCAAATGTTGGTCCGGCATTGTGTCCTATAGCATTTGGAATGAGACTGCGATGGAATTTTGTGTCGGAATTGTTGTTAATTTGTAGTTGGAGCCCAGGGAAGGAAGAATGTTGTTGCCAAGTTCCGTTTGTGAAGTTCCCGGGTGCGAACAATTAAATAAATTAAAAACAAAGCAAAGCGAAACCATTGGCACAGCAGGTGATATTGATAAGTTATCTGGCCAATAGGCCAGACTTCAAAAACAGACACAACACGCACCGCACACAGCATCCCGAGCAGCAGTCATTATCAAGGTAACAAGCAAAAGCACGGCGACCCTATCAGACATCTATCTAATAGACATGCCGATAAGGCAGCCCCCAACAAGGCCCATGTACTACAGATGCCTATCGCTCCATGGCAGCTACCATATAAAAGCGACTGCCACTGGGGACATTGTCATTTGAGTGCCAAGTATTCTGGTAGCCTAAGCAAATACGAGTATCACAGGAATAGCTGCACCCACTCTCACCCCATTGAAGATGAGAGCCCATTACGGTACAAACTGGCAATTGTTATTACCAACAGCCTGGACTAACCCCTAACCGTTCTTTCCTCTTGCAGTCCTTGCCTGCCTGGCCCTGCTGGTGTCCACCGGCTATGCCGCCAACCTTCGACCCGTCGTGACAGCCGTGAATAACCAGCTGTATCAACGCGCCGTCTGCGTGAATAAGTCTAATGGATTCCGAGCTCTGGTGCCCGGCAGCTGCTCCAAGTACTACGAGTGTCAGAATGGTTTCGCTATGGAGAACACCTGCCCGCGTAACTTTGACCCCAAGGTCCAAGGTTGTGTCAACTACAACACCGGATGCATTGAGGTGATGCAAACTTCAGCTACACAGGCTGTTGGTGGCAGCCCTGCCGCCGCCGCAGAGCCATGCGCAGAGCCAATAACGACAACCTGCACACCACCCCCACCAACCCCTTGTACAACAACAACGTGCATACCACCAACAACAACCACATGTACTACACTAACAACAACCACGTGTACTACACCAACAACAACCACGTGTACTACACCAACAACAACCACGTGTACTACACCAACAACAACCACGTGTACTACACCAACAACAACCACTTGTACTACACCAACAACAACGACATGTACAACACCAACAACAACCACTTGTACAACTACAACAACCACACGTACAACACCAACAACAACCACCTGTACAACACCAACAACAACCACCTGTACAACACCAACAACAACCACATGTACAACTACAACAACCACACGTACAACACCAACAACAACCACCTGTACAACACCAACAACAACCACTTGTACAACTACAACAACCACACGTACAACACCAACAACAACCACCTGTACAACACCAACAACAACCACCTGTACAACACCAACAACAACCACGTGCACAACTACAACAACCACCCGTACAACACCAACAACAACCACATGTACAACACCAACAACAACTACATGTACAACACCAACAACAACCACGTGCACAACTACAACAACCACCCGTACAACACCAACAACAACCACATGTACAACACCAACAACAACCACCTGTACAACACCAACAACAACCACTTGTACAACTACAACAACCACACGTACAACACCAACAACAACCACCTGTACAACACCAACAACAACCACATGTACAACACCAACAACAACCACCTGTACAACACGAACAACAACCACCTGTACAACAGCAACAACAACAACCTGTACAACACCAACAACCACCACATGTACAACACCAACAACCACCACGTGCACAACACGAACAACAACCACCTGTACGACAACCACCTGTACACCACCAAAAGTAACCACCTGTACAACAACACCCTGCACAACAACGACCTGTACAACAACCACCTGTACACCACCAACAACCTGCGTAACAACAGTGTGTCCTCCCGGAGGAAACGTCGGAAAGGTGCGACCCTCATCCGTTAAAGTGAGACCCGCTGCAAGACCCTTCCGCAACCCTCTGCCAGAAGCAACCAGTGGATTGAGCATGAACCTCTACACGAGCTATGTGTGCAACAATAAGCCCGATGGCTTCGTGCTGGCCTCCCTGACAAGCTGCAGCGACTACTACATCTGTCGGTACGGCAAGCCCCTACAGGTTAGCTGTGGCGAGAAGTACTTCAACGCGCTGAAGGGTATCTGCGATCTACCTGAGAATACACGCTGCGTGCAGCCGGAGGCTTAAAGGAGACGCTCTTCAATTGACATCAGCCCCAACATAAGATCGACGAGCCCACCAGATTCAATTTTTTTTAAATTAAATACGCATATCAGAAGTTGTATTGAACCGATGTTAAGTAATTACATAGAAATGCAAATGCTAATACGAGCTATAAAAATGCACATACCTTTGTGTTTGAACTTTATCTAAGATTAGTTTCTCTCCTAAGAACAATTATTTATAGCTCTTGGCAGAACAAAATTAACCTTTTTTATGGGATATTTCCGACACTTTAAGGTGTATATATTTAGTCTAGTCATTTCACATTGTTAGGGATATTGATGAAGCTTGGAAAGTCTTTATTTTTTCTGCCTTGACTATATCATTGTGCAAAAATAACAGCGAACGGTTAGAATTGAGTTGCACTATGAGAACTTTTTATAAAGAGTTATGCGCCCTGATTTCCTTTAACACCTTATTCTACAGGTTGCCAAGCATATTTCAATGTCTATCCTTTGGCTGAGAAATGCCTAATATTTAACCTTTCACACCCCACAGTTTCTTTACGTTTTTCTTTAACACCAGTCAAGTAAACAGCTGTACAGCTTGAATTCCTGTAAGTTTTTGCCAAAAGGCTGCCAAAGTCCCTGTGGCTTCTGCTTAAAGAAACCATTGTGGCCCAACGTTAGGGGGTGCCATATTATTAGAGGTCCCCCTCACAATCATGGCTAGTCAGGCCAAATAACGACACACTTCTCTGTGCGTGTAAAGGGCCCCAAATGGCCAAAGGGAAATGCAACATATTTTTCAAAGTGACGCCAGCGTCCATATAAGAAAGTCAAAAAGTATTTAAGCTATTTGCTCTGTAAATGCGTGACACTCATGCGTTCCCATTCCCCGGGCTGTCAAAGTGCCATTTAAGTCAAGCGCGCCCTTGGTTAGGCTTTACAGGAATAGCATAAGCATAAGGGGATTTGGCTGCCCAAGAGAAAACAGCAAGGCAACAAAATAGCCACCACAACTGACCACAATGCGCTTTAAGGCTTAGGGCCAGTTTTCGTATACGATATTGAAGGGTGCTCCCAGCCTGTCCATTACATTATGTTTTTGATGGGGTTAGTTGTGGCCAAGGCTTGTGTATTAACGGCTTAGTCAACATGTTTGGCCATAAAATGGTTGTGAAAGCCAACCGAGACGCAGGCGTTGCCTTCTTTTTTGGCGCTATCGTAACTTTGTGACTGTTTAACAAAATAATTAAACAACCAAGTGACATTTACACACATATGCCACGCCCACAGCCGCCTAACGTTACTTTTATGTTAATTTTAAGACGAAAACTTTTGCTGGCGGAAACCGTGAAAGGGTTTCGCAGCTCGAAAAATTACAGCAAAAATAAATAACGTGACACAGCATGAAAATTGTTGGCAAATACTCGCAGGGAGCTGAAAACGGCAGCATTCTACGTTCTGGTTAAGCGCAACAGGAATGCGAACAGTAAAAGGCTAAAAAGTAAAACCAACCAGCACACACACACACACACACACACACGCACACACACACACAGGCCAGGCAATGACTTTCAGTTTCTTTGCGCCAAGTGAATGCCGACATTTTGTGCCGCCAGCCATTTTGCCGCGACATGCTGGAAAGTGCCTGTTAATGGTGGGAAAGGGAAAGGGCATGGGCGAAGTATAGCACAGGTGTAGGCTTGTAAACAAGGCATGCTGTGGGCTTAGACAAAGCAGACACGTTAAGACTTGGATTTGTCCCTGAACAGACATTTCGAGGAGCTTAGGAAACAATCACTGACATACTTAAGTACTATAAAATAAAATTAAATTTCAGTCCAAGATCAGTTGTCCCTAAGAAAGTAGATCGTCTGCCTCTTTTAGCATTTAATGTACAGATGCTCCGAAAATCACTTTCGAATTGGAAGTGCAATCTAAATCCCTGTAAAAGGATCACCTAGTAGTCAAGGAAATTTGTTCTTTCATCTCTGCAGATATGAGGAAATATATACATACAGCTCATTTTGCTTTCTCCAATTAATAAACAATCATTAAAGACAATACAGTTTTATTGGTGTTGCTCTGCAATTGAGAACTTCACGTAATAGTTACAGACCTTGCTCGTATAATCTGTTGCATGCATCCATCCGTATGATATTTAGCCTCTGAAGTGTAATCTAAAATGCAGATAAAGAACATTTCATTAATAAACTTTGGCTTCCGTTCGTGGCTGGCTTGCATGCTGTGCGGATTGCAAATTTTTATAGCATACTTTCGAGCGCCCACCCATGGGGGTGCCCCCGAGCAAATTGCTGCCAGGACAGCAACAATATGACATAAAGCAAAGCACAATTGCTTGCACTGCAGGCAGTTTTACCGGCGCTAAACTCTCTCCGCCCAAAAAACATTCAAATAAACAATGAACACAAAGCACAACGAAAAATTTCGTAATAAAAATCACATACGTGGAGCACACATGGCATCTCAGTTTTACTCTGCCGCCCCCCTGTTCTCCCTGTCTGCTAACCAAATCCTGAGCTTTCTTTGCCGCTTTTCATGTTGGCAACGGCAACGGCAACGGCAACGGCAACATCGACAACGACAGCGGCCTGTGGAAAATGAAAATTCGCTTTTGCCTTTTGCACCTAAACGCGACACGACTTTGCTCTTCAGACCAAAACCGGCAAGGAATTCAAATTACGAGTTTTGTTTACAATCGAACCCCAACCCCGGGCATCAACTCTTTGCACACGAGTTATTGAATTGCGCTCACCTGCCGCGACACGCCCCCAGCCCTCAGCCCCAGCCCCAGCCCCCTTACGACAGTAAAATTTTATATTGGCAACGCGCGGTGCTTTGTTTCGGCTGTCAAGCAATTTTCAATTTTGCCTAGCACTCGAAATGGCTTCACAATCTGCTCAGCTCAAGGCCAACGTATCTAGATACATGTGGGGGGCTTAAATGTGGCTTATCCGTGGAGCTTACCTTGGTGTTTGGTTGGTTTCTTGCCATACCGCAGAGCAAAACCCATAAGCCAAGATTCAAGTAGGCTTGTATTCCGATCTTGTTCCGGGAAGTGCAATGGCTCCTAATTTCTTTCCAAAGCTTAGCACGTATATAAGCCGAAGGGCCAACAGGCTGGCCCGGAGGGACCACACCCACATGGCCCGCCACAGGGCCCGCAGCCGCCACATACTCCATAGCCGCCACATGGTCCACAGCCACCACATGGTCCACATCCACCACCGCAGCCCGCGGACCAGGGTCCACATGCACCCCATGGTCCATAGCCATAGCTGCCACAGCCATTTCCTCCACACATCTTAAGGATAAGTCTTTAGTGCTGAGAAGTGCTGAAAGTATTGAAAGCTTGTCGCAGGATATTACTTTTGGTTAAAACTTACCTTTGCCTTACAGAAATAGGAACCGAAACAATATTTATTTAGCACAAAATGTTGGTGGAAATAATTTTGATATTTTTATAGTACTTCCGGCCTGATGTGGTTTAGTCGAAAGTTCTACAATTTATGCCAGTAAAATTTCTCTGTTTTCCTTATGGGAGTTCACAAGCGGCAGTTCACTTCAGGGCCTGCTACAATAATGTTTTCGTTTTCAAGAAATAAGAAGAAATAAAGCCCAAATTATCCATGTTTTCCCTCTTTTAAGGTCTCGTTTCCATATCGAAATTATTCCGTATACTTTTCCAGCCAGGACTTTTCTTGTAAGTTATTTTACTGCAGAGCTGCCCTGGCAGCATCTTTAAGCACAACTGTAACCTATCCAGTTGCAACCTGAGCTGAGACACACATACAGTTACAGGCGGCGAGGGTGGGTGTCTGCGCGTAATTATTATACCTGGAAACTGGTTGAAGCTAGCAGCAGCTAACGGTGTCAGTTCTTGCAGCAGCTGCAGCAATTTTTACGACGTCATTAACCCAACAAGTAGCTTCCGTTGCTGCCACGAGGCAGAGCTGGGTAAACGGGTTAGCCAGACACTGAGTTGCACATTCCGCCAGCGGGAAAGGCAGCGGAAGAGGCAGGGGCAGGGGCAGACAGTTATGCGCCTGCAAATATGCAATGCAAAATAGCTACTGGCAAATTGTTTTGGGGGCCAGAGAGACATTTTGCACAGCTCGTAATGCACTGCACTGAATGGGAGCCAGTAGATTTCGGGCAGTGGCATATGTTTCACGGCAAAGTTTCTTACCTCTTTTCGTGCTGGGAGATTTCGTAAATTTAACGAGCTGCACAGAATGCAACGAGAACTATTACACTAAAGCCTTCTAAGCGCTATCCATTGCAAAGTTAATATACACCCAAAATAATTTGCAGTAACAATGTGCACATTCTGAAGAGAACTTTGGTTTGTGATAGTTAAATGCCTTGTTATTCGGTAACATATAGTAATATAGATAACTAGGTGTACCTCGAAACACTTCGCTGTGGCACATTGTTGTTGCATGGATGGGAAAGTAAAAAATAAACAAAAATAACTTACCACTGTTTTTCCTCCCGTGCCTTATGATTTTTTTTGTTTATGGTAAGAAGAACTTACGAAACTTATCTAATAATAACCTTCTCTCGCACATTTGACCTTTCCCGTTCATTTTCCGTCCGTGGTGACGGGTGGCAGTAGACTTTTCAAGTTGCATACAACAGTTTTCCGCGCTTGCGGGTAGATTTTCTCATTTTTCACAGCTGACCCTAACAAAGATTAAAAAATCATATATTAATATAACATTTTTATGTACATTGTACTGATTGGATATGTGTTTTCTATGCCTTACAATATATTTCATATTTCCAGCTGATTTTGTTCATCAGAGTTGAAAATTCTTTTGTGTTCCAAAAAGAGTGTTTAATTGTATGTAGCAGCAGCATTCAAGTATTATAGATCAAAATGAATCCCAAAGACCAAAAAGATTACTGATCTATGTATTTCAAAATGACCTTTAATTAAAACAAACAATTTCATATTGCAATATTTTTGTTTAATTATCTGTATATCGATTCGCATAATTTGCAGCCTGGCAACATTGTCAATAATTTGAGCGTGAATTTGAAATTTAACACTTTTTTATTGCCTGCTGCGAGGCGAAACGGGAGAATCATCTCTTTTGGCTGTTTATAGGCAAAAGTTTTACAACATCGCCTACAAATTATGGCTGCCCCCAAACTTGCTGCAACATAAAACTTGGCTAATGAGCCGCTAAGCAGCAGCCGCGTGGCAAATACGACGCCAAGGGGTTAACTCTCTAACTAGAACAACAACATTGAGCAGAGCTCCTCAGCGATAACAATTATAAAACAAAATGCCGCAGAGCCATGAAAATCAACGACTTACTCGCACTTACTGCCTCAAAGGCGGCAGGACGTAAAATTTAATAACACAATAGCAAATTGGCTCAGGGTCTTGAATTTATGAAATTTAAATTGAACCCGGCATGAGGGAAAAAGCTCAAATCAAAGCCACCACCTCCCCCGCTGTGGAGGGTGGTGGTTGCAGGGGCAACAAGGGACAACAGCTGTGTATGCGCTTTTTCTTTCTGCTGCTCAGGACTTAACCGTACCCCCAAGTCTCTGGGGATAAATTAGTGGTTTTGGTCTCTAATATAGTCATCGGCAAGCGCTGTCGTCTTGCGACATTTGTCACCCCTATAGCAGCCTCACTGATTTAATATTTATTTTATTAATAGAAAATTAACATAAAAAAATTGCCGAAATATTTTGACACTTGGCATTCGCATTGCTCTAAGGGCTGCTGGTTGGAGGTGGAGTGGGCGGCTCTTAGGGTGGCTTGTTATTATTTTGACACTTGCCAAACAATTGGCATGCGAAATGAAAACCCAGCTGCCTTAAAGCAGCAACAGCAACAACAGCAACAATAACAACAACTACAACAACAGAAGGTGGCAAGCCAAGCAAAATTTTATTATGGAATTTCGTAAATTAAATATTTACACGACAGCTGTGCGAAGATCTTGAGATTGCGAGCCGTTCGAAATGTGCCCTGTCGTGTTGATTCAACAATATTCAGTTTCAAAATAATTGAATTTAATAGCTGGTTGGGTCCAGGCTTTAAGGTTATGCAATAACAACCCATTGTGTGCTGATTGAAGTTGGAAATTGGCTTCAATTGATAATCAGCCAAAGGGATAATGTAAAAACACATTTTCCTTTCATATTCCAAACAGGAAAATGTAAAATATATGCCTTAATTTAAAATAATTTTTTATATCTCTCACGTATTCTGTTGAATTACTGTTTGTGTGTCTTAAATAACTCTTTTCAGAGATCTAACAGATGCTGCTTTATATTTGAAGTTTTATATTTCAAACAATTCGTAAGGACCCTTGAATATTTCAGCTACTGTGAGACTTCGGGGCTCCTTTATTTCCCAACAGTTTCTCATGTATATCTATATACATATATACAAATGTTATTTTGGCATACCCAAAAGTCAAAAATTCGAAAAGTTCTGCACCGATTGAGCTCAAATTTTGGCACAATATACAGATGTCTTCAAGGATTACGTGTTTGTGCTGTATACCATCAACAGTAGGCTTTCCCGAGCCCGTGACCTAGGAAAATCTACCTCCACCAACTGAAAACTGTTGTATGAAACTTGAAAAATCTACTCCCAGCTGTCACCACGGACGGGCTTAAGGTCAAATGTGTGAGAGAAGGTTTTTGGTAAATCGGTTTCTAAGTTTTTTAAGCTATATACAAATCTGAAGCAGCATGAATAGCCGAGTCGATATATCGATGTTCGTCTGTTTCTATGCGAACTATTCTCTCAGTTTTAAAGTTATCGTAATGAAACTTGGCACAGGCCCTTCTTTTTTCTGCAGGCAGTACATGTGTCGGAATCGGTCGGATCGGACTGCTATAACACATAGCTCCCATAGGAACAATCAGTCGAAAATTTACTATTGTATAAAGAACATTGCGGCAAGGGTATATAGCTTTGGTACTACAAAGATAGCCATTCCTTCCTAATTCTAATTCATGCTTACTCTTCTATCGCACAGTTACTCCAGCATCTCATAGATACTCTGTTCTTATGTATGCTATTAATCTTTAAGTAGTCGACAGCTGTTTAACTATTCGATTAATCATGCCAGGATTCAATTATCAATTCAATTCTGCAGCTTTAAATGAGCTTGGAGTGTATTTTACAGACCTCTTCAGCTTAAATACAATTAGCCCGCATTAGAATTACGCACCTAACCAAAGTCAACAGCATTGGACACAACAACAACAAGCACTGTTCATTTCAAAATAAAAACAAAACAAAAAGAGCAGAAAAAAAGAGAAATAAATAGAAATTGGTAAGGGAACTAAGCGAGCAGCCAGCGCGAAAACGCGATGAACGCTGTGTCACTAATTCAGGTAATTTGTCACTTTATTTACATTTTAAATTAATGTTGTTGTCGTTGTTGTTGTTGTTGCTCCTACTACTGCTGTTGCTGCTACTGGCTAAGGACAACGAGAAACCGAGAAAACCAATTTCCATTTTCATTTTGTGGGCAACGCAGCGCACAGAAGACAAAACAAATGAGTGACTGACGTGCGGGATGAAAGGCAGAAGGACGCAAAAAAACCCTTTTTCTCTTGCCCCCTGGCCAACCCCACTGCTTTGGCCTGGCCAAGTGTCGAAGCCGAAGGACACACAGCTGTAAAACAGACAAACGCCAGGACGACAGGACGAGAGGACGAGGGGACAGGCCAGCAGTGGCACAGCCAAGAAATGCGATTAACATTTGAACAGTGAGCAAAAAGGCAACGACGTCTTTGTGGTGGCCCTCACGTAGGCTGGCGGTTGAACGGGGGATAGCGGGTGCGGGTGGCCGTTCCACACGGCGTATGCTTAATTTGAATGAAGTGGCAACGTTGTTAATAGCCCACCAAAACCCAACCAACATTCCCTCCCCCACATAACCCTTTTACCTTCACAGGTACTCAGCTTTTAATGATGCTGTTTACTTTGCATTTGATGTGTCAGGCCTCCCAGGAAAAGAATTAGAATGTGAACTGAATGTATCCTTTTCCCTGCAAACATTGGCTCAAAAGAAATTGGCAGAAAATGTTACTTGCATAAGTAAATTTTCCGTGAAAATAACTTAATATTTAATTAAAAATATCAAGCAATTGGTTTTTATAATTTGTTGCATTCATGTTTAAAGAGCAAAAAAATATTATTTTTGTTTCAACATAGAATCTTAGGAATTTAATTACAAAAAACTGGCAAACTTGTTACAATATTTAGCTAAGAAAATTAATCAGTTTTTTGCATTTTCTTTATTTTCTGCCAGCAAAACGTAGCGAGATAATTAAATTTTTGAGCAAATAATACAAAAGTATCTTGCTTAATTTATATAAAAAGAAATGCCTTTACATATATTTTGTATAAAATGTTCTTCATCTTTCAATTACAGTTGTTCACCCCTTTAAAATGTAAGTAACGAAAATTTCAATCAGCCAAGCGCTGCGGCAACGTCGACATTTATGAGCAGCCTGTAACATAAATTTGAACAAAACAGCCAAGCACACACATGTCAGGACTTGTCTCTGCCTGCTGCTCTCCTTACCGGTTTATCCACTCGCTCTCTGCTACCTTATGCCATTGCCACAAATAAAAATAAACACACGTGCCCTGCCCTGTTCATTGCCAAAACGTGTCCTGAAGCCACGCGCCTTACATGCCACCGCAAGACAAAGGAGGTGGTGGTGGGTTGGGTTTTGCAAAATGGAGGAGGGGGCGCGGTTTTTGTCAAGCCAAAGACAAAGTGCCGCCACAATAATAGTTGAGAGGCAGCAGCAAGAGCAAGAGCAAGAGCAAGAGCAGCTACAACTCGCATAGATATGGGCACATAAATATTTTAAACATGTTTACCCTGCCATATTTTGTTGGCTCCACTTCCAGTCAGTCTCTCTCTCGCTCTGTTTGGGTCTGAGCTTCTTCATATGCCTGACCACGTACGCTATCAATGTCCAATCTTGGCTAACTCCTTCCCCCATAGTTGCTACCCAGCCATAAAACTCAACAAATTCTGCAACCCAGACGCAAGATGAATTTATTTGCCAGCTTTCGACTGGCGCTTTTATATTTTGTTCTTTCTACTTTTCATAATTTGCTTATTTTATTTGCTTTGATTTAGTTGTGCACTGCACTTGCCAGAGTTTTCCACGTCAGCCAAATGTCAGCGCCTGAATTTCTTTATCTTCTTTTTATTTTTGATATTTTTCCATTTTCCGACCAGTTTTTGTTAGATTTTCTATGCATTTTATTTGCCTTGGCTCGTGTAAACAATAAGCTTAAATTGTGAGCTGTGTGTATTCATACGAGTCTATGAATGGGTTATGTCACTCGTAAAACTACAATGAGCCTGAGATGTGTGTGTATGTGTGTGTGTGTGTATGTATGTGTGTGTGTGTGTGTGTGTGTGTGTGTGTGTGTGGGTTAGGGTGTCTATAATTGTGTGGCTAAACTGTTACAGTCGATACTGAATAAGAAGCATAGAATAATAGAGATATTCTAAAGGAAAATGTTGGCCAATTTTGATCGACATTAGATCACGGCATTATATAGCTGCCATAGGAATAATCGGTTGAGAACAGCAGCAACCTTAATAACCACTCTGCCAGGGTATTCAATCTTCAACAGCCCGAAAGAAACTATTAGAATATCAAATATATGATATTTTGTGGTCAGAAATTGATTTCCAAATCGTTTAAAAAAACGACAAAAAATGCAATAAATGTATATTAAAATCAACATAATTCTCAGCGCTGTATATTCACTTTTCAAATCAGACCTATTTAGCGATATATCATTTTTGTAACTGCCACTTTAAATAGTTCTAAGTTAGCTTATAAAAAGTGAATATTTTAAGGTTATCCTCAACATTTTGTTTCCTTTATAGTTTGAGTTCACTGTGCGTTTAGGTGCACGCATGTCTTTGCTCTATTGTTTATATTGTTTTAATTAATTTCATTTTGAGACTTTCTGAAAGAAACACGCACCGCAACCCCCTTCATGCCACACTTTATGCTCACGTGTGCAGAAATGATATTGCTCCGAGGAGCTCTTTGAGCCAAGGCAAATTTTTGAGTGTCGAGTTCGGAGGTTCGAGAGGTTCGGTGTTGAGCTTCGACCGCAGCCAAGTTGTGTGTGCTCTGTTAAGTGGTGAACAGTTTCTGGCTCCGCAACACTCCGGGACAAAACAACAGGCCTTTAGAAATGGCAGCCTGCCTCGGCTGTTGCCACTATGTTTGTGCAATGAAGCGTTGGGCTTTTATAACGCCAACAGTCAGTTAAGAGACTGGGGATACTTTGGCGGGGGGCGGGGCGTAGTCAGTCATTGAGAAGCTCTAAAAAGCAGCAAGGAAATTCTTAATTTACGAAAAAAGAAACCAGAAATGGAAAAAACCTCTGCGTAATAAATGAAACGTAAAGGCAAAAAACGAAACTTAACAACTTCAACATCGCGAAGGGGGAAGAAGGGGGAAGCAGGGGGCGGGGGCGGGGGCGTCGGCTCTCTGGACAATCGCTGAGCTGGCTACAGTGTTCCGTCAGTTTTAGGTTTGGACAGGCACTCCACCTCCAATCCAGGCACTGAAAGCTTTACGCTCCACTTGGCTGCTGCTTTGATTCTCACGGTTTTCATTTGAATGCGCCCAACCCAATCCCAGTCCCAGTCGCAGTCGCAGTCGCAGTGAAGGACGCTCCTCACCTGTGTATCTGTGAGATACTTAGATACATATATATTTTAATGTGCGCTTTATCAACAGCTTTAGATAGCAGCGAAGGAAAGTACGCAACGTATCCAGATACCAGCCATTTGTTAGACTTGACTGCATCGGCTCCTGATGATGTGGGTGTGCCAACTGGGGAAAATGGGCTGGCGAGGTGGGTCAGGGGGTGGCAGTTGGGTAGTTGGGCTGGGCAGCTTGTTGATGGTATCCTGCTGTGCTTTTGTTGCCTCGAGCGAAAGATTTTAAGTGATTTTTCTTTGACTTTTTACGTACTTGATGTCAAATTTATCTTGATTCTAAGTTTTTGGCATGCAGTTGGCAGGACAGTTTCTCAATCAGCGCAAGTTGGCAGCACAGTGCATTTTATAGAGTATGCGCTGTGTTTTGTAATTAAATACACTTTCAAATAACAATTTTGACAGTTTATAGCTCCAACTCTGCATTTCCAATATGTTGACAGCGCCTAATGCCATTCCAAGACATTGGCAGGCCAATTTATTGTTTGCAACGAGTTGGCAGCACCTTTGAGCGCTTAGCCCTTCACATTGCCGGTTGTCTAATTAAAAACTTTGGCGCGTTAATCCAACATATGAGACAGGCTCGCACCTCGCCTGGGCGCCTGAGCGCCTGGTGGCATCTGAAGCCGTTGCCTGTCAAAACTGTCACAAAAATGACATTTTGCTGGCTAATTACAAATTCAAATTAAATCACAAGTAATTAGCTGAAAGTCAAAGCCAAAGTTGCCAACAATGCGCAAAGGTGTGCGGGGTGGGTGACGGGTTGGGGCTTTTACTTGGCAGACAACTTCGCTGGAAGCCGCCGTTGAGGAATTTGACAGAATTTTATGATTTACAAACGCTATGAAATGCGCCTAATGGTTTGTTTGTTTGTTCGTTCATTTGCTGGTTTTGTTTGCTTGGGCCTTCACGCCCACAGGACGACGTGCTGCCAAATGAAGGACATTAAAAATGACAACAGGCAGCTAAAATGTCGGCAAGGTAACCAAATGACAAAACGGGCGACACATTAAAATACATTTTTAATGTTGATGTGTTGTGCGGTGTGTGGTGTAGTGTGGTGTGGTCTGATGTATGTGTGTTTGTATATGAGTGTGAGTGTGTTCCCTGCCACGCCCATATTGCTCATTTGCGGCTGGTTTATGTACCTTTTGCAGGACATGTGTCTGCCTGTCGGCCTGTCTGTCTTTGGCTTCACATTTCCTCTCCCGCCAACCCAAGGCCTCGTACGTTGGAATTGTAATCAAAATAATTACTTTTATTGTGATTTCGCTGAATGTTAATCAACGAACTCACAAAAGAGAGCTTCAGCAATTCGAGGGTGTTGTGTAAGTATTTATTTTTTTTTTTTAGAATTTCGCATCCTGTTGACTTTTGAATTATTTTTATGGCTCTCATTTTAATGGATTTTTATTTCTAGTTGAAACAAGTCAAGGGGAATGCGAAATACAAATGTAAATCTCTTTTGCTGATTCTAATTATGGAAGCTTCCTTGTTGAAATGTTTCGAGAATTTGTAAATTTCCTGTAGCTTACAACAAAGTAGTCCCACCATCTTTCGTGGCAAATATAAATGTAATTCAACAAGCAAAAATATAGACTTAACAATTTTATTGGCAGTTTTCACTTTGAAAAATGAGTAATATTCATTTAGTTTCTGTTCGATATCAATTTTATTCTTCTAAATCGATTAATTGGTACTAAAAATTACATATCGACTACTCATTCGATAACTGAAGTATCGAGTCCATTCAAAATGCATAAGTTGCGCGATTTATATATTTTTAAAAATATTTTGTAATATATGTATAATGTTAATGTGTTCTACATATTTTATATAAAGCGGATATAACATAATTCAGATTTGCGCTATTAAACAATTTAAATTATCGAACAGTCTGGCAGCCTCAGTCTATTTATGGTATTTACCAACACTAAGAGAATCTATTATCGTGTCGATATACGCATATTGGTCAACTTTATTTGCATTTATTTCATTTGTTGTCATTTTACATTATAAGTTAGCGCATAAAATAAATAAATAAATATATCATTTTTTCGCCAATAAAGTCTTGATCCGACGTCGAAATTTGGCATTTGGTACCAAAATTAGGCATTTTGAAGCAGTCTATATGGGACAATGGTATATTTTTGCTTGCACCAAATGGTCACACTGTTGTTAAATGGAAAGCGCAAATCCCAAGAAGTACAATTTACCACTTACCCACTTGTGAAATCATAGAATCATATTCACTGTTTAATGTCGGCCAGTAATTTAATTAATATGAACGGTAAAAATACTTGGAGCAACACGAATCTTAAAGTCCGCAACTTTTCGCATACGTGGACTATCGAGAACTTTACTTTCTTGAATGATGTTTGTGAATATGGAGGCATAACTTCACCCGTATTTCCCGACATTCATAGTGATGTCAAATTTTGTTTAGAGCTAACGGCAGATTATACTGTATGCTTACATCCAATAGATTCGGAAGGCTTGACAAATAAATGCAGAGCCATCTTTTACATGCCAAACAAGAATAACCGTACAACCCGTTCTTTTGATTTGCCCAATTCAACGACATGCTTTTCAAAGTGTTCTTGGGAAGTATTTAAGGAGTACTTGACCGATGACAAACTAATAATATGTTGTAATATCACAATGATGAAAGATTGGGAGGTCACCAGTGGCTCGAATAGCAAGATCACAATTCCCGAGTGCAACTTATCTTCAGACTTACGCAAATTTCTAATGAATCAAGATCTAAGTGATGTGACCATTGGTACAGGAGACGGTTTTAAGCTTCCAGCCCATAAGATGATACTATCAGGTAAGAATTATAGTATATGGAAACAGAACTTGATGCCAAATAATTTGATATATATGTACATACATTATGTTTACCTTCAGCTCGCAGCAAAGTGTTTGCCGCCATGTTCAGTCATAAAATGCTGAAAAATGAGCTGGGCTGCTTTACTATTAGCGATTCTAATAAGAATATAATCTCAGAAATGCTGACATTCATCTACACCGGCGAAGCTCCAAACCTGCAAGATATGGCTGAAGATCTGCTGAAAATCGCTGATAAATACGAGCTGGACAGGCTAAAGGCAATGTGTGTCAAATACTTGAGCGACAATCTGTCTCCGCAAACTGTAGTCAAGACGATTAAGATAGCCGACCTCTATAATTTGGAAGAACTCAGATCAGACGCAGAGAAATGTCTTCAAGCTGCTTCGCGTAGAATTGTTGAGACGCCCAACTGGATTGATAGAATTACATCAAATTTGAACAATTTCCATGACTTATTTTCCGAACTGAAGGAAAGTGATGAGAATTTGAAAACTGACGGATAGAAACGTCATTATACCTAAACAACTAATACAAAATAAAAGTTATGAAGCATACATGGATAGCCCGAACTTGGCATCAATACAATTAGGTTATAGTCTTAATAATCTGTAATAATGAAAGCTGTCACAAACATATTCTGAATATAAATGTTTATTTTTCTAAATACTTGCAAAAATACGAATGTATAGGTTATTTTTTTTGAATAAGCTTAAAATGTAAAAACGGTTGCTATTTCTTTTAAAAATTTTAACTGAATGGATTTCAGAGTGAAAGGATTCGAAAATTTATACGTTTATAGTTAATAATGTAATGAAAAATACCAATAAATTTGAAAATTTGCGAACACTAAGGCATTCATTCATAGACGCTGTCAATTTATAAAGAAAATAGCTAAAGTAAAGTCAAGGCTTGTTTGACAACACTCAACAAACGAAACCTCATCAAGAAGGCATTGGAAAACTTATCTTAAGCTTTTGTCACTTTACTCGGTTTCGTAGAACACGTCAAGTCGATAAAATATTGTGATCTGTAATTTTTTCGCTTCTTAAAATTTCAAATATTTTGGAACAATGAATCTTGTTTGGAATCACAAAGGTCCTTACTTCCAAGCTCCTTGCCAGCGCGATCGCTTTCCGAGTTTGGTGGACGAAATGGGCGAGGATGGCGATAAGTTGGTCGCCCATTTGGGCATCTCAAACATGTCGGACATGGGCGCCCGCTTGAAGAGGGGTCGTACTAACAGCAATGTCGCTGAGCAGCAAGCCGCTGACAATGTTAAGGATGCCTGTGTGCCGTTGCAGGAGATGTTTCGCTCCTCATCGCACGGAATGCGACGTGGCGTAGACAAGTACGCGCAGATACCCAGATTCGATCCATTTGTCGGCGAGGAGGAGCAGCGGCGTCTGGGTCAGCGTCGTTGCAAGCCACTCAATAACCAAAATCTAACGCCGGCTCTGCGTCAGGTGGGTGAGTCACCCTATACCGGTTGCTGCCCCCATTGCCGTCGTCGTGGCAGCAACGATGTGGCAAATGACTTTCAGGGACGAATGTACTTGCAGCAGGCCTACCTCCTCGGGCAGATCAATCTTCTGTGAGTAACCAAGGCGAACTGGTGCTTTGAGCCCTGGCTAAACACTTCTTAACTGATTCTAGGGTTATGGATGGTCAACAGCAGCAGCAGCAGCAGCAGAACGAGGCGCCTCCCAATATTCATCGCAATCGCAATCATGGCTAGTATGGAGCTATTCTTAAAGTGCAATACTTACTGCAATTTTAGTACAATTAAAGTTTAACATCTGCTTCCAATTATGATAAATATGCAACATGTACCACAACAGGGGGAGGTGGGGGCTGTCTCACAAATCAACGCCAGCATTAATTTTCATGTATTTCATGTAATCACAAGCGCCGCAGCTGCTGCACAATTTGCAGCCTTTAATTGCTATAAAAAGTCTGTGGCATTCAACAGATGTCAACGGCAAACTGCAAAAGATGAAGTATCTGAATCCGAAACGAAAACTGCGATCGTGCTAGCGCCAGGCATGTGAGCTGTGTGTGATTATGGTATGTTAAATATGAGGAAGTCGCCGAGGAAAAACCACTGCGACTGAATGCATATTTTGGGCTGTGCTTTCTGTTTACTGCATAATCTAACCTGGATGACCTGGTGGAAGATCTAAGGGCAGCTGCTGAGAAGTATGAGCTCGACAGGCTGAAGGGAATGTGTGTGTACTCATTATTAAAACAACTTTCAATTGAAACTGCAGCCACAGTCTTTAAGTTAGCCGATCTTTATAGTTTGGAAGGACTAAAGTCGGAGAGCGTTAGATTCATTAAAGATCATGCTAAAGATCATGAAGCTGAACAACGAGCTGGGAGAATTTAATAACAACAGATAGAAACCTTATACTTGAGTCCTTTGTTTGTCCAGAATTGCGTGACTTGAAAATCTAAAATGTTATTACAAAAGTCACTTAAATCGAATACTACCTCAATACTTAAATTTCTAATACAGAAATAGACACTAAAAAAATGCACTTGAGATCATAATTTAATCAGATCCGTTTATTAACATTTGAAAAGATTTAAACAATTTGAAGTATGTTTCTTAATTTCGTTTTGATGATAAATCTTCTAATAATTTAAGCAATTCGAAATATGTTTATGAATATTGTTTTCTTATCATTTAAATAAATGTTAATACCTTGTGTTCTTGAAATTTATATGGCGCTTTTTTGATTAGTCAAAATAATCATGAATTATGTAAAAATGGATTTTAAATTGCAAAGAAGGATGAAACCTGGGATATGGCCAATTTTTGATTATATGAGTTTTAATAATAATGTAATTGTATATACATAATGTATATAGTGTACTATATAATGTACTAGTTGTTCAGTTTTGGAAAAATCTTTATGAAACTTGACTGAGGTGTTTCTATTGCCAGGCAGTAAAAACATATTTCAAAGCCGGCCGAATTAGGTAACTCCGAACATTCGGTCGAAAATTGTGCACTTAAATGAAAAATATTGTTGAAAGAGTGTATGGCTTCAGTACTTAATAATTAAAACTCATGTATTTTTGCTAACGTATAACTCAAGTATATTTAAGTAGTTATTTAATTTCATTAGCTAAGAAATGGATCTTATAATTTTTGATCAATTTACAACTCAGTAGCTGAAAGTTCCTGCATATATATAATTTGAAAGCCTCAGTCGAGTGTTTCTGATATGAAAGTACGAGTATATTTAATACACACAAGAAAGGACGATTTAGTTTAGTTTTGCAATGTTATTCACTCATTCGCCCCACTTATTTGTGTGGTGCAATTTCATTGTGCTCTTATCTGGCGATTCCATGTACTGCTGCTGTCTCAACATTTTGCTCATTTCCATGTCGCAGTTGTCGTCCTGTTCATCCTGCCACCCACACTCACACACACACACACACACACACACACACCCAAACTCACTGAGAGCTTGTTCACTTAGCCATAAGCTTTGCATAACTTAAGGCGCAACAGGAAATGAATGAACACGCCCCAGTCGACTGGCTGAGCAGGCGAATCCAAACGAATTCAAACGCAGGCGAGAAAAATGTTGCCATGGCACAGTTTTTCCATGTACTTAGCACCCACTCCATCCCCCCCGCCTGGCCAACCCACATGCAGGGAGTGAGCAGGGCAGGGTAACGGGGTGTGCTTTAGCCAAACACAAATTGCTCTTGTAATATCAATTTAAAGCAACGCTCCAAAATTACGCCTTAAATTATGCAAATGTTTTGCGCTGCGGCTGGCAAACAACAAACAAACAAACGAACTAAAAGAAAAAAAAAAGCAAGTTGAAAATAAAATAAAAGAAATTTTGCAGCTTGGCTGGCATTTGATTTTAATTTTTATTTGAATTTGAATTTGAATTTTTTGTTTTATTTACTTTGCGCTGACAGCCAGAGGTTTGTTAATTTTTATGAAATTTTGCCAACGACAATTCGTGAAACTGTTTTAATTAAGTGCCAAATGCACAAAACTTTAACTATGTGGCTGACAGAAAGTTTGCACTCATCAAATTAATTTTTAAACATATCAAAAAATGTGTAAATAAATAAAAGATAAGTGATAAAATACCTGTGCACGCCAAGAGGCTGTGTGTAAAGCTTATGTGATAAGTTCACACACACAGCCAGGAGGACAAGGACCAGAAGACGTAGTTCAAGCCCCAGCACAACTTTCATTTTGTTGAAATAACTTTCTTAATATTTTGTTTTATATATGTATGTGTATGTGTATTACACCCCGCTTCCTCTCTGCTATCTTTTCATATTTTTCTCTTGCTGTATCTTCTGTTGCGTTTCCTGTGCCACATTTCCTTTGAACTTTATCTTTGTTGTTTGCCATTTGTTGTTGCCTATATTCAGTACAACAAACATTTTCAACTTTTCCCGTTCAAGTTTATGCAAAGCATTTCCAGCTCCTACACTCCTCGCCCCAAAGTTTGCTTCCCTCTTGCTCTGGCAAAAAATAAAAATGAGAGCGCCAAAACTTTCTGTTACCTTTAAACAAATTGTCCCTTTTTGTGGGCTACGTGTGTGCAAGTGTGTGTTGTGTGTGTGTGTGAGAGAGAGTGTGTCGACAACAACAGCAAAAGAAACACTACAAAAACAACTAGAAAAGCACATTACAAAAACCCGGCTAAGCAGGATGTGAGCACTTTGAGCCTGTGTTGCTTTTTGTCTACGTGTGTGTGTGTGCGTGTGTGTGTGTTTGAGGATTGTGTTTGCCATATTTCCGTTGATATTTCTACTCAAAACTTAGCCAAGTTTTCTTTACTTTTATTTTATTTAGGCATTCTCAAGTTTTTCCTGCCTGCTGGCCAAATCTTCTAAGCTGTTGACGTTTATATGTTGTGCTTTGTCAGATGCTCTATTAAATGAAAGGGTATTCTAAATTTGTTAACACATTATTGGTACCGACATTCCTCGGTATTGTTATGGTAATTATTTCCAATCATTTTTATATGGCGATATATCATAAATACAGCAAGATATCTTTAGGCTTGCGAGATATCCTGTAATGCACTTTATCACAATCACTCCAATTATCTATATTATATATGCATAAATAATGTTACTCCATTACAGCGTACATCCATATGTATATAGTACATATAACCTCTATTGTTATCCTCTATATAAAATAATGGTAATTCCTCAAATACGAACAAAACAACTGTTGGCTGGTCAGCTTTCCAGAGTATCATGTTCTCGAGATTTATTTATTATTACTTATTTTATAAAGTCTATGTTGTACTAAAAAGTTTGCGCTTTCAATAAATATGTAGAATATTTTCTGCGTAAGTTTAAGAGTCAAACAAAAATTGACTTCGATGAGAAACAAACAAAATAAACGGCAGAAATAAATAAAGTGAGCTGAAGTGGACACTTGGTGTGCATATTGCTGGCTTGAATGCTCATAATTATGCTTTGATCTCCTCATTTTATTGATGTCTGCTGAAGCTATATATGGGTAGCTATAGTTATAGTAATATGCACTGCATTATAAGCTTGGTTTTTACGTGCGATTGACCGACTTCTGGATTGTATACTCTTTGGTTGGCTTTGGCCAAAAGCAAAATGCAAAACGCACAAAGGGAAAAATCAAGTAGCCGACGTGTGTGTTCAGCTTTTAATAAAAATGCAATGCTATTAATATAAAATAAAATACGTTGGTCCAGCTTAAAGCGAGAGTGAGAGAAAAACAGAGTGAGAGAGAGAGAGAGAGACTTGCACAGTTTCTGCACTACCTTTGGATTAAAAGTACAATTAAATTCACATAAAACAAAATATCCTGCGGTGCTTTTTATGTGTGCGCTTGTAATATAAATCCTTTTGGCTAATGGGAGCTACACACACAAACATCCTTCCACACATACACACACCACACACACACACACACACATACACTCATGTACACATGTTTTTGGCATTGGTAAAAGCTCCAAGTGCCACAAGCTCGACTAAAGCTGCTCACAGCAGGCGGTTCTTTTGTCCGTGCAGAACCCAAAATGAGGGGAAAAAAACTTGGCCAGCAAAATGAACTGAAAACACTGCAAGGACACCGAGCGTGTAGCGGAAGAGGGGGGTCGCGGAGGTGGGCTGTGTGCTAAGCAGAGGTTAAGCAGCGCGCTCGTGTGGAGCTTCTAATGAACAAAATGTGCATGCGAATGAGCAGCCCGAGCGGGATCCAACCAGGGGAACGGTAAGCAGTTGCCCAGGTACCCAGTAAAATATGCATCCTTCGTGTGTGATTAAGGGTAAATCCATTTTTATGTCTCTGGTATTACGCAGCAGCACACACACACATGTATACCTGACAACATTTAGAGGTGCGCGTGAGAAAGTGCTTAAAATTAAGTGAAATTTTCTTAAGGCAACTTAATAGTTGGCATTTTCCAAGTGAAGCGCTGCATTATATAAGCCATATGCTGACCACGGAACCACCTGCACAGTGGAAAGAGTTGCATATTCATGCGGCTTGCAAATTGACGGGAATAATATTTGGAGTCTATAATTTAAAGGTGTAAGGTGAGTATAAATTCTAATAGTTTTATTTAGTTGACTTCCAAATTAAGAAAATATTTTTTATAAATAACTAGGTGTATCTCATACTTCGCTGTGGCAGACTGTTCTTGTGTGGATGAGGAAATAAGAAATAAACAAAAATAACCTACCACTACTTTCCCTCCCGTGCCTTATGGATTTTTGTACAGGGTATGAAGATCTTAGAAACCGATCTAACAAAAACATTCTCTCACATATTTGACCTTCAGCCCATTTTCCTTCCGTGGTGACGGCTGGGAGTAGATTTTTCAAGTTTCATACAACAGTTTTTCGCCCGTGGGGTAGATTTATTTTCACGCGATCGCCGGCATGTTCTTGACGCGAAAAATGTTGAGCTTTTCGAATTTTTAACCCTAGCATATACGACCATAATATTTTCATATACTTTATGTTTTATTTATTATTTGCTGCTGTTAGCTGTTTATGTAAAATTTCTGACTGTAAATATATTCAACTTTAACTACATTTGTATGGTACCACGGTAGTGTATGCTTACTGTACTGTTCATGTACTTAATTTGCATTATTTATTTATAGATGCTCATAGCTGTATCACACTATAAAGAAACATACCTACTGTTGCCTACAGACATTAAATAATTTATTTGCAGACGCTAGTTATAATGCCAAAGGAATTATCATTTGGAATCTCAAAAGGTTTCTAGGGTACCCAAGCTTTATAATAAAAACTCCTTTACCTTAGAAAGGGGTGGTAGTAAGTCTGTGTTCTTGTTGATTAACTTACCTCAAATAATGAAAATACCATTTTAATAATATATTATATTTGAAGTACACTCGGGCAGAACCAAACTCAACTGTACCAAGCACACTTGATTTCTAAACTTGAAAGGGTTGCCGATTGTTACAGTAATGACATCAGAGTTTAGTTAGACTCGTATGTCTTACGCTTTTGCATGTAAAATACCCTTTTTAATAATAAGTTGCCTTTCAGCAGGGATAGTCGCCAATTTCATTAAGAGACTTACACTGCGCTACACAATACAGCGACGAGCTGTTTATCTGACAATTCATTTTAATGTGCATTTAAGTAAATAATTGAAATTTATTGCACACTGGCTGAAAGGCTTTTTGAACCGGTTGCAGCACGGTAACAACAGTGAGTGCAATAAGTACAGTGTACCAAGGGTCATTACAGTGCTACTCAATTAAATGATTGTCATGTGGCGAGTGATTTAAAGTCAAAATGCAATTGAAGGCAATTCAAGTTCCAAGAATCTTCGCATGTCTACAGCTTTCATGTGTGCATATTTAGGCAGACATGTGTGTGTGTACACTGAGAGAAAAAATGAAGTAGGACGCAGATGTTCCTCAACAGTTAATGACATAAACACAGGCCAAAATTCTTAATTGAAAAAAAAATTAAAAATTACTGAAGTTTTTACTGCAGAATTGAATTCTTAATATTTTTTAATATTTCCCATTTATGTGCTGGCTGATAAAGTGATAAATAATAATAATAAAAAAATGAATATTTGAAAACATTTTTTTATGAGTTTTGAATGTTTGTTTCTCTCAGTGTACTGATGCGTGTATGTTTATTCATTTCCAAGGCAAACAAAGGCTCAGCCGCGTCTCTTTTGTAGTGGCCTCTCTCAGCCACAGCGGCAGAAGGGCATCTTCAGTCGAATGGAGCCCATTCAGGCCGAGCTCTTCACATGGTACGCACAATTACAGCGGCAAAGGCATTTCGACAGACGCTTTTCCAGCTGGCTTTGCTTTTCTTTTATTTGGCAGTCGCTGGCTAATTAAGGTCACGTGACCCGACTGCAAATCTGCCGCCTGGACGTGGGCTGCGTCTCCTGTGCGGCGATGCATGCGCCTGGAAAATGTGTGCACGCATCAAATGCAGCACCCCAGTAGAACAACGCCCTTTGCCCCCGCCCCCGCTCCCATTCCCATTCCCTTTCCCGCAGCAGCATGAATTGGAAAGCATCGTCCACTAAAAGAAACGCAACGCATGGTTCACGCACATTTGGGCACAGACGACGAGCGGACCGCCCACCCGGCCAATTATCATACGCCAAAATCAAGCGTACTCAGCCCACCCTACCCCCCTGCCCACTGCCTTTGCAGCCCGCCTGCCATGTTCAAAGCAAAGTTTTCCCAAGCAGGGAAAATAAGCAAACTTAACAGAGAAAATTACGCACACGAATTGCGCTGGACAATAAAAAAGCAAAAGCACACAAAAAAAAAAAAAAAAAGCCACGGCAAATAAATTATGAACAGTAGGAGGTTGGTTGGTTTACGGTGGGGGGCTGCCGTAACAGTAGGGGGGTGTGGCATCTACTTGCGCGTCTAATTTGTTGGAAAATTAGTTTGTGTGTTTTGTGCGTGTAATTTCCATGCAAGTTCTGGTTTCAGACGAGGTCTGCACTTGATTTTGATTGAAATACGCAAAAAAAAGAGGCAGCTACCGTTGACTGGGGGCCAAGTGAAGGCGGCTTGCAAGTCGTGAAAACTGGAGGTTAACAGTTGGGGGTAACGTTTATGACAATGTCTTCAAAGGTTGCTTTATAAAGTGGTTAATAGTGCTGAAAAACATTGATGTTTTGGGCTAAAAACACTTCACTGCTGTTCGATTGCGGACATCAAAACCAGCTCTGACTTTTATTCATGTTTTGGTCAAAATGCATGATATATTTTCAATTTCTATAACTTAGCTTTTCATCATTTTCCTCTAGATCAACTTTCAGATTACTATAAGTGAAGAGTTGTATTTAACATATTATTGTTTGATTGTTTGATTGTTTGTTACAATTTCTGATACTACAGCTTCAGTTTGGCAATAGACTCAATCTTAATGCCACAGTTGGCCTTGATGAAGTCCTCAGACACTGCTTTAAGTTCTTCCAAATTATATAGTTTAGCCAACTCTAACGTCATGTGTGCAGTTTCTCCAGTCAGATTGTCCGTCAAGTAATTGGCACACATTGCCTTTAGTCTATCCAGTTCGTACTTATCGGCGATTTTAAGCAATTCTGCAGCCATGTCTTCCAAGTTAGGTGCTCTGCCCGTGTAGATGAATGTCAGCATTTCTGTGACAACGTCGTGGTCAAAATCATCGATGATAACACAGCCGAGCTGACTCTCCTTCATTGGATACTTAAACATGGCTTCAAAGACTTTGCTGCGAACTGCGTATATAACATTTAGTTGGCATTGAGATCTTGAGATGTGTATTTCTAATTGCTGCTTACCTGACAGTATGCTCTTATTAGCCAATATATTTTGTCCATCGCCTGTAACAATAGTCACATCCTTGAAGACCACTGAGTTGAGTAATGTGCCCAAGTCTTCAGATAATTTGCAAGCCGGCACCTTAATCATTTTAAGCTGTCCGGAATTGTTCACAGATTTTGTGATCATTATAATCTCAAAGCATAGGATTAGCTTGTCATCGAGCAATAGGCCATTGTCTTTATTTAGTAGTTGCTCCCACTTAATCACATTGATTGTCAAAGGATTGGGTAAAGTAAAATTATAGGATTTTCTCACTTCCTCATTATTTCGAATATGAATATTGACTTTGCATCTATTTGTTGCTGTATGCAACAATATTGGACGCAAACGTAGGTGCAACCAATCTGTAGTCAAATGCACTGGAATCATTGGGAGCGCACTGTTGGGACATACTTCAAAACAAAATTTCACCTCTGTGCCGTCGGATGGAAATTCTGGTGAGATTAGGCCAATATGTGCGTCCATATCCTTTAGAAAAGTAAACTGTTCGATGGTCCATGTAAAGGAAAATTTAACAGATCCATGTTTTGTGTTGGCCCAATATTTCTCAACTTTTACATTTTCTTTACTATTCGACATCTTAGTTTTATTATAACTTTGAAAGACTAGCAAAATTACGCACTCTTTACTTTGTTGGAATTGCTCGTGGTTGCAGTAAAAAAATGTGCTCCAATCGATAAGTGCGATGTTTGCTAATATCGATAGTAATTTAACAGGCTCATTTCGATTTCGATTGTTTTCACATAATCACGATTTTGTTTATTATCTGTGCGTAATCAGTAATTACAGAACTTATATAAAGCGATCTTAAATTAAAGAATTAGATGGCAACTAGAAAAAAACAATTCTGTTTTTATTGCAGTCACAACTGTCACTGCTACTTCCAGATATTAGTGACAAATATTAGTAACTGTGACACAAAAATATATAAACTCTGTCCACCTTTTAAATATGCATTTTCATTTGAATTTAGTAACGTTTGAGGTTGTTTGGCATCAAGGTGTATCCGTGATTAAAGAATTAGATGGCAACTAGAAAAAAACAATTGTGTTTTTATTGCACTCACAACTGTCACTGCTACTTCCAGCTATTAGTGACAAATATTAGTAACTGTGACACAAAGCCAATATATATATAAAATCTGTCCACCTTTTAAATATGCATTTCCATTTAAATTTAGTAACATTTGAGCTTGTTTGGCATCAAGGTGTATTTTGGGAACTGTTAAAGCATGGCTAGATATTACAGAAAATTGATATCGTGACTGTGACTCTGACTGTACATATTAAATGTGGGAACTGTGACTGTTAAATTCGGCATTCTGATTGGTAATCATGACTGTCACTGCTAACTGATTACTAATTATTCAACTTATTTATAATATAATAATTAAAATTATGTTGCTCCACCGAATATGAAATCAAAGTAGCCCTGATCCAGTTCCCTATCCTGGTCATATTCCTTTAGCATGAAGAAAATGAAACATCTATAAGTTCGATAATTAGTGCTCGTAGATTTTTAACCATGACTGTAAATGTCTGGACTTTTAATGCCACTACAAACCACATAAGTTCGGATACTTTCAATGAAAGTTAACTTATTTTAGTTTTAAATCTGAAAATCCCATGTAAGATCTGTAACTGATTTAGTTAATCTCAATTAATCGCAGCTGAAATTCAGCAGCTTGGACTTGTTGTTCAGGCACGTTTCAGCTCGACTTTGATGCCGTGCCAGTATGCCACGCCCACCTGCAACTCTTGGGGAATGTATGTAGTTTAATAAACGTTGACTTAACTACGCCCCATCCCAGCCCCATCCCTTGCCCAATCAAACGCATCATCAACGAGCTTCAACAGGCTGCAGCCGGAGCAGAGCCGGAGCTAGAGCCGGAGCCAGAGCCAGACCCGAAGAGGCAGTCAGATACAGAGTCATGCTTGTAATCATGATGATCTTCCATGGTAAATTGCATGCACGCCTTTTTAACCCAAATATGATGTGCCCAGTTCCCCCTGCCGCCCCTGCCGTCGATTGTCAGGGGCTGATAAGCGGGGCACCGCGTGCTTTTATTATGGGGCAACAACGGCTGGAGCGAAGACTTGCCGCATGGATTAATGAGTCGCGATCTGGCAGCGGCTGGAAAAACGTTTACGTGACTGAATTTTCAATTATTTTTTATTGCACTCGGTGCGGTTGCAAAGTTGCAGGCCGCCTTTAATTGCAGGAAGTTGCATTTTGAATGTGCAATTTATTAAGAAATTATTTATTGTCCAATGAAATTGATTTTGAAAGTCGCGTGACGAGAAGTTTTGGCATTGTGTGTGGCGGCAATGCGGCAAGCATCTACCGGCAGCCGGTTCCACATAATTAGGCAACGAGCCCACAAACGATCTCGTTGCAATCTAGGAACGTGCAACATTTCAGGCCTTTCCACATGACTTCTAACACCTTGACGTGCCACACGATCTGGCCCGATCCGCTGCATTTGCCAACTGCCGCTTCGATTTCCTGCCACACCCACTTGCACTTCTTTTCACTGGCAATTAATTTGATTTGATGGCCCTGGCCAGGACCCGCACCCGGGTCGGCTCTCTAGCTGCCGGTTCTCTAGCTCATTGCCAGTTTTCAAAGTGCATGGGAGCTGGCATCGCCGGCGTTGAGTAATTGACTGCTTTGATCTTGTGGCCAGGGTGACGCCTGGAGCAAACAGGCGCCCTAAAAATAGGCAGGCCAGCCAGGCACTTTGAAGTGTGCTCGGATGTAAGTTTGTATGTATATACTATGTATTTATGTTTAATTAAAAACGTGCGCTTGTGAAAATAAACAGCTTGCAAAGTGGCAGAAAGTTGCACAAGTTTGCCGTTTGCCATTTGACAACTTTGACAAGCTGACAAACAATCAAACGATGCCGGCCAAGTTAACTGGCTAATCGCACCTTTTTTCTTTGAGACTGTGCTGAAATTAGGCCAACTATTGGGAGTCGCCCCTTAAAGAGTATGCCCCCGCTTCAGGCCTGGGGCAGGGCAGAGCAGGGCACACGCTATCTTGGCTTATGCGCCTCATTAATCAAATTAAATTGCATGAGAATTACGACGAGAATTTGTATCGGTCACTGCGCCCACAAGTAGGCAGCGTTGCGTGGCAGTGTCAGGCGTCGATTGCTGACCAGCAGGGAAATGGCGAGGGGAAGGAATGGCAGGAGTGTGTGTGTGCAGCCAGCCGCAAAGATTTCGCGACAGGGTAATCAGCTGCTGGTCCACTGTACCACATGAAGGCGTCTTGGTGTGTGGCCTTATGTGGTTCTGCACGGATTGCGCAACTAGATGAAATCTTTAGCTATGCACAAATACAGATACATATGTATCTAATGTACCTATATACATATGTAATGCCATTAGATTCAAATAAATCTTATTTATTATAGTCGCATGCTTCTTAACACACATATGCTCCTTTCAAAATCATGCGAGTTAAATAGCGTAGCTTGGATAAATAGAAAAAGCTATTGGTTCGGTCTAGGATTCAAAATCTTTAAATTGGTGAGAAAAAATCAATTATTTATTTCATTCATTTTTTGAAAACCAATATGCAAACAATCGCAAGAAGGACAAATAAAGATACACTTATGTATTGTTTAGCTCATGTGGTTGAATTTTCCAAAATAGGTGATTAACACGTTTAATTGATTCATATTTAGCGCTTTGAAAATATATTTGAAACAGTCACACGATAAGCAAGAAAATTCCTGGAATTCTCGAGTTTTTCACCAAGATTTTAACTAAGCTGGGCGATATCCCTTTGCCTCGTCAGGAAGTTGTTTGCACTTGAACGGATCTTGTTGTAATCGCCAAAGTTTCTTTCCCGTGTCTCAATTGCTCTCCTATCAAAAGAAAATAATAAACGCTGTTCCAAATATTATACTCTGTTTCCAAAGGAAAACAGATCAAGAGTCTGTGCTTTTTTTTGCCAAGCGCTGTTAAAGTGGGCGCTGATTCCAAAATAAATTACATAAAAATGTTTTCCGGGGGCCGTTTTCAAGTTAAGCAAAGAAAGCTAGCTTTTCAGCTTTTTCAAAAAAATTAGCTATGAGTAAATATGCTTAACTCCGAACTTATTTCGTTGGCATTACAGAAACTTATTTTGTTGAAAATTTATATATTAAGTTTGCATAATTTTTTTAAAAAAAGCTATTCTTCTAGCTAAATTATAAAATGCGCTGAAATTCTTAAAAGAAAATAGCTTTTTACAGCGCGAGAGAAGACTAGGTTAGTATTGTAGCCAATAGAGCCAGTGGAGCTTACAGGAAAGAAATGGGAGTATCTGCTCTAAGGTTCTCATCCACTTTTAAAGCTATCCACGCAACCAGTGAAGTTTTGCACTTTCAGCTACGGGAGGGCGCTCAATGACCCATTGCGAAGCTGCCAAGGGGCGTGGCAGTGGCAGCTGCGTGGAAACTCTATGTTAAATGACAAATTACAAGTATTTACATGCAAAACACAACAAGATGCTGCCTGCCAGGCGGCTGCTCCGTGGCAACATAATCGATGAGGTGTGCGCGTGCCTGCCAAGCAACGAGGAGCACCCAAAAAAAATAAAAATAAATACAACCGCAGGTTGACAGACTGCCGCCAAGAAAAGACAACCAAGATGGGGCAGGGGGGAGGGGGACAGGGCGTACCGGCAGGATGCGGGCAGCGTAATTGAGCGTAAGAAGCCAAGCGGCAAAGACGCTGGCGCCACCTGTCGTTGAGTGTGTGCGCGCTCAAATTGATTGCATTAATGATATGAAGTTGTTGCAGTTTACGCTTGTTGTTGCTGTTGTTGTTGTTGTTACTGTTGTTGCTGTGTGCAATTTAAAAGCTGCAGTGAAAGCTCCCAATGATTGCCAAGTTTCATCGGCTGCGCAAGTTGATTAAATGTGCCGCGTGGAGGGGGAAGGCGTGGCAGCAGCCGAAATAAAGCAATTAGCAATTGACACTTGGGTGGCAGCTTAGAGAGCAAACAAATAGTAAGTAATTCAAGTGGCACGTGCAAGCAGCTCACTCGGATGACTTAGCCCCAAATACATACATACGTGTACATATATGTAACTTTCTAATGAAATAGCAACAAAGTTAAGATAGATTTCGAGTGCATGCAGTGCACCGAATAAAAACAACTCTCGGTTATATGAAGGACTCGTTACATTTAGATATTTTACAAAATATTGAGGCTTACTTTGATGGAAGGCCATCAAATTCCTTAGATATGTATATCTAGCCAAAGAATATAAAGTCATAGAGAAGTCGCATCTCATACAACGACAAATTTTCTATGGGGGACCCATTCGAATGTACCCACGTTTTGCTTGTTGAGCACTTACTTATATGTCGTTTGTCATCGAGAGTTGTTGATGAGTTGTTGATATATAATATAAATATTTGGTTTTTTGTTAATTGATATCACTTTTCAATTGTGGTACATCAATTTTGGAATTTGCTATAAACTAAAATGCCACATTAATCTACATGTCAAACCATGACAAAAGAGACAAAAATAGTTATCTATATTCATGCATGAAACGCTAATTTATCCTATATTTTCAGGCTCCCAAAACTTTGTCAAAACTGTATCAATTGAACTAAATAATTGAAAAAATCTTCCACAATTTTTAATTTGCTTGATAACTGAAAGAAGCAGTTTTCTTGGTAACGAAAAGTATACTTATAGATATGTCCCCATTCCTTCCTCTGATTGCTGAAGGCTATTGCTTAATTAGCTTTACAAGGCTATTACACACCCTTCATTAGTGTTTTCTATTGCCTATCCATGAGATGCTTTGATCCGTACTGCTAAGCTGAGGTTGTTCATTGGCCCTAGGCCGGACTCTGGGTTCCAGGCAATACTACAATACATTGTTGTGGCGGAATCTTCACACACGCCAACTTTTAAATCATTTCGACGCCACATGAGTCGAACCCAACCAGCGCTGTCCCTGTCCCGCCCCTGTTCTGTCCCGTCGCTGTCCCTGTCCGTGGCCCCCACTGGTCGCCCCCGTTCGCAGCTTCGTTGGCATCTCAAGATCGCATGGCATGGAGTGTGAACAGCGGGTGCCGCTCTTTCTTTTTTTTTCTCTCTGTATGCTGTCAAAACATGCCTGGCGAAGTGGGGTAGGGAGTAGGTTGCCACATGCTGGCAAACGCCTGGGCTCATAAATTGCCGCTATCTGTGGGACTGTATCTGTATCTGTATCTGCAGCTTTGTATCTTTTATGGCTCGGGCATTGCAAAATATGCTGCTAATTGAATTGAATTGAACTTGCGCACAGTTCGATGAGCTGCGATTTTCATGTGATTTATGCGGCGCGGGTGGAGACTCCAAATGAAGTGCTTGCCAAGCCCTGAATGTCATTGCCAGTTTTGGCGGCTGGTAGACAATGCCAAAGGCATCACCGCAGCCCACAGTTGAGTTTGGCAAGTGCAATTCCCCAGGGGAGCCGCCTCTTGCAACGTTCTCAACCAATTAAACCAGTTTCCTGTCACCGTTCCTCGTTTCGCAGAATCTGTTTTTTATTTTTGTTGCTCTCGTTCATTTGATTGCATGCTGATGAAATAACAAGACCCCAAACCACAGCCAGAGCCAGTGCCAGTGCCAGTGCCAGTCTCAGCCAGCCGCGTCCCCTTCTGCACCAGCATCGACGCCCTCATAATCAAACAGTGCCTCTGCGCAGACGCAACCACCATCAGCAAAAAAAAAAAAATATAAAATAAGAAACCAAAAAAATTAAAAAAGGAGCAAAGAACCAGCACTTAACGTACAAAAACCGAAAATAATTTAACGCAAAACGTGCGAATGTTTACTTTGAGCAAAGGACAAGCCCGAAAGCAACTTCCAGCCTCCAAAGGGCCCCTGAGGATGCCCCCGTCTGAGTTGGAGTCTCTGGTTCCACTCTGGTGTGAGCAGCCCCAGGCATAATTGGGCGGACAGCTGGACAAACGGACTGACATCTGATGCGAATCTGTTGAGTGCTAAAGAGAGCTGCTGGTATTATTTAGAGAAGCCTTCAGAGGTGGGAAGCGTCCAAAGAACCAACTGCAGTTGGGCATGCAGTTAAAGCTGCTGAATGAAAGTGTCTAGGTTGAATCTCAAGTCTAAGATTGGCATTTGCTGCCTCTTGAATTGAAGTTATTGAACTGCCAGATTAAGATAGATATACGTATATGGATATAGATTATAGATATATATAGATTATATAGATATAGCTGAAAGATGTTGTTGATATCAAGTTTTTAAGATTCAGCAGTTCATCTTTACATCAAACTTATGACAGAATAATGTAATTCAAGCGTTGCCACCTGTCATTGCAATGCACTATGGCAGTGAGGAGCTTAACTCATAGAGATGCCAGATGAGTTAAGCTCCTCACTGACTATGGCAACACCTCACAATGTTCATAAGGAATACTTCAAATAATACATAATGATAATGCGGTATTAATTTAATACAGATTTTAGATAAAAAATAAAACTTAAAAACTCAGCAAATTATCGTTAATTTAAAACACAAGAAATTAATTTTATTTTGATTAAAATTGCTATTTACTTAGGCAGAAAAGGGTATGAAGTCTGAACTTCCTATTGTAATTAATATTAGGACACACATCATTTTTTTTACAGTGAGTAAATAATATGAAATGAATTGAAATGATGCTCAAGAAATAATTTTTATTTCTGAGCGAAAATATATATTCAAAAAACAAGTTGCATTTTTAAGGAAAAGAATAATAAAATACTAAAATATAATACTAAAAATATGTTTTATTTCTTGAGCAATAAACAAATTCAAGAAATAATGCTTAACAATTAATTTATATATATATTACTTATAACCGATACGGTCCTTGTATACAAAAGCTTGTGATGAACGGTTAAATAGGAATTTGACACCGCTCTGGCAACTCATCCTCGCGGTGTTGCCAGAACGGTGTTGCTTATTGACATGGCGTTGCCAGAATTGAGAACATATTTTGAGTGAATGAGAAATCGAAACGTTATGTAACACTAATTTAGAATTTTGCTGGCAACTTCACATTTAAATAAAATAGTTGGCAAAATAATAGTTGCGCTGAGAATCAGAAGTTCAAGTGAACTTAATTTGGAAGAATAATCAATTAGCTGAAGTAACTTTGAGTTCATTTTTGGATAGTTTATTCCTAAGATAAGTGATTTATTTTGTATATTCCCCAATCTCATCTTCATTTTGATCAAGTGTCATGCGGCAATATTAGCTGCAATGAACTGCCATCAAATACTATATTCTACGGGGTCTAATCCCAACTGCAGTTCCCAGTTTCCAGTTCCCAGCAGCTTCAGTTTGACACTTGACAGGGGCAGACAGCGGGGAGTGGGGAGGGCAAAGTGCAGCGCGGTCGTGACTGCATCTATGTGGAGTGCAGTTGACAGTCTGAGTCCAAAATGGTGGAAAGTTGTTGCAACTTTTTATTTGCAACAAAAGACAAAACGTCAGCGACGACGGCGACGGCGACGGCGACGGCGACAACGAAAATTACAACCGAAACGAGTTTGTTTCGAGCTGCTCCTTTGTTTTACTTTTATTTTTATTATTTTTTTCCATTTTATTTTGTATTTTTGTTGCTTTTCTCGCTGTGATACTTGCGACGAAATTGAAAATGCATTTTTAATGATTTGTTGCTGTGCGCTGCATGTGAAAATATTACGGACAGTGCATCAATTGATGATGTATGTGGGTTGGGGATGCCATGCGGTGAATGAACCCAAAAAACATTCAGGAAAATATGCTCCGAATCTGCAGCTGATCCTTAGGCACACTGCCTTGACTCATCTGCACACGCAAACAGTCTTCAATTTCCGAGAAAGGTATCTCGCTCGCCAAAAAAAACAAAAAAACATAAAAACAAAAACAATAAAAGGTATTCGCAATTTATGGCAATGGCTAAAGCGGAGCACTTAAATACAAAGGAGCTGAACAATGAGGATCGTTCGAAAACAGTCACGAATCTCAGCGAAAATGCAGCAGAAATAACTGAAGCTGAAGTGAAGATCAAACCATGAAGTTGGCCCAAACGTGTCGAAACGCTAAATGTTTGGCAAGAGATTACATAAAATTATTGTGAAATTCACATTTTGAGAAGATACATCATTTGAGAAGATGCTCCTCTCATGACTTTATCGCATAGGCAATTGAATTATTAGTCAATATTTCAAACACACAAATCCTTACAAAATATCTGATTTAGTTCGCATAAATATTGAGATAACTTTGTTGCAAACTGATGTTGATTAAAAGTGCCTGCCTGAGAGAGTTATGGAAACAAGCTAAGACCTCTCAGTGCACACTTGATTAATTGTCCTTGGAGTATCATTCGTTAGAAGCTCACAAAAGGCGAAGCTTGACTTTTATGTGGATGCTGCTGCATATTCAAAATGAAATTTAATATGCCAAAATATTGCCGGACACTTGAGGCTGTCATTGGCAGGAGCGCACATGTATGGATACAGAATACAGATACAGCATACAGATACAGATAGAATGCTATAAAATTGATGATAATGAAGTGCTGCAGCTGCAGATACGTTTGACAGGGCAAAGCTTGAAAACAAATAAGCAAATGCCAGAGACAAAAGATGTCAGAGGAGAATATCTAATGGCTGCCGTGTGTGCTTGAGCAATTTGTGAAGCATATTTAAATGTGACAACATGTTGTTTGCAACTAGATACAAAAGTATCTACAGCTGTCATATCAAGTGGCAGCTGCCCAAAGCTCTCCGATAGCCCATTATATCCTACTGGATTGTCATTGCAACCACGGGTGCAAATTGCCAGCTCAGCAGTAGCAACAACAACAACAACAGCAGCAGCTACTGCAGACTGTGGTTTTGTGTGTTTTACTGCGGTCAATGGAATTTGCTTAAGAGGATTTGAAAAATTTCAAATTAAGTGGATTGCTTTGAGCTGCCTTTCATGGCTCCCTGGCCTGCGGTTGCTTGCATAATTGTCCTCGTTAGCCAGCCAGCAAGTTGGGGCCATCAAAACACTCTGACGTTGCAACTTTAATGCCTGGCTGGAATGGTCCTGGCCTGGCCTGGCTTGGCTTGGCCTGCAAGTCAAGTGCAACTGGCTGGAGACAGAAGTTTCCTTTCCTTTGCGTATTGTTTAATGCTCAGTTACCTTCTAAATGGCCGTGCTAATTGAAAGATGCGCACTGTCTGCCTGCCAAGTTGTTAGCCCGTTAGCCTGTTAGCTGGTTAGCCGGTCAGGTGGCAGCAAATTGACAGCTTGACCCTCGGCCAAAGTCAATTTGTCGTTGTACTTAGTCGCATACATAAATTGCGAGCCAAATCAACACACAGGACACAGGTCGACAGTCCACGAGTCCACGAGGCACATTACAACTTTGAATGCCAACTCGCAAATGAACTATAAATAAATAATTTGAATTACTAGGATAAGAAAAACACATTGCCATGGTCAGAGCTTCAATTGAGTATGGGCGAGGGCTGCTTCTAACATTCTTAAAGGGTAAACAGAGTTTTTGAGAGGTAAAGATGGTAAACTTCATAAGACATAAGGATAAGTCTAAGAGTTCGTATTACTACGCAGTCACTTTAATTGTCAAACTTGGTCTTAAACTAGACACTTCTAATTGTTTCGAATTTGTCTTGTAAGAAACTTTAAGCTAATGAGCATTTAAAGCTGTTTCGAACTAAGTACAAATGTTATATATCTTAAATACACTGCCATGCACTTGATTAGGGACAAGCGTTTTAAAAAGAATATATCAAAATTTGACTGAAATAAACAAATTAAATCAATAGACAGATATTTTTTGCCATTCAGTATTTCATTCTCTTTTAAATTAAAAACATAAAACAATAGCAACAGTAGATTATAAGAAAAATAAGACTAATCATGTAAAAATTATTGTCCCTATTCAAGTGCCTGGCAGTGTAGGAACTATTCATATAATTTGGACTATGTATATTTGTGTACTATATATTGTGTTATTTATTAATAGGTAAGACGATTTATTTATAAGGAATTGTGTACAAGAATTCAAAAAGTGATTTAAACAAGACAATCATAAAAATTAAACCCTCAAAATCTTATCATAACTAATAAAATTATGACTATTTATATATTTGTGTACTATATATTGTGTTATTTATTAATAGGTAAGACGATTTATTTATAAGGAATTGTGTACAAGAATTCAAAAAGTGATTAAACAAGAAATCATAAAAATTAAACCCTCAAAATCTTATCATAACTGAAAATTGTAAGATTTTAGTTGAACTCACTTTCACAAAATATTACTAAATTTTGAAAACCAGGCCTCTTAGACCTGATATGGGTAAAGGTATATTTTCGTTTTCATAAAATATATTGTGGATTTTAACACTTTTAGGGTAAATTTTCCTGACATTCCATTATTAAAAAAATTGTCTTCATTTTCAAATATTTTGCCAGTTCTTGAATTGAAATAATAATAATGCCTTATTATTATGATAAATTATTATGGATGATAAAGTATAAAATGCTATAGAGATGCTTTAGAGATACTTTTTTTTATTATGTGGGGATTGTGAGCGGCAGTTTGTGATTTTACCCAACCATCTATAGAGTTTAATAAGCCAGGATCTAAATATTTACAGACTTTATAGAAGTGAATTAATGACTAACTTAATAAAAGTGTGGGAGTGAAAAAATAGTATGTACATTATGAGAGGATTCTCCTATTGAGAAGGTTCCTTGGATAGATGCGCTTCAACTGCATAAACAGCCCTCGCATGCCCTCGCATTTTTGACTGTCAGAAAAGCGAAATAAATATAAAAAAAAAAACTATCGAAACGCTCGACGGCAACAAATCGTTCGAAACAAAAGAAAAACAAAAGTACTTTATAACATGTCTGCAGCAGAAGTGTTGGCAAAAGATACTCGAGCGAACAAAGTTGTAGATACTCGCATCCGCACTCGTATTCGCATTCGTATTCGCATTCACATTCGCATTCACATTCGCATTCGTGTGCTGTTGTTCTATGGCCGTTCGCTACAAGTTCATTAAATAAATTATTCATACGCAACGTGTGCCGACAAAATGGCGACTGGCGGTCGTCGCTTTGTTTCACTTTTTCACACACACTACACACACACACACACACATGCAAGCTGCATACATGAGAGAAAAAATTTCATTGGCAGTTTGTTTTATTTGGCAATGTCTGCACCGTTGTGCGGAATGAAAACGCATTCGGTTTAAATATTTATGGACAAATGTCTGTATTTGTGTGCGGGACCTCGTACCAAATGTCCGCAACGAGAAAATACGAATAATGGTAACAGAACCTCTATACTACTCAACTTGACATTCAACGGGCTGCCAAGTGGCAGCATCATTAGGCAACTCCCAATCAAAACTCCTCCAGATGGCCCTTCTCATTTACAATGCTAAATGCCAAGCCCGCAAAGTGAGCTGAAAACCCACAACAAAGTATGCAACACTTTTGCACCGCTACAGTTCGCAAATCAAAACTAATTTAATTCGAAATGCTGAATGACATCTGTACTCAAACGACAACTACAGCTCCCACACCCTCTCAGATACTGTATCTGTATCTGACTCTGACTCTGGCTGAACTACATCACAGATTACAGCTTACCAAGCTGGCACGCCCACTTCTGCGGGCAAGTGGCAACATTTGACTGACATTTGTATGGCAATCTCTTGCCAGCAGCTACAGCTACAGCATTGAAGCTGTTAAATGGAATTTTTTTATATGAATCAGCTCTCAGTTGTATGAAGTACGAAGTAGCAAGTATTCCTGGGCCAGGTTAACCAATAAAAATGCATAGTGAGCTATGCAAATGTCAAATGTAAATGCCAACAACCGACGAGTGCATGAATACTTGTATGTCAATGCATTCCAAGAGTTGGACCTGCATTTTTGACAGTTGCAACTTGTTGTCTGCCCCAAACTTACCCAACCCAACCAACAGTTTTGCAGTTCTAGCATGTGGCATGCAAAAGTTGCCTTACATTTCTTCTTTTTTTTTTTTTTTTTTGTTGCTTTGCGGTTGGCTGAGCTTTTTCCCCATTCGCTTATTGCATGAGATTGCTGTTTGAAAAGTCAGATACATGCGACTAGAATGCAAGTTTCTAATATTTGACTAATTTGAATTGGAGCGAATTGTTTCTGGTTCACTGAAGCAGTGCAAAATGTCAAATGTCCTTTCCCAACGAGCTCCAAATGTGATTCAATCTCGTTGCAGGCGTTCTTCTATGCGATTCTAACCGAGTTGTGGTAAACCTGGCAAAATGTGTATATCAAATATTCGATGTTACGTAAGATGAATGCAAATAACATATAAATATAATAACTATTTCATTGAAGGACATACAATTGTTTCATTTCATTTTATTGACAAGTGAATGCAAATATTTTTAAAGCAAGATATAACTGATATGATTGAAGGATATGAATGATGTTTGGGTTTCAAAATCAGATGTGAGAAACTTACTGAATAGTTGGATGCCATATGCTATAAGAAGTATACCTTATATGGTAGATATTTATGCAATTTATAGCCTATTAATTCATGGCAATTTCCCGCAAATTATATAAACAATAACTATGTATATTAATAGCTAACAAATGGCCATATTCATTCAATTACAAGTTACTACAGTTGTTACACCTAAAAAGCATTTTAATAATAATGAACCAGTTTAAGATCTGACATATTTGTGTTAAGAACTTCTCAGTTTGTTGCGCAAATATATAGCTTCGCTAGATAAACAAATCTCTTTGATTATCACAAATTTGTCCCAATACATCACGCACTTTGAAACAGTTCTCATGCCATTTATCATGCTGCAAAACCATAACATAAATGATGATTCCCATCATTATGTTGCGCTGTCGCCAACTTTTTGTGCTGCTCCCAAGTGCTGAAGTGACCCCCCTCGATGGTCACTGACTTGAGCTCATTCTGGTCATCATTTCAGTTGTTTTCCCACGCAGTTCCATCACTTGGACAGCTGAAGAAGGAGCAGAGCGGCAAACTGGTCAACGAACTGGCTTCTTTTTTATAATTTGCAAGACGAAAACGTTTCAAAATGAAAATATTTTTGAGCAACGGCAAAACAAATTCATTAAAACGCAGTTTGTACAACAGCAGCAACAACAATGAGGCTGCATATGAAGAATAACGATCCCAAACACAACAATTGACATTGACAAAGAGGCGTCGGCAATGACAACGACAACAACAACAACAACAACAACTGGGAGGGAGGGTGGCGAAGGGCGGCGTCTGGGCCGCATAGACGGAGTCTCCCAGACAGCTCCGGCAATGCTTTCTAATAAATCTGCGAGCAGTTCTTACTCAACGCTGAGAATTTAATTAAAACTAAGCTCTTCATTTGCCGTTGTCGTTTCTTTAATGGGTCAGCTGAGGTTGGTAGGCGCTGCGCCTTGGGTGGGGGGCAGTAGGGGACTGTAGCTATAAGAAAACTCAAGCTCCTAAAAAACCGAAAACTTTTGCTTTCAGCCCTCGCATTTAACTGTGGGAATTTGTAATGAGTCTCCCAGTAGGAGGAGTGGAGGAGTGGAGGAGGGGCTGCCTGGCTGGTCCATATGCTAATGATTATTGTCATCATCTTTAGCATTTACTTATTCATAATTTTAATATGCTTGTCGCTGCCGAAAATTAACGTCAAATAATATGTTTTCATTATGTTTTAAGTCGCCTTTTCTGCCACCGCTGTCAAATTAATTTCACTTCATTTTGTTATTAATGCGCACAAAATTATGCTACGCTTTTTGCCCAACCGCCATTTTTTCTTTTGCCCGACCTGTCCTTGTTGCTGGTGTCCTTGTGCCTGTTGTGGTTGCCCTGCTTGATGAAATGATTAAATGGCCAAAAGAAGATTGTGGACAAATTATGCATAGGACGCAAATGTTTAAAAGTTTTGCAATTAGCAAAAAGTTGCTGCAAATTTAGAAAAAGATTACAGGAGATGGCTCAGAGAAAAAAGCAGACAGCAGCTTCAAAACTTTTCTTTATTTCATTCTGACAACATGTCTTTTAAATAAGAGAACATTTTTATATAATGTTGACTCTATTAGTTTCCTGAAGGCAATATTTCTTATAAAGAAAACAATTGCACTATGGAAAATTTGCCCATTTTTTTGGCATTAATTCAAATTTTAAAAGTATTCCAATGAACGCGTTTTATTTATTAATACATTTGGAATAGGTCAAACTAAAATGTTACATACCATAAATGTTTATATTGCGAACAGCTGTTAAGATAACAGCTGTTAAACACAGCTCTTTCGACAGAAAATCACAATGTTAAGATGTGTACATTTTTAGGTGGTTTTTGGTAAACTATTATTGATTGAATTTCATCTGTGACTATGGTATTATGTAATAAAAAAGGTAATTTGTCAAAAAATAGCTTGTTTTATAATCAATTTATTGAATTAAAAACTTCTCTCCAAAACACAATCTGTAAATATATCTCAACTTTGGATAGAGCTACAAGACGTTGGCAACACTTGGCAGCATTGAGACTTTTTTGACTGTGTAGAGCAATCAATTTCGATTCGAAACAGTTTGTTCTCGAGTTATTAATTAATTCCAAGAAAATGGGCAAATTTCCCATAGTGAATTGTGGCAAATTCAAAATATATAAGTTAGGTGGTTTTCAGTTGAAAAATAGTTTCTTTTTGTATTATTTCACATGCATTTTTAAGCCACATTTGATGCAGAATATATAAAATAAGCAAACCGAATTCCAAATGTTCTAAGCAACGAAAACGAAACATAAATGAAACTAAGGGACTAAAAACACATATTCGAATTTAAGAAAATTCACGATTTTTAGCTAACTATGTATTAAATTAAAGAAACCAGTTTTTTTTGTAATTATATATACATATATTTATTATCACAATCAACATGTCAGTATTGTTATAAGTGGTAAGAAACCAGTTAAGTAGATTTCATTTCTATTCTTTTCTTTAGGTTTATGCTTTGAATAAAACTAATAATTTCTAAAAAATAAGTTCCGAAAAGGTTGCCTTGAAAATAATATTTCTGTTTATTATTTTATTAACCTTCTGCTTAGAAATTTAGAAACGATTATCTTACATTTTAGCAAGGACGAAACCTTGGTTTTCTGATATGTATTTTCTGAAAAGTAAGAAAAGTGTTGCCCTTGGCTATAAAACTATTTTCTGAGTGTAGCCAGACCTTAAGATTTGGATAATTAGTAATATTATCATTAACATCATCTTTTATTATATAAGGATTTTACATTGCTTGTGATATCTCTTCCAATGCCATCTCTCCACCAATAAAAGCACTTTCAACGCCAATGTACCCGATATCTGTTCCTTTAATGGCAACAGGGTATTATGAAAACAAATTGGACGACTAAACTGGAGTATAAAGTGCAACCGTGGATAACAAAACTAAAGCGGTGCACAAGCAAACCACAGGGGCTAACTGTGGGGGGGTGGCGATTTAACTGGCACACAGACACGCCCACATTTAGTGGGCGCTGATGTCAGCAACAATTTGAACACACATACACACACACACACACACAAATAGACTGCACATGGGAATTGTTCTGTCTCGCTCTGTCGCACTTTTGCACTTTGCTCGTGTCGAATAAATTTATTTAAATAAATAATTTTTCCATTAACCGCAAACATGGATTTTGGCGCAATTGCATAAATGGAATGTAATAAATGAACTTCAACTAAGCGGGGCTGGAGCTGAAGGGGCGTGCCTTTTGCCCTACCTATTGTTGTTGTTCCCATATTGTTGTTCCTGCGGTTGATGGCGTGTTGACGCGGTCGCTTCGGCTTCTTCTACGCGTCGGAAGTACCCATTAAAAAGGGACAGCAAGGGTATATAAGGTTGAGCAAATATATATGAGTATCCAACCCTAAACTATGCGGAATAAGATCCTTATCGAGCTGTCCACTGTGATGTCCCTGTGGGTCGTAGTGTACTGTGTAATATTTTGTTTAAAATGAAAATCCTTGAAAGCGAAATTTTAAAAAGTGACCTGAATAACACTAAATATATCTAGCTATTTAAATGCAATGGTCTATTGAACTTTAAGACTCTATTAAAATTACCAAATTCAGTCCGAAGGTTGTAGTATTCTCCTGTTCCGAACTCCACTTTCGAATCAAATACACCAAAAATGTAGAGTAGTATACTCTAAGGATCTTCTTAAAATTAAATATTATACCCTTGCAGAGGGTTTTATAATTTTGTCTCGAAATGTGTAATGGACTGAAGGAGACGTTTCCGACCCAACAAAGTATATAGTATATTCTGAATCAGCATGAATAGCCGAGTCGATATAGCGATGTCCTTCTGTCCGTCTGTTTCTATGCGAACTAGTCTCTCAGTTTTAAAGCTATCGAAATGAAACTTGGCACAGACCCTTCTTTTTTCTGCAGGCAGTAAATATGTCGGAATCGGCCGGATCGGACCACTATAACATATGGCTGCCATAGGAATGATCGGTCGTCAACTATGTTTTTGTATGAAAAACTTTTTTGTTTTATGAAGTTATCCTTACCAAACTTTCCCAAACCGAGTCTCTAAAGAGTTTATGCAATCTGAACAAATTTGGTTAAAATCGGACAACTATATCACATAGCTGCCATAGGATGAAAAATGAGTTTAGGTATGAAAAACTTTTTGGTCTTGTACAAATATAACTTTCAAACTAAGAGAGAGTTTTATTATAGTTTTAAATAGTTTCTCATAAATTTAACAAAATCGGACCACATAGCTCCCATAAGAATCATCAGATGAAAATTAAGTTTTGTATAAAAATTAATTTTTTCTGCTAGGGTATATAGCTTCGGTACTCCGAAGATAGTCGTCCTTTTTTTTTGTATTTTGCAAATTTGCCTATTATTTAATCTAGTTAAATAATTTCATTTTTAAATTCATGTCTAATTTTTAATTTCTATCCTGACCTTCACTCTGTGGAATTGTTTCATTTGTAGATCAACATCGCTTCCAGTTATTGAATTATTAGATGAATTACACAAGAATCTACTTTACAATAAGCTAAGAATAACAGATTAAACCCTCGTGCAAGTATTTTTATATATTTTTTTAGCTCCTAGCTCCATTAGAGATATCTTCTAGTCGAGCTTTTAAAATGAACTTATTTCTGGCTGTTTTTTTTCTGTGATGTTTGAGACTGAAAATTAGTTTGTAATTTGTTTAGTTTACACAGAGAAAATGGCCGCACAATGCATTTACATATTACATATTATGTTTTGCGGTTGCATTGTTGTTTCGTGTTATTCGGATTCTCTGGTTACCTCGATTTCGTTTAGGGTTTTCCTCTGCTCGGCCATAAACTCTGCTATGGCCAACTGGCTGTTAAATTTTTAATGTCGACTTTTAGGCGTCGGCACTTTTGGGTGGAATGGGGCGGGGGCGAGGCGGGGTTGACTGTACTGCGGCTTACAGTGAGTGGACTTAGTTAATTAATTAACTGGTTATGGCATTGAGTTCTGCATGAGAATTATAGTTGCTAGATAATTTAATTGAAAGTGCGTGGAATGTATACACAAAAAATATTATTTAGATTTGGGGCATAAGTAAAATAGTTTTGAAAATATAGCAAGCTTGTAAAGAATGCTTTTACGCGAATATATTTAATTGGTATACATTCAAATTATAGTCAAATATTTCGCAAATAATTTCATATTTCAAACGAATTCCAACTACATATTTTTGACTAATGTTTTGCCCCATGGCCATTCACACAAATTATTTGATTTACCACAAAATGATTCACATGCATAGTTGGTTATAACATGACATGAAATTCATATTCAAACATGTATCCTAAAGATATGCCTAGTTGGGTGCGGCGTCGTTTTGTTTATTTCACAGCTCACTCAGAGTATTATTATCTGGTGTTTATCCAAACAACTTTGGCTGGCGACTTCCTAGTTCGAGTAGACCCCCAACAGACATTACCCAGACTATTTGACAATTCAGGGGAAACTGACCTCACGCGGCATACAACCAACAATAATTGAAACTCTACTCATAAACAAAGTGACTTCAATTGAAAAATTATACAAAAATAACAGCAAATGAAAGCAGTTTGTTCTAGCCCTGCCCTGGCTGTTGTTGTTGTTGCTGTTGCTGTTGCTGTTTATTGAAAGACATCGATTCGTTCAATAGTATAAACAACAACAGAATTAACCAAAAGGCGACTCTTTGGTGTCTCCCCCTGGAGTCTTGTTGTTGGGCACTTGAAGCCATCGCCACGTCGTCATCGACTCGTTGCCATTTCGACATCCTGCGCAGCATTTTCAGTTTATACAGTTTTCTGTTATTATCGAAACGTGCAGTGACAATTTGTGTATTAAATTTATCGCCCATTGTGCAATAGAAGCCATGCCTTTGCTTCAGAATTGTCGTAGCAAAAATATAATAAAGAAAATAAAACATGAAACTGTTGCTGTCAGCTTTGGGGATTTTTCAATAATTTTATGTGATTTTTACAGCGTCACGTTCTTGGACAGTTTTCGTTTCAAGGCATTTTAGTCTTTTTATGAATTTCTAATTAGGCATTTGCAACGCACATTTCTGACACCTATCGAAGGGTTAAGAGCAACTCGCCGAGCCAAGTCATAAAAATTGTGAGCCGTTTTACGATATTTTTATTTAATTGCAAAAATAAACATTAATGTAATCGAGGTGGGGAGGGCGGGAGGTAGGGAGGTAGGGCAACAGGGTGCTGCAACATCAGACCATCAGCTGCTTGCTATACAAGCTGCTTCCTCAGCTTTTACGACAGCTGGGAACCATTTGGAGCGACGTTGTTGCACTGAGGTGTCGGCCAAGTCATTACATTACAACTTTTACTGTAATAATATTTAAATTTCGAAATTGTTGCTTTTAAGGGGACGCCAAGCGTTGGCGTCAAACTCGTAAATGGTCGGCACACGCCTTGAGTAGCACTGAGTAGACTTGAACGGAAGTCAAGATACAAGTTAAGTTCTGAGAGAGAAAGGTCTAAAGGCGGGCAACATGTGTTGTACTTATAATTGTGCCACAGTACGATGATTAATGCTGAGGAAATGGCGAATATTAAATGCGAACTACTCTTAGTTGCTCCTCAATGCATTCTAGGCTATTCTTCTGTATACTTTTTTATAGTATGGCGATTAATGCTGAGGAAATGGCGAATATTAAAGGGGAACTACTCTCAGCTGGTCCACAATGCATATTAGGCTATTCTTCCGGAATCTTTTTATACCCTTGCTAAGGCTATTATAATTTTGTCACAAAATATGAATGCGTTTCCGACCACACAAAGTCTATACTCATATTCTTGAAGAGCATCAATAGCCGAGTAGTCTTAGTTCTAGAGCTATCTTGATGAAACTTGGCAGGAGTGTTTATAGTTAGTGTAGGCTGTCGGCCGGATAGGTTTGTTTTAAAATATATATCCATAAAGGTGCCTTAAGGACGATCGGGTAACAATTTATTTGTTCTATGAGGATCTTTATAGATATTGTGATATCGGGACCAAACTAATCAAATCTGCACGGAGTAATTCGCAGTTTCGGCATGTTCTTTAGAGAAGCACCCAGTTTTATTAATATAGAATTATTATATATTGTTAGCTGCTATAGGAACAATTGGATGGAAGGTATTAAAATAAAATATAAAAGCTGTATAAAAGCTCGTTTGTTGTTTTGTATATAGCCTCGGCACGCCAAACATGATATGTTTACTATTTTTATTTTTATACCCCAGCAGAGGGTATTATAATTTTGTCTCGAAATGTGTAATGGACTGAAGGAGACGTTTCCGACCCAACAAAGTATATATATTCTGAATCAGCATGAATAGCCGAGTCGATATAGCGATGTCCGTCTGTCCGTCTGTTTCTAATGCGAACTAGTCTCTCAGTTTTAAAGCTATCGTAATGAAACTTGGCACAGACCCTTCTTTTTGCTGCAGGCAGTACATATGTCGGAACCGGCCGGATCGGACCACTATAACATATAGCTGCCATAGGAATGATCGGTCGAGAACTATGTTTTTGTATGAAAAACTTTATTCTTTATGAATGTATCCTTACCAAACTTTCCCAAACAGAGTCTCTAGAGAGTTTACACAATCTGAATCAATTTTGTTCAAAATCGGACCACTATATCAAACTTTTTGTTTATACAAATATTTCATCCAAACTAAGTGAGAGTTTTATTATACTTCAAATAGTTTTCTATAATTTCATACAAAATTAAGTTTTGTATAAAATTAATTCCTGCTAGTTCTTTCTTGTTGTTAGCATATTATTCTCAACTTTTATTGATTTAACCTAGTCGCTGGGATTGATTGAAATGATTAAGCATTTTCTGTTGTCCGAATTGCTGCACCCTTCCACCTGCTGGGGGCGCATCCCCGCATCCCTGCTGCTGTTTGGGGGCTGCTGTTCATCATGCTGCTCATGCATCTGAAGTTTTGACAGTTGACTGTGATTATTGTGCCACCAAGCGGCCCCTCAACCCGTCCCTGCACGCTGGCAAATTTAGCAGTGCGTTTGCGTTTTACATTGACGTTAACATTTTGCTGCCTTGCATACTAAACAAAGCCGCCAGTTGATCCAAGGGCCCAAATGTTATGGCTGCTCCTGCTGTGATTGTTGTTGATGTTGTAGTTGTTGTAGTTGTTGTTGTTGCTGTTGCACAAAACCACAAAATGGACAAAATGTGTTCAATTTCAGGCCTGTGATTTTTCAATAGAAAGCGAGCCAACAAGAACAACAACAAGCTGCTTTGTCGAATTAACATTGATGTCGTGCCTATGAAAGGATCAAAGCAGGTGGCTGGTGGGGGGAGGGGGCTGACTGCAGCTCCTCCATTTTGTTTGCTGGTCAGCGTCCGTGTTGCACTGGAACTGTGCGTTCATTAGCACGCACGTCGGCGCCATTTTGCAAACGCATTTCCGCTGCAGCTACGTGCAGTCGTGCGGCGGTTCCGTTAGACCATTTCCCGTTAGTCAGTTTACCCGTTAAGGCCAGGTAAATGTTGCAGCCACTCTGATTCTTCATTTCTCCATTTTTTACTACATTTTTTGTTTCGAGTGTGTGTGTCTGTGTGTGTGTGTGTGTGTGTGTGTGTGTGTGTCTGTGCATTGTGCTGTGCGCATGGCATCATCAAAAGGCATTTTTAATTGGCGTGTTGCAGCTTAACGCTTCAGGGAGTTATCCGGAGGGAGGCGGACGGTCGGTAGGATATGCAACAGTTCTCGAGTCGATAATTGGTAACGCGTCACGTGTAATGCCCCCAAAAGCAAAAATGGAATTTCTAATTAAGTTTTGCTGGGATTTAATATCGACTAGCGCACCCAACTCCAAACTGCAGTTTCAGTTTCAGTTACAACGCACAGAAGCCGGACTCTGTATCTGAAACAGTATCTGTATCTCTGTGTGTGTGTGTGTCTGCCTCCCAGCGAGTGTGTACAAAATTTTGGTCAATTAACACATCAACGAGCTTAGTTAGACCAAGCCAAAAGCAAAGCACCACACTGCCGCCCGTCTCTCCCTCTCGCCTTCCGCCCTTCAAACTCTAGTTGCATAGAACTCCAAAAATAGTAGTCGAAGTAGAAAAAAATCAAAAACAAAATGAACACAATTCTGACTTACTTGCTACAACATTTTGCAGTTGCTGTTGCTGTTGATGCGCTTGAAGGATTAGCAGCTGAAACGAACGCTGAAATATCAGAAAATATCTGGAATATCAGGATTCAGAGCGGCTCGCCTCCTCTCTCCTGTCTCCTGTCTGGCTTGCCAATGAAGTGCACAAAATTGCGTTTAAAAATCACTGCAGCAGCTCAAAACTGTTTTACATGGCCAACAGATAGGTTTTATGGTCTTCTCTGTGATTGTGACGCAGATGTGAAGTTGAGAGTCTCTTAACTTCTCTATTAGGCAGCTGTCAAGGGTTTTGTGGGCTAGAACTGTAGATTGATTGGTTTTCACTGTTGCAATGATGCAATATGAAGTTCAACTATCAACGAGTAGGCCCATCAATGGTATTAAATGTTCTTTAAATACACAAAATGTTGTGGCAGAAGGAAACCTGCAGTTATTTGATTAAGTTTCCATAATACATAAAGTGATCATATTTGTAACTTGTTTGAGAACTCTATTAACCGAATGATTGCTGGCAGCTTGCTTATCAACTCCATAGACTAATTACTTTTGTGGTCAAGTGAAAAATGCTTTAAAGTGAGTTGGAGACAGCCTGGATAAATAAAAAGGATTACATGTAAATCTAAAATTTAGATAATACATGATTTAAGGAAATAGGCATAGAAAAATAAAATAAGTTTATGCAGAGAATGTTCTCCTTGTTCAATTTAAACTGAGTTTATTTGCTGGGTTAGAAATTGTTAAGCATACAAAATCGGGGGCAAAAATATTGATTATTTCACAATTTGTACTTAATTCAGTTTCATGTGAAAGTAAGGGATGAGGAGATGGATGAAAAGATCTCATTAACATCAGTGATATTATACTACTTTATTTATGCTTTACAACTCGTATACTTATTAATATATCTAGAAAGACCACGGAGCTGTACCAGACATTAAAACACGCGCTTGTAGAGTGAGACAGAGAGAGATGCGTCGATTCTCTTCTTCTTGTGCACCACAACCTCATACAGGGTTGTGTTTTTGATCAAGGCTAGTACGTAGCTAGGTTTTTAACTAATCGAAGACGTCGATGCGCCACAATGTTATGAAGAATAAACTTAAAATTACAATTTTCAACTCAAAAAAATAAAAAAATTAAACAAAAACTGAAATATAAGAATTATTTCTTAAATTTTTTAATAAATATGACAAAATAATAAATTTATTCAGCTGCTTGACGAATGCTGCTTCCAGCTTAAATAAACAGGTATATTCCCTAATTCAGTTTCTAAATAATGTTCTTAAACAGAATTCTTGTGTCCATATAAAAGTTGTTTAAAAGCAGAGAACAAATTATAAATAACAGCTTGAACTTCTGATTTCAGCTTAGATGCATGCTTAGTTGTTGACTCGTCATTGGAATTCAAGAACAGATAAAGGCAACAAAGTAAATTTCGCAGTAAATTAACATTAAGACAGCAAACAGTCAGAGCAGACAGAGAGCCGCAGATATGCAAGAAGAATCAATATTATATATAGACAGACAGTTGGACAGATGGACAGCCAAGCCGCGTAGCAGTCAACCCGTCAATCGCTCAGTCAGTCAGTCAGTCAGTCAGTCAGACAGTCAGGCAAGTTTGCCCATCATTTGCCTAGAGCTGGCAGCAACAATTGATATACGCGTACGTGAGTTGCATATTGAGGAGCCTGACTGGGCCGGCAATTGATTTGATGTAAGCGGATGACAGGGCGGTCAGGGGAGAGGAGACAGGGGGCAGGACAGGAGGGGCAGGAAGCTCACAAGTTTCCAAAGTGCGGTCGCAAACTTTGAGACTGGCACGCGTTAAAGTGAATTTATGAGTCAAGAAGAGAAGCGATACCAAAGATACTTGCTTAAAGTGTAGCAGGTTTGAGCAGACAAGTTAAGCAAAGATAAGTAATATATATGTATGTACATAGGAACATCAGATACCAACCAAGTTGTGTCCAGGAAATGGCAAATGTCTGCAACTATGACAAACAATACAAAAAAAAAATAACAAATTTATCAATTAGCAATTTATCATTTATGCAAACAAGCCAAGGGCCAACTGCTGCCTGGCTGAAAGGCAAACAAATGCGCTCAAAATGAATGACAAGCCGGACGGGTACTGTCAAGGGGTACAGTGGTAGGAGGGGTAGAGGGGTACAGGGGATTGGGGTACCCTATACACTTGGTTCATTCAATAACTCAGCCAAAACTGTTGCGCATGCGCCGCTGTCGTCGCATTGTTTGCCTTTGCCAAGAGCATAAACAAACACTGCCGAGGCGACTCAGCGGAGCTGAAAGATTATTATTACTTATATGTAGCATTGGCAGGCTGAGAATTTACACAAAAATGCAATCAGCGCCTACGATAAATATACAAATGATCCGACAAACGACAACAGGCATCTGAAAAAAGACGACAACAACTGGCGCGTTATCGTGAATGAATATTTACACTGTTTGGGCCATTTATCGCATTAAGACGAACAAAATTATAATTACTATAGATTTTAGTTATTTATTTATTACATGTTCCTATGCATTGTGATAACTATAGGCAAAAATATATATTGTCATAAATACAGATTTTTAATACTCATATTAAGCTAATATTCGGAATGATAAAGTTGTGATATTTTTATATCTACTAGTAATATTCGGTTGATTTTGATTGAACGAACTAATCGGGTATATAGTTCGTTCGCAGTGTTCATTGAGATTGTTTACGGCTCTTTTTAAAACACATTTTAATGTTTTATATTCAAAATGTGAGGTTGGATAGTTTTTGTTTTTTTGGTTTTTTTTGTTTGGTGGGTTTTTTTTTTTTTTTTTTTTAAAAAAAATATATCAGCCAATGTGTACATAGTAAGCAATGTAATAGTAATAAGTCGGAGGTAGTCCTGGGAGAATTTAATAACAACAGTTAGAGACCTCATTTCGGAGTCCTTTGTTGGTCAAAACCTTCTTTTTTTTATATATATGTATTTATTTATAATAGTAATCAGCCTTATGAAAGCTATAAATCCATTATTGCTGCTAAAGATTAGGCGTTATGTAGTTTTAAACATAGGAATGTGGAAAATAATAATAATTATAGGAATTCGCAAAACTTATGGTAATTTAGAAAGACAAAATAAAATATAAATGAAAGTTATAACAATCTTTCCCGAATTCGACGTCTCAAACGTGGTCAAAACCTTCTAAACTTAAAAATAAAAAAAAAACAGATAATTTCAAAAAATGCACTTGGCATTACATTCAAATACATTTGGATCTCATAATATTTTAAACAATTTTAACTATGTTTATTAATTTCATTTTCTTATCGTTGAAATAAATGTTAAAACTTTGTATTCTTTAATTTGGGCTACGCTTTTCTGATTGGTTAAAATAATTATATTATTAGAACTATAATTATTACCAATTATCTGAAAATGAATTTCAGATAGCAAAAAAGTACGAGGATTGGAATTTGATCATTCTTTGAATATTTAGGGCCTAAAATTATTATACTACGATAAAGAAGCATGACAATCTTAACACAAAAAGGAGAATCTGTATCTATTCAATTTTGGAAGTTTATTTATTTTTCGAAAGATAAATGGGGTTTGGTTTGTTTGTGTTTTTTTTGGTTTTTTTTTGGTTGGGTTTGTGGGGGGGGGGGTTCTGGCAAGCTTTATCTGAAAACATTTCCTATTTCATTTAAAAAGAGCACAGAGCTACAAAATTCAAATACATATATACTTGGAGATATATATATATATTTTTGATGTTGTTATATTTCCCCATTTGGATTACTTTCTATAATCTTGAAAAGGGTATTATAATTATACAATAATTCTATGCAAACTACTCTCTCAGTTTTAGAGATATTTTAATAAATCTTGGCAGAGATGCTTTATGTGCCAGGGGTAGTATATACAAATGCTAAAACCTTGCGAATTGGATTACTATTTCACAAAAAGCCCATAGGAACAATCGGATGAAAATTGAGTATTTGCCTAGAAATCTTTGCTGCAAGCGTATAAAAGTAGTATATTATTATTATATATTTGATAACTGAGTTAAAATAGTATTAAATGTAGGTCAACAGCTAACAAGAGTACCTTTCTCAGCTAACTGATCTGATCTAGTCTTGAGCTCAGTTACCTTTTTACCTTCACTTGCAGCTCGCAATTGTGTCACCAAGTCACAATATTCGAAAGTAAAAACTGTTGACTTGGGCCTGGGCCTATCATAAACCAAATCCAGAGTAAACAGCCTTCCCAACTATGTGTGTACGGACCAATCAATCAAACTGAGACCATAAAGCGAGCCAAGATACCATCTACAACAAGTGCCCCTTAGCTCAGTCTGCGTGCCTCCCTAGCTGGCTACCCTTACCCCTGCCACTGCCACTCCTGCCCCTGCCCCTGGTTGTCGGCTGTAGTCTAAGACTCTATCTGAGAGTTTGTATCTCGAGCAAGCTGCGGCCCGTCATAAATCATGGCGAGATCGCACTCAGCGCTCTTTGCTCAGCTCTGCTCTGCTCTGTTCCTCGAATTCTCAGTTTCTGGCTGGCGGCAAATCTCGTCGGCACTAAGCTGTATCATAATGCCTCATTATGACAAGTTGCGGCGCGTTACGCACTTTGTATCTGTATCTGTATCTGCAGCTTGTATCTTGCAGCGTGTGAATATCTTGATTAATGCGCTCGGCAATTATTGGAAATTCATCAGGCCGCAAATAGATGACGTCTGAGAACAAATTAGATATGGATATTCTAATGAAGTCATTTTAGATGCATTTGTATCTTTAAAATGGGCTTGTTAGTTCATAAACTACTTAGTCTATTATTTATTTGCGATTTCAGAAGCTGAAATATTCGCGATTTTCATATAGCTCTGATAACAAATGCTCCTAAATGTATCTCATGGATAGCTATACCAATCAACAGTTAGATGCGGCATTTGTTTTGTTTCACTCGCATGCCAAAATGTACCACAACGGAATGAAATGGAAGTGAAAACTCTGCTACTGGATATAAAGAGAATGCGTTGGGAATTGTTTTGAACTAAAGAGAGAGCGCGTGAAAGAGAGGATAAGAGTGGAAGTTGGGTTCCCATTGAAGTTGCATTGAACAGGTGAATTGCTTGTACTTTGGAGTACCTCAGAGTTGCAATTAAAAATACCAGGAAAGTTAAGAGAAGGAGGAAGTATCTTAGAAACTTTATATTATATTACAGAATTTTGAAATAAATTATGATGAAATTTATACTGTGAGAAAACTGATTTAAGGGAGAGCAATTCACTTTACTTAACAATCAGGTATGTTCCCATTTTCGAGTAAATTTCGTTCCGAGTGGTTTTCGATTTTGTATTCCCGTTTTCGAGAGCTAGCGTATATCCTTTTTGAAGCTATGTGCAAAGGGTTTTCAAACATTGAGCAGAAGGAAAATGTTATCAATTGCTTTTGGTATTTGATCAGAATCGGAAATAGAAAATTCTGTATTATATCTTCAACTTTATGCAAAAATAGTATAAAATTGAAAATAGAATAGAATAAAACTAAGTAAATTTATAAAGAATTACTAGAATTACACTGAAAGATATTAATTTGTACTAAATAGTTTCTAGTCAGTTAGGAAGAGGTTTTATCCGAAGACACTTGCTCTTGAAGTTGCCACAAGCGATAAGCGCCTGCAAGACACCATCGCTCACCTTGCAATCCAATGCATTCCACAAACAAGAATTGCAACCCACTGTGTGGAGTGCTCTCTTTGGTTTAACACAACGCTCTCTCTCTCTCTAACGTAAGTCACCCACACGCCGGACGGACGCGCTGTGCTCTCTCCGCTGGCATCCACAAGACAGTTGCCGTTGTTCGTTGTTCGGTTACATGAACGAGCGACTTGCGGCTCCTGAGCTGCTTTACAAGGTTCGTTCAATTCAATCGCTCGTCAACCTTCGTTCGGCGCGTTACAAGAAGCGAATAGGCAGGCAGCAGCAACAGCAGCAGCAGCGGCATCGGCAGCGGCAGCGGCACACAGTAAACGCAGCTCGCAGCAGCGTACGTCGGCGTTGTTGCAACAATTCGGTCGCGCTCGCAACGACGCGTCGCGTGTATGGTGGTTGCAACAGTGGAACCAGTCTCATTCAGTTTCAGTCTCATCCCAGCGCTCGTGGCGGCAACAACAACGCTCAGCAATCATTGTAGCTCGGTTTCGGTGTTCGGTGTTCGGTGCGCGTTGCGTATTTCGCGTGAGTGTGTGAAAGATACAGTTACAGTTACGGCTGCCTGGCGAAAAGTATCTCACAGATAGCCACAACAAAATGCGGCAACTGTGCATTAGCCGGCACAGCCAGCAAAGCAGCACAAATCTAATACCCGTCAAATAAACGCAAAAAAGTGTCCGCTCAAGGCTGTCGGCATGTAACTAAGGCAGCCACAATACAAAAGTATCTCAGCCGAGTGCTAAACATATCAAAACAACCCACAAGATACAAGATTAGTGCAACAGTGCGCAGAAAACAACAACAACAACAAGAAAGAAACCCAAAATAAATATACATAGCTTCAACGGCATTTAGTTTGCATTTCAAATTGTTTTAAGAATTAAATGTGTGTTGTCTGTGTGTGTAGTGTGTGTGTGTATGCAACCTAAAGATACGCCTCAATGCATTTGTGTAACGCTTTTTAACTATCATTAATCTATAAATATATAAATATATACATATATACCCTATATACAATGCTATATATGCATACGAGCTAAGGATACAATCTATAGAAAATTAGTTGAAAAATTTGATGCAACAAATATTTTCAAATTAGGTAAGTTTACGCCACAAATATGCTAAAATTAATATTTAATTTTAAGATGAAATTATAGATACATTTTGGCTAAAAGAAACTTAGCAGATATTTAATTAAATGTTTATAATTCAATTGATAACATTTAATTGAGTAAAATCCATTTTGTGGCCTTTGCAATTTCAATTCTTTACTTAAAACTTTGCTGCAAACCAATCGGAGAATAAGAAAACAAAAAAAGCTTCAATTGAATTGCTTTTGTGGGGCAAGTAAGCAAAATAAATAAACAAACAAATGACTATTGAGATAATCAATAATAAATTGAAACTGGTTATTTGATTATTTTTCTTGACAATTACTAATGCAGTTTGTTTTATGAATTAAAAACAGATGCATAAACAAATGTTTTGTGTGCAGCTGTTTAAGATACAACAAATATAAAAACGATTAGCGTTTCTGTGTAATTTCAAGTGCAAATGCTTTGAATACCTTATGACTTCTGTTAACAATACACAAAAGACATGTTTTCCAAACTTCTTTTCAAGTTTTAACCTTAGCCCTGCTCATTTTTCCACTTTCCCAAACAATTTAAGCAATCTTCAGTGAAATGATATACATCTCCCCCTCTCTAAGTTGTGGAATTTAGTGCATACACTAAACATTAATTAAACACAAATTAAGAAAAGTCAAACTGTCAACATGCCGGGCTAATCAAAATAACCTGCTGTATCTTATGGATACAAAACGGCAGCAAAGCGGGTCATAAAAGTATTTACAACAACAACAGCAACAAAAAGCAAGTAGAAAACTAGAAATGAATTTCTTTGCTGTTTGTTTAAAAATGTTTATCAGCTAGTGAAAGATCTCTTTCTATATACATACATACACCCAACAATTTACACGATTTGTATCTTTGGGATGCACACAACGTTCGCTATCTACAAAACTGGCATCTTTGGCAACTTCACACATGGCCAGAGCGGGCAACGAGTTGGCCGTGTAGTCATTTCATAATTTCCTTGTTGCTCTATCAGGCAATTAAGTGGAATTATGTTTGGCAATTAAAATTCTAAAGATCTGGCCAACACAATCGTAAATATCTTTGATGGTTTGCCAGCTTATTGTTTTATTGTTTAGTAAGCAAATTAGTTTTTATTAAAACGATTGCGTGTCTCAATCTCAAACTCAATCTCCAATCTCAATGTCTATCTCAATCTGAAATAGTATCTTCAGCCATATCCATACATAATGCAGCAACTGCGCATGCATAATTAATTTCGTGTAAAAATCATAATTACAGCAATTAAAATTTGTGTAAACAAGTTGGCAGCAGCATCGTATAGGGGGAATAGGGGGATGGGGCTGCCCCAGGCGCCATTGGGGCGCAATCATCATAATAATCTGGAAAACTTTTCAGTTTTGTTTTTTTTTTTCTCCTTGTGGTCGATTCACTTTATTAGCATTATTATAAAAGTTGGCGCTATCTTGTTTATCATATTGTTGGACATTGTGGAATATGCTGATGTAGTCAGTATTTTTTTTAGAAGAAGAAACTTGGAATGTTTTGCGACATGATTATAGATTTGTTTGGCATTCAAATATTTCACTGGCATACTTCGAAAATATGTCAAATATTTATTCCAATTCACAGAAATGTTTTCTTGCATTTGAAATAAAACAAATTTTGTTCTGTTTGCAGACTAAAATATGTAACTTAAATATATCTAAAAAAAGTTTTGATATGAAATATACTTATGTAGGAGAGTTGTAAAATAATAATTTTTAACTGATTGAATTCCCAACAAATTAATTTTGATGTAAATTACTTATTTATGTTGAATAAAATCAAACTTTAAATCAATTCACTTTTTTGATAAGTTAGTTTGATGAATGAAAGTTCTAAATATTTCTAAATTATCCCTTGACATTAATCAATTATATTTTATATATTAAATATTAGCAAGTTTCATGTCGCTTTAGCCAATATTTACTTCAAAATATATAAAAATATATTAATAATATATTGATTTTAAGAGCAGATTTTGAAGCAGCTTTACATATCTATAAATAAGATAAAATAAACCATTTTAAAAAGCTGATCTTAAAATCAATATATTATTAATATATTTTTATATATATTGAAGTAAATATAGCGACATGTATTTTGCTAATATTTAATATATAGAATATTGTATTTATTCGAATATTAATTGACTTAATATTCAAAAAATCTATTTTAATTATTTATGAAAAGTGCTTATCCAAAATTATAATGAGTTTTACGGCGCTTTTTGCTATTTAATTTTGACAACAATGCTCTGTTTTAGGTAAACTATAAATAGAAAATATTGTGCTGATTTTTCAGCATTCTCTGGCGACTTTTATGTTTTCCTCGTGTGAATTTTACATGCACTGAGAAAACAATTATTTTACATTTTATGCGTTTTTAATATCATTTAATTTACTTTAAAAACGTTGCGAGTAGGATTTTGATCACTTAAGGTTTATTTTGTTTTAAAAATGCGTCTTTTTAAATCTACATTCAAAATATATTGCCTTTCAATTTAAAAATAAACATACTTAAATGTTAAATTTGTAAAGTAAAGGTTTTAACTGTATTTTGATTTTCTCAGTGTTGATGCAATCCCAACAGAATTCTAAGTAGTATTACATGCCTGCAACCACGTTTCCGCTCTATAGCGACACCAGGTTCAACTTAATTGCTATTCTTGCCCCAAACAACCTTATGCCTGCCACATCAGCTGCCGCACTTAACGGTTCCTTACTGCGGTCAGTCCTCCGCCTCGCATCCTCCCACAAAAAGACACACGGACAATTTATGCGCATCAAGCATTGAAAAAATGTCATCCTGTTGCTGTTGTTGCTGTTGTTGCTGCTTCGACAACGACTTGTGTATCTCGTATCTGCCCACATACTACGAGTATATGCTTGCCACCGAATGGCCTCTGGGCCGTGTCGGGCTACGGCTGCTTTAATTAATTAGCATCTAACTAAGAATAATGTTTCCTGCGGCCGACTGTCATAACTTGGCCGGCAGTTTATTTGTTTGCCGACGCGGCGGCAAAGATACAAAGATACAGATGCACGGCCACAAAGATACAACGCACACAGGTGCCACAATTTCTTCAATTTGTGCACCGTCCCCGCCCCCGCCCCCGCCTCACACATTTGCCCCTACGGCCGCGTCGGCAGCCGTGCATGCCCAGGAGAAACAAAAAAAGAAGCCAGAAGGAAAACATTTTCGGGGGCAGCCACGCCCCGTGTTCCCCCATGCCCCCCGCGTTAGCAACCTGGCTTGGCTGCCCCGCGTTGGGTTGCCTTCCTTTTTATATGTTTTTTAGTTTTATTCTTGTTTTTATTGTCTGCTTGGTTTTTATGCTGCCTTATTTTCTGTGTGTTAACTTGTAAAAATGCAGCAAAGGAAAATTATTTTTGCTGCTTCTTGAGCGGCTGCCTTGCGGTCGGCGTTGGCGTCGGCGTCAACGTCAACGTCGACGTCGTCGTAGTGTACTTGTGAAAAAATTTTCAAGTGTTGCGGCTCGTAAAAGTAGCCACTGTATCTATGTGTGTGTGTGTGTGTGTGTGTGTCTTGGCATGTTGTTGAGAATTTCTCATGTAATGACTTGGCGCCAGCCTTGCTCTTGTTGTTGCCTCTGCTGTTTTATATGGTGCCACATTTTTTGTGTGCTGCCGCCAGCTTAAAGGCAACAACTTCAAGTTTTCCACAGCTTTTCATTGTCGTTGTTGTTGTTGTTGTTGTTGCGTGTGGGGCGCTTAATTAGTAAAAAGTTGCTGTTAAAGTATCCCAAATATTTCAAGCTGTCAGCAGAGCTTAGAAAATGGAATGAATGTGTAGCAACTGTTTTAGTACCTATGTATTAAAGAACTTGAACTCCCAATGACTCAAGCTGAAAGCTGTTTAAGAAAAAACTGCATAAGGAAGTAAAGTTGTGTAAAAGTGGAATACTTATAAGTAAAGCATAATCCTGACACAATTGTGAAACAAAATTTTATACTCGCTATGCTTGAATTCAGAAACTTAAGTAAAAGAGCTTTGAAAGCGCCTTAAAGCTGCAAGCAAGCTTTTAGTAAATTAAACTAGTTTCGCTGCAATCCCAAAAATAGGATTGTTAAGATTGTTAAGAGCTTTGAAAGCTCCTTAAAGCTGCAAGCAAGCTTTTAGTAAATTAAACTAGTTTCGCTGCAATCTCAAAAGTAGGATTGTTAAGATTGTTAAGAGCTTTGAAAGCTCCTTAAAGCTGCAAGCAAGCTTTTAGTAAATTAAACTAGTTTCGCTGAAATCCCAAAAATAGGATTGTTAAGATTGTTAAGAGCTTTGAAAGCTCCTTAAAGCTGCAAGCAAGCTTTTAGTAAATTAAACTAGTTTCGCTGAAATCCCCAAAGTAGAATGTTAAGAGCAAATTTGATAGTATTATTCTCTCGCATTAGATAGTTATTAGGAATAAGATTAATTTAAGTCTTAGGAGGAACTTTCAGTTTGTATTATTGTATATTTAATATGTATTTATGCATAAATATTTTCTTTTTCTTTTTGGTTTTAATAAAATTCATGACATTTTGAAATGCATCACTTTTCACTTTCAATTATCCTTGTTGTTTTTCTAGCTTATCTTCCTAATCTGAAATCTCAGCTATTTAAATTACACTAGACATCAATTCCACTTAATGTGACCAGCAAAGTCAAACCCTTTTTTCTCACATGCAATCAAGATTTCCCTTTTAGCTTCCTTTTTGTGTGTTGTTTGTATTCAAAGTACATCGATGTTCTTGGGTTGTCGCTATCGAGGCAACCAGGCGACCCTTATAACATGGTTCGTCAGTATTTTCAAGATACTCGCATGTAAATATAAAAGACACTAAACGTCCCCTAGATGCGACTGGGAATGGAATGTATCGGGGTCTGTAAGTAAGACTGGGACTGCAACTGCGACGATTTCGTTGAGCTAATTAACTTTCGGTTACAGTTCACTGCGCAAATTTGCTAGCAGGCCCCGTACAGGAGCAGGGAGCAGGAGGGGGACACACACGTAGCCGTGGCATATAAAGCATATTAAATTTGTATTTAGATATGATGAGCAGAGAGGGCCGGAAATGAATCGCCGCTCATCAACTTGAGAGTCGCTCGATGACGACTTCCCGCATACTCTGGCCAATATTGTTGACGGGCACTGGGCCTGGCCTTTGTCTGGCCCGCCTGGCAGACACACACATATGTATATACATATATGTCTCTTTGTGTGTAATCAGAAGACTCCTCACTCGATTTGTAAGAGGCATTCAAGCAAGTCGCTGCCTCAAAATTAGCCAGCGACGAGGCGTCGTCAACAAAACATTTTACGCATCACAAAACAATAAAATGTCATTAGCGCCGTTCTGCAATGGGCTCACAAGCATTGGGCATGCAATGGGCCCAGGGTCAACAAAGAAGCTCCGTTCCAGACCCAGACCCAAACCCGAAGCTGAAGCCGAACCCAACCCACAATATCCATCAAAATGCGGGAAGACTCATCTGAAACGCTGCGCTGAAAATTTGGTTTTGTAATTAAGTTCTAAGTTGGCAAATGCATATTTGGAACACACTTATGATATGCTATGCGCAGCTTGGCTCATTAATCAATGCTGTGCCCATATACCACACACCCACTCTCTCCCCTTAACTGCCCTCCCCCCCGCTACTTCAGCTCAGTTTGTATCTGCTTTTTGAAAAAGTTTTGTCATACATGCAATGTAATTTTTCACAGTCAACACATTTGTTTGATACCATGCTGAAAACTTGTTTCATTTAGTTCGGCAAACAGCCCAAAACTGTAGATAGAGATAGTCCAGTGGCAACTACTTGGCCCATTTCACGCCCCCTCCCCTGGGGATAGTCCGGGTATGCAAATGTAGCGCCTGGTTTCCCAAGTGTATATCATGGGCCACACGCCAGGTGTCAAAAATGTTTCAATGGAACTTGTCATTTGCTGTCCGGGAAGGTTTTCTCGAGGGTTGCCCCGAAATGGGCAGCATGTTTGCGTAATTAGAGCGAATGGTGTGCCGAGGGTTAAGTGCCAACTGCTGTAGAGCCCACTTTTGAGTGAGCCACTGAGGGCTGTAAAGGGTTAAATGCTCGCCTGCTCAAAGTAATCAAGCAGAAATATTGCTGAGCTGAAACTGGTATTGAAAAGCAAAGGACCTCTAAAAGATTTTATAGAGCTGAAGATAATCATATTTTAAGAGGTTGTAAATCCCAGATATAATGTTTATGGATAACATTTCAGCTTGAATTTATGTTTTATAAAAGGAAAAGGAAGAGAAATACTATTAATGAGATCATAACTTTAACGATAGGCTAGTTTTCCTGATATCTCACAGAGACATCTTTAAAGAACTACCATATAATATAGAAGTTACATAAAATGTGTTAAAATGGTATGATTTGGAAATAGAAAGAAGATCTGAGGAAATTTGTATTGTAAGGAGCTAAGATCGTAAGCAAAAGTTCTATATTTAAATCAAATCCATTAAGATAATCCAATATATTTCATATTCTTTCCTATTTTATGATATGATAGATTTTCCCTCAGAACTTCTCATATTTCCAGGCCATAACAAACCCCTGCATTGACTGCAGAGCCATGCTTTTCAGTTGGGTTACGATACCGCAACAAAGTAGTCATTTAATGCCCATTACCTTATAGAAACAATCGGCTAATAAAGCCTTCCTGCAAAAAGCAGCAGCAGCCCAAACAAGCGTTAAATTTTATGACCACAAAAGCCACAACAAGAAGTAACAAAAGTTTTCAACATGCCGCCTTTCCGGCCTGGCCAACCATTGGGGCCCCGTTAAAAAGCGGCTGTCCAAATGGGCAACTGTGTCACAATTGTCTAGTACATGATTTCTATAATCAAATGGGCCAGGCCGCGGCCTGCCACGCCCCATTGGAGGGCGTACACGTGCAACGCACAGTAACAGAATAAAGCAAACTTTAGTTGCATTATGAAATCAAGAGATACAACAACAGCAATAGTAATAGCAACAACAATTACAACAAATGTGTGGCATGCCTATGATTATAAGCCATTTGCCTAATTGCACATCATTAGACAAATGTTGGGTTGTTATAGCGCACAAACAGCCAACATATGCACACATGTATCTATGTATCTATGTATCTAAGTATCCACAAATGTATCTATGTTGAAGAACAAAGCAAACTGCTGAACTGCTCACCTGAGCTGCTCTGCTGTGGCTACAACATTGTTGTATCTTTCAGTTACAGTGCGCGTCATAAAAATTAATCAAGCGTTGCTAATTTGTCTGGCTAACGGTGCCTACGAAAAAAAAAGAAGGAAAACAAATATGCAAGAGGGTAACCAATCATTAAAAAACATGTGAAAACAATGAGTGGCAGCCGTGTGAGGAACCCACGGATGAGCCCGCTAAGGCGCAGCTGCAATTGCATTGCATTGGATATGAGGAAAGAAGCCCCCTCGGCTCATTCGGGCACGAAAATCGATAGAGCTTGAGTCGGGGCGTTGTCTGTACTGAACCCACATGTCCTGGCCACGCTCTGATGCTCGGCCTAACGACTGTCTGTCCCAGGTCCATGCCCTGTGCTTTTGGCATTGGCTTTAGCTTTAGCTCATGGATCTGGTTCGGGCTCTGGCTCTGGCTCGGGCTTTGACTGTGGGCTCAGGCTCTTCCTCACTGTGTACTGGCATTTTGTCTCGTCATTCGTCTGTCTGTCCCTGCTCCGCTTTTGTGTGTCTTCCTGTCAATCAGCGCTTTGTTGTTGTGCCCGCCTGGCAGCCACTTACAACTACCGCCTCATTGTCAATGTCATCGTTGTGGTTGTCATCCTCGAAAATGCTTTTTTCAAAATATTTTTACATATATGTGTTTTTTTTTGTCAGCAGCCTCGCATATAATTCATAAAAATTCCAACAGAGGCCCACACACGACGCTGATGACAACGACGTTGCTGCTGACAAACCGCAGACAAAGCGGTTCACAGGATGTAGGATGTAGGGGGGGAAAGGGGCACAGTGTGGCAGTTGAGCCGCCTACTCAATTGACAGACAAGTGTATGCCCAGGCGAGCTTACCAGCTTCAGTTTAACAATCCTTTGAGGGATGAGAATTTGTGAGGCATCCCTTAACCCAACCCCAAGCTGAGCTACCCCAAACCGAGCTGCCTGCTTAACTCCTTTGCATGTTATTCAACTTTTGTGGTGAGGTCTCTGCTAACCACTCTATCTTCATCAGCCATTATCATTGCTTTGTCATCACCTTCCTGGATTACTTAAAACTGTTCGGCGTCTGCAACCTTTCATTAACTTCCTCAGTTGTTATTGATTTCTCTTTCTTGTTTATATATCTATTTATATCCCTGCCCATTATCCATATAAAATCTTGTATATCTTTCATCTTTCGAGTCTTTTCTGCTCTATTTTTGGAATTCTTTTTTACTGTTGAGTGTTTTCCTTGAATCGTTGTAACTTCTTTTAACAATTATTCATTTGCTGTTGAATATTTTATTTCACTCTGCAACTGTTTCAATTTTGCAACTCTTTGCGCTCATTCTCCCCATAATATTTTTTCAACGCTCCCCTATTACTTTGCATATCTCTTTCATAACTACCGTCAATATCCGAGCGCTACCCTTTTCCCACATCTACCACATCCTGTTTGTCCTGATGACATGTGACGACTGCCGGGCAGCTACTTCAGAGCCTTACACTTGTATTCCTTGCATTTTGACTTCCTCACGCCCACGCTCAAACCCTTTTTAAAACACTTTACTCACCACTTATCCTGCATACAGTCTAGAATTTGCCGCATTCTTTTCACAAAAACTCGACTAATTTGATCCCCAGGCGCTGTTCGAGCTCGTCCTGTTGGGTTCTATCCGCCTTCTTCTTACGCACCACTGCGCCCTGCCACCGCCCTGCTGCCGCACTGATTTTCTCAGCTTGCCAAAGCGTGAAACATTTTTTCGCAACCTTGTGACCCCATACTCACACAGACACACACACACATAGAGGAACGACCCCACAGCACCCATACAGGCATAGAAATTCAATATTGCTCTCCTATGTCTATGCTAATGAATGGCTCGCGAAGGCAACGCGGACTTTGGATAGCAGCAGAGCGGGTAAGGGGTGTAAGGGGGGTGGGGTGTGGGTAAGCGTGTGCTTGTCTCGTCTCGCCTTTTTATTTATTTTTCCGGCTTCCTGTTGCGAGCTTCGTGCGCTTTTTTTCCCAGCTCTCTGCTGCCCTTTTGCGGTTTGACGCAGCAACTAAAAGTATGCAACACTTTTTTTCACTTTTTCGCATGTTGCTTTTTGCATATTTAATGGCCGGGGACAGACAAAATGGCGTCGCCTTTTTTTTTGGTAGTCCTCGCTGCCCCTGCTGCCCCTTGCCTTTGTGGTTAGGCGTTGATTTGTGGGCGCGTTCAGCCGCTTGTCGTTGTTGTTGTTGCCGCATCTCGTGTCTATTTGTGGTTGGAATGTGGGCAGAGGATATTTGTTTCTATTTTTTTTATGTTATTTTTTTTGGGGGTGTTACTGATGTGACTTTAATGAACTTGGGACATGTCGCAAAATCAATATGCCTGTTCTTAAAGTGCCTTTAAGCTGTGCAAAGCTTCCTGCCTGCCTGCCTGGCTTTCAAGTGGCAGACAGTCGGCAGTCGACAGTTAAGAGTCAACAAACGACAGTCGACAGTAGACAGTCTCCTCCGCCAGCCTGTCACAATAATAGAAGAATACATTCCGTTGGGCAGACTGGCAGCTCCTTGTTTGCCACGACAGTTACAGGCGAATAAAAAAAAGTTGTCAACTGTCGCTCGTCTTTCGTATGGCGGCTATGCAAATTCCATTCTTGTATTTTTGTATTTTACTTGCTGCCAGACAGAAAGACTTAAAGCTGCGTTACCTTCGCCAAGTGCACACCTTACCCCTTCATTAGTTGTCCCCTCGAAGTCATTATTAAATCATCAAAAGTGTTGGCCATCAAATGTGACAATAGTCACAGCGAGTCCCTGGTGTTCCTGCGAGTTGCATGTTGCCTGCTGCATTTGTTTGTTTGTCTCTCTCTTTCTCTCTGTCTCTGTCTCTGTCTGGTTAGACAGTTGCCTTCCGTTTGGGCTTGAACAAAGTTGTTGCTGCTGTTGCAGTTTCCTTGTCTGCGTTGTCATTTGATTTGATTACAGCTGGGGAAATGCGAGTCGTCTCCGCTGCTGCAACTGTCGGTGTCTGCTCGCTTGATGGATTATATGACGTTGCTGTCTGGCTACCAAACTACCCGCATGTTGGCTTTAAGCCGCCAGCAGCAGTAGAAGCAGCAGCAGAGCCAGCCACACAACCACTGAGCCACCAGCTGCAATCGCAGCCAATTTGTCTAGTCCCAGCCAGTGCTAAGACTCAATTTCCCCCCCTATTTAAATGCTCGACAGTTGCTCGCTTGATTAGCGCCGCTGAATTGACAGAAATTGTCACTAGCAGGTCTTCCACAGTAAACCCCATCAGGAGCCAGCCCCCATCCTCATACCCGTGCCACTGCCCGCCTTTCCACACGTTCTACAATTTGCGTCACTTGTTGTGTATGTAAAAGTGGCATTAAGTCGCACACCGACTTCTCTGGCCGCCCACACACCCTACTCCCTACTCCCTATACTCCACTCTTGACTCCCCTCTCCCCGCTCTTCTCGCTGTGCATTTGATGCATTTTTCACTTGACTTCGCTTGGGCAGACAAAAACGAGTACGCGGCACGTCAATTGCTTAATTGATCAATTTAATTTGACACTCATTCAAACACTCTGCCTGCGCAGACAAGATAAATATCTTTTGCTCCCGATTTTCAGCACAGTCAACTCGCTTTTTGTGTTTCGATTTATGCAAATTGTGTTGAGCCATGTGGCCTACTATATAGAGACACATTCTATGTACATATATGTCAGCTTCCCTCAATATACATATATGTATTTCTGCTTCGCTCGTGCTCTACTTTATATATTGTGTTTTTTCCATGAAAACAGCGCTGCTTCATCAATTAATCAATTTCGTTGTTGGTATTTTTGTTGCGGGAATTTCAGTTGTGTTGTTCTTTTATTTTCGAGTTAATCAGGAAGTCAGCCAAAAACACAGTTTGATGTTTAAATTTTTCAGCACGCGGGTCTGCAATTTGTTTAGTTTTTAAGAGTCACACACAGATTTACCTCAATACGTCTGTGTGTGTGTGTGAGAGAGAGTGTGTGTGTGAGTGTTGACATTTAAAATGAAAATGCTTTTGATTGATGATCTCTGACCGTTTAGCTTGATTCAGAACTGTTTAAAGGGAGACACAGCAATGAAATTTGAGTTTGTTTATTGTGAAAGAAAAGTTGAAAATGTAATTAAGATTTCAGATATAGTATGTCAATGATATGTTAGTTTATCGGGAAAGTAAATACTTTGAATAGTTCATAAAATTAACTCTCCAATTGGGTAGAGTTAGAAATCGGTGAGGAAACTATTTGTATAGGAAGTCTTTTAGGACTTGTTCTTCTTCCTAATGATCTTTCCATCTTTCGATGCTTAAGAGACTTTGTAGACTTATTGCCTCAACAACAATCTTCACACTGCTTGAGGTATATCAACAAATTGATCTCCTATTGATATAATAATATCTCATTATAAGCTGAGGAAACTATTTGTATAGGAAGTCTTTTAGGACTTGTTCTTCTTCCTAATGATCTCTCCATCATTGGGTGCCTGAGAGACTGGTTATGAAATGGGTGAGGAAACTATTTGTATAGGAAGTCTTTTAGGACTTGTTCTTCTTCCTAATGATCTTTCCATCTTTCGATGCTTAAGAGACTTTGTAGACTTATTGCCTCAACAACAATCTTCACACTGCTTGAGGTATATCAACAAATTGATCTCCTATTGATATAATAATATCTCATTATAAGCTGAGGAAACTATTTGTATAGGAAGTCTTTTAGGACTTGTTCTTCTTCCTAATGATCTTTCCATCTTTCGATGCTTAAGAGACTTTGTAGACTTATTGCCTCAACAACAATCTTCACACTGCTTGAGGTATATCAACAAATTGATCTCCTATTGATATAATAATATCTCATTATAACTATCCTTTCAGCACTCTTAATATTACACAGCTAACTGAACTAAAAGTGCTTCAGTCATTTCTTAAATTGCTTTCCTTTGAGGTAATTTGTAGTTTTCATCAGTTTGGCTCAACTTCTGACCCTTGCCTCTCGCTCTCGCCCACCTGCCTGCCCCGTAAGTTGTTTTGCAAGCTATTATATCACAATCTGGCCGAGACAACAACTGTGAATGGCAATGATTACTTGGCTATAGCTTCTAACGCCTCTAACCGCTAAAGTTGGCCGACCATTGGGCGATAAATCTTTTATGACAACCATTAAAAATGCAGTCGTAGAGCTGAAATTGCTAGGCTGGTTCTGCTTTGGCCAACTGGCCAAACGGACTGGCCAGTGCCGGCTGGCTAATGCCACTTTTAGAGCCAATTGAGCGTGTAATTAACTAACTGTACATTTCAATTTATGAAATATTCGCGCGCCACAACGAAAAAAAACGGCAAGAAAAACAAAAACAAACAGCGCGTTAGTTGGTAGTTGCCACAAAACGTGGCAAGTACTCAATGCCAGCAGCTCGCCAGGTGCACAGCAAGTCCAGCGGCTGACCAGAGGCATTGCCACGCGCTCTGCGCTCCAGAGCGAGTGTCACTATTAATTTAACCTACATTGTGGGGCAGACAGCCTCGAGATCGGATCTTGGGATCGTTGGATCGTTGGATCTTTGGATCGTTTGGATCGCTGCTGGTTGCGGGTTGCTGCTGTGCATATGAAGCACGGCACGTTAAAACTATGACAGGCGGCATTTTTCATGCCGTTTTTTTGTTGTTGTTGTGGAGAATTTTCTAATTTGTTGGCTTACTCGCTGCGTCAAAGGCAGCCGCTGGGCAGAGTCAGAGTACACCCTGCGACGTTGAAAGATGAGCAATTAAGCGCTGAGTTATTGACAAGAGTCAAGGGAAAAACCAACACACACACACACACACACACACACACACACACAAGAGGCATCATCGGGTAAAGTAACGAGGGAACGGGGGTCCTTTGCTGCTGCAGCAGCTGCGTCTGCGTGACAAATTGCCACATGACGTTGCCCATTTTTTGCATGCATGTTGCATGGCGCTGCTGCATGTTGTGCTAGGGTTTTTGTGGAGGAGTCATCAGGCGGTCGATAAGGTTGCTCAGGTTGCCAACAGGATGGGTACATTTGTTAGATAAACATCAGTGGATGCCACACGTGGCAGGCACTGTGGGCATCGGCTACGCGTAAACTGAGCAGGCACTGCAAAGTCTCGTTAGCTTTGGAGGAATGTTGAGGAGAAGCAGGGATAATGTGGCAGAGGCTCTTTGAGCTTGGGAATGTAGTATATCTTTTTAGTAGGATGAGAATCGAACAATGTTTCTTCCGCTATTCTCTTGAATCTAAAAGAATTTAGGGAGAAAAATAACAGACATTTCTTCTGTTAGTAGAAGACAAGCTGCTTCCTTTCCAACTATCTAAAGAACCTTCATCTACGAATAACAATAGAGTAGTCATGGCTTAAGAACTTCCTTATAGTATCTTGAAAGTTCCTCAATGATAGTTTCACTGCTATCCTTTTGAAATCCTTTTAAATTGAAGCCCGAGTAGTGGCTTCAGGTGGGTCTCAGTTCCCTTCAGCGGAAGCTATACAAAATGTCAGTGTGTGAACAGAATGCCAACATTTGAGGCTTAGATCTTGGCAACTCTTAGCTTCAGTCAGCTGTCCAAAACGTTCTCTTCAATCTGTGGCTGTCTGCCGGATTAGAAAGCACGTTTAGTTAGCCCATCAGTTGGCTTTAACTGTGAATGAATCTGAAACTCAATTGATGCCAAAAAGCCAAAACAGCCAACGCCAAATGTGTTGCAGGCTGTCGTCAGTCTTCGACTGCGAATGTAGCTCCACTTCGTCTTCGACTTGAATGAATGCAAAGTGAATGTGCGTGACGATGACGCGGAGGATGCGGACCAGAGCAGAGCAGAGCAGAGCGGTGTGTGGCGGGGTGGAGTGAGGGGCGCCAAGTCGTGAGCACAATGCGGATGAGGCAGGCGGTCTGCATCTAGCCTCCCCGCCTTTGACTCTGTGGCTGCCTGGATGACTTTGTGCTTTTCATTTAACATTATTTTGCAACAATTTTGCTAGAGCAAAGGCAGGAGGAGGCAGGAGGCAGAGCCAGAGCCAGAGCTAGAGCCAGGGCAGTCGGGGCAGTCGGGGCAGACATGTGAGCCATAGAAAGCGGCCAAAGCAAATATGTTGACTGCCTGGCTAGCAGCCTCCGCCTACCCCCCGGACCCTGTTAACCTCTTCCACTGCCCGGCAGAAGCCAGTTTCCGCTTTAATTTAACGCTGGCTTACAGTAAAAGCGGCATTATAGACCCAAACCCGTCAGCTGGCGCAGCAATTTAAAGCAGAAGCTACTGCATTGCCATCAAACCGCCCCCTCACCACCTCACCACCTCACTACCCCTCACTCTGGCCGACCAAAAATCCAAGTCAGCCCACTTTATGACATGCCTGGAAGGCGGGCGGCCAAGAAATTTATTTAGTTTATGCAAAGCGTGCGGCGAAAAAAAGGGCAAAAGGTAGCACAAGGCACAAAGGGCGGCAGCAGATGAGCGAACGTGCCACGCCGTCTAGGACCAGCAAAAAGGACATTCTAGGCGCTGGCCCGAGTCCTCCAGCTGCCGCTGTTTGTGTTTAGTTTGCAAATTTCTTTTGATGTCTTTTAATTTTAATGAGTTGCGATGTGGGCGAGGCGGCGACTACCCTAAGCAAAACTAATTAGAAGCGAAGGCGCCACAATGAGAAGCGCATAGAAAAGTGTTGTGTGCTGAGAAGCGCATAGAAAGGACCCTAACTGAATAAGTTTCGTATGGTGTATAGGCCAGGATTTGAAGTTTAATTTAGACCAAAGGAACTGTGGACAAGCGACTGATGAGAAGCGAAAGCACATATCTAAATAAGCTTCGATTGCAGTTGTAGTAGGTCCTAGTTGAAGAGCTTTCACTGATGAGAATATGAGGGGAATTCCAACAAAGCCATTGACTAATGAGATGATCACAAAGAAAGGCACATATTGAAAGAAGCTTCAAATGTAGTTCAAAGCTTTAAAGCTTTGGGTGATGAGAATCGCATAAAGAGAGACGACAAAGCTTCCATTCATGCAGGGGCTACTCTCTTTGACTTATGAGAAGCGCAAAGAAAGGCACAATCTAAATAAGCTTCGATTACAGTTAAGGCAGGTTAACTTTGAAATGCTTTTAAAAGCACAGTGAAGCTTTGACAGAGGAAAGCTTATAGTATTTCAGATGCTCTCCCTAACGTTGGTTTATGAGAAGCGCAAAGAAAGGCACTTATCTAAATGTGCTCTTGTTGAAGTTTAAGAATATTTCTATCATAGTTTTGTGTGATGAGAATTGCACTGTAAGATGACAAACTTATATACTAATCAAATTTATCTTTCTGTCTATTTTTTACAGATCTCACTGCCAGGCCAATTTCCAACCGACAAGTTTCTCTTCAAATTTGTACATGGAGAATTGCACAGCCAACAAAATGACGCACAGATTATCAGCTAACACAATAGCAACAACAACAACAACAACAACAGATTCAACAAAATCGAGCTACAAAATGTTCTCCCGCCAGTGCCTTTCCAGCTCCCCACACTCTAGCTACCCCCGCTCAACAACACCATCAACACCATCAACAACAAGCAGAGCCCAGAGTCGAGCTCGGCACTTAACCAGGCCGACAAGAAACTGGAACGGCAACTGGAACCTTAGCCTCTTGGCAGTGATCATTGCCAGCGGCTGTTTAATGCTCAATACGCCAGAAATTGCGGCTTTCGATATTGGTGAGTGAGTGGTATACGACTTATTTTTAGTTGTATGAAATAGTATTTCCTCTTTTATCTGCCAAATAAAATAAATGAACTTTTGGCCGGCAAGTCAAGAGGTGCGCACATTCATCAATTTGCCGGAGCTGTGGTGGCATCATTAAAGTCGAAGCATATCTTGAGAAATAAAAATTCCAATATGTTTATTTCCATTTTATTTCAAGTGACACATTGACTTGAGGCGACTCTTAGCCGTGACTGCACTTCGGGAAAATTTATTTTAATTGACATTGAAAGCACATTTTTATGTGGCTCATCATTTTCTGAGCAGCGACAGGCGGCACAGTTGGTGGCATCTCTGGCCAGTCGCCATGGGGCGTCCCTCCACTAAGGATGAGGTCTTGACCAACGCAGCTCCAGCCAGGCTCCAGGCTTGGATCTGGGTGGCTATTTCTGTGGCCCCGTCTCATTAATTGGTATATGGACATTTTTATGCTGCCTCCTAAACTCTTGTGCAGAAATTTTCCATACACAGTAGTTGCTTCAACATGGCTTTAATGAAGCCATACTGAAGTAGCCAAGGCAGCCAGCTTAGGATTATGGCCACTTTGAATGGCCCTGGCATGTCAGCGGCTCATAAATTTCTATGTTGATATGAGGACAGACCGTTGGACATATTCTGAAGGCTGCCTGATGGACTGAACAAAGCTAAGCGGCCTGTGGAAGACTTTCAAAAGAAAAGAACGGGGCACCCAGACGCCCAAGGGGGCAGGCAGCATTACAATAGCATAAATAAATAAACACAAACATAATAGTACATATACGAAGAGTAGCGCACAAATAAAACATTTGTGTTTTGTTTATGGCTCTATTGATTTTTGTTGTAGCAAAGAAATGGGTTAAAAAAGTAATTCTAAAAGGCAATTTTCTATTTAAAAGAAGTCCAAATGTGATATTGAGTTAGCTTAATACTATATTATTCAACACAATATACTGGGGGTTCCAAGTCGAAGGAGCAATTATATGTGGTATAGGAAGGAAATGGGTTATTGAACAGCTTGGAAAGATAATATATATTAGATATAATTAACTAGGGACTCAGAATAGTTGGGTAGAAAGTGCTGTGAGAAAACTTAGCTTCAGAAATGTCTTTAAAATAAGAAAATATATAACAAACAATTCTCTTATGATTCTAAATAGTCATACATAATATATAGTATGAATAATGCTTAAAGTATTAAGTAGAGGAAATGTTTTAATAAGTAATGTAAGCTCCAAGCGAGTTACTGAAAAGATATTTCATTAAACTTATGATTGTTAGATTTGCAATAGCCAGATATCCTGCATATATAATACCATATTAGCCGAGATTGATTTGCATTCTCAAACATTTCCATATAAATTAGACTCCTATTCTTAAACTAATAATAAAGAATATTGTGTTATGAAACACAAGCGAGATTACAGTCTCAAGTATTCTATAGTTTGTTCGCTCTCCCTACGTAATAAGTTTTGAGTTTATTTCCTTTTAGCTTTTCTTATTTATACATTTTCCTAGTCTCGGCCACAATAAGAACTTTTCTGCAACTTTCATCTGTCATATTGCATAAACACAGCTTCCTCTCTCTCCGCTCTAGCCCCTCGCTGTCTTTGTCATCCACAAATCAAATCTGAGCCATAATATTTATAGTTAATCAAGCAAGCCAAATACATAAATACGAATTTATAAACATGTTCATCTGGCTCCAAGTCGATACAAAACTGCCTTCTTTCCCATCTCGTTTGCTGCCTTGAATACAATATTTGCACTTTACTCCAACCACCCACCTACCCCCCCGAAAACACACACACACACACACACACACATAAGCAAATAAGCAGAGGAAGTGCCTTATAGCATTGGCATCGGTTGTTGTTGCTGTTGTTGTGCTAGACACATCGAGTGAGTTGAGTTAGCAAAACATGCAACAATTTTCCAAATGAATGCACTTGCAATATGCCACAGCCTCTGCCTCAGAATCAGAGTCAGAATCGGAGTCAGAGTCAACTTCAGTTCACATTAGCATTGCCAGCTATCAAATCCAATCAAGTGCGAATGCAAAGAGCGCTCCGAAGCTGTGAGTTTCAGTTCAGTTTCAGTTCGGTTCGGTACGGTTCGGTCCAGGTTCAGCAATGTGTGTGTTTATTTATAAACTTCTAAACGAATGCACGCACCTTGGGCAGGAGCAACTGCAGCACTGAGTGCTGCGAGCTGGGAACTGGAAGCTGGTCCATGCTGTGCCTGGGCAACAAAAGTCATGTCAAATCAGTGTTGATTCTGGCGAAAATGTCAGCAGGCAGTCAGACAGCTGATGGCGACGGGTGGTGGGGACTCCAACTCCAACTTCAACTTCAACTGCAACTCCAAGTTATATCAAAGACAACCTAGGAGCATGGAGTTTGCTAAATGCAATCGGTAGGCAATAAATTAAGTAAAGTAGTTGACGTTCTGCCCGGCCTGGCTTGACTTTGGCAATGATTAAGTGTTTGCCTTATTTAAATGGAGATAGTCGCCCTGAGACTGCTTAGATCCCTGGGAAAGTGATAGGCCTACCACTGACTGGAGTTCGAGTCCCAGTACAAACTGGGCGTGGCCCCAACTGCCCCCCCCTTGACTCGCCTGCCCGCTCAAATGTCAAAAAAGTCAAATTGACGCTTGACTTATTTTGATAGATTTGATGGGCGTTGCACTGTCGCTGGGCAGCAGGGAAGCTGAGGGGCGGAAGCAGGGGAAGCAGTGCTGCTGCAGTTGGGCGTTCTAAATTTACTTTGACTGGCCTTTTATGTGTGTGCTGAGATGCAAAAGAGCATCCATCATTAATTAAAGTTTTGACTTCTCTCTTTTATTTTTTATTTTTTTATTTTGTAATTTTAAATGATGTTGTGCCTCAAAGCAGAAGATTTGAAATATTTTTCATTTTCTCCTATTTACAGCCACGTGCAACGTGCCCCTGGGCATGGAATCAGGCGCAATTACAGATGCTCAAATCACAGCAAGCTCAGCCCATGACACGGGATTCGTTGGGCCACAACATGCAAGGTGAGTTTGGATACGAATACAAATGATGCGGACAAAAGAAATTAGTTTCTATTTATTTTTAAATCTGGTATTTTTACGGGCAACTAAAAAGTTCATCCATATCTAAAGAATACAACTTTGAGAAAATATTTTAAAATATTCCTGCAATCAGCTTTTAAAGATGAGAGAAACTTGTTTACTTAGAACTATTTCTATATTGCTCAAGAAAGCTATGGACATTTCAAACCAGTTTAAAATTTAAAATCTTGTTAAAATATTTACATGTAATTAAAATTTACATTTCACATTTACATTTAAAAAATCACAATTTTTAAAATGTATTAAATAATGCAAATAATTTTATAAAGTGAGATTTAAGAAACTACTTCAAAGTTGAAAATAATCCTAATATTTAGCCTAATAAACAGACTTCAAAAATATATTGAAACTAAAAGAGCTATAGCAAGTCGATATTTTTAAAATATATTAAAGTGCCTGGCCTATTTTATTTTTGAGAAAAAATATTGAAGTTATTGAAAAATAATTTAAATATTAAACTTCATAAACAGATTTTTAAAATATGTTGAACTAAAAGAGCTAAAGCAAGAGGGTAGTTATTAAATATTTCTAAATATCTAACCAATTTTATTATATGAGAAAAAGTATATACTTTAAAGTGTTGCAATTTAAGAAAAGTCTTTTTGAAGTTTGAAGACATTTCTGAAATCTTACATTCAAGATTGGTATCTGTAGCTTTTACTGCCCTTTTGGGCTGAGGTCACAGCTCAATCTTCTGCCCAACCACTTAACCCAAAGCTGCCCCAGAGCGCTACAACCGCCCCCCTACCCCGCCTCTTTTTGGTGCTTATCATCGACGGCTGTGCGTGTTCGTTTAATTGCTAATTTTATAGACAACTTCATTAGTGCGATAAGACGCAGTCTATAAAATCGAAATCTTGGCCACCGATTAAAAGCCGAGTCAAACAAACAAACAAACAAGCAAACAAAACAAAAATTTATGTTATGACACAAACAGTTGGCCCATCAAAATACCAAAGTTTTTGCATATCTGTTTGAAAAGCGTTAAAAGTATTTGGTGTGGAGCTGACGCGCTTCAGAAGATATGGCTTAAGCTAAAGTTAAAGGAAAATCGAAAATCAGTTTTCATAAATATGCAAGAAGCTCGGGCAACCGTTTAATGGCCCTGACAGCGATATCTAAAGGGTATATGCGATGTCGGCAGCCCTTTTTCCATGCTAATTAAATACAATTTCAATGCGATGAGGCTATGAAAACCGCAAACCGGTTCACAAGGCGGTTCAACCAAAGGGCAGCCAGAAGCAATGCACAGAAACTGACAATGCATTTGCAATGGAAAGCAGCTGGCTAGACAAGTTTAGGTTCACTTTTCAGTTCAGTTCAGTTCAGTTTAGTTCAGTTCAGTTAGGCTGGAATCTTTTTTGTTTTGTTTACTTTTTATTGACGCATTTTTCGTTTGAATTAAAGTTTTATGACTTTTGCAGGAAGTGTGAGGCAATGCGGGTCAAAAGATTGGGGCGGAAGTTTTGCAATTGCCTTGGTTTGGTTTGAACGTTGCGAATGATTGATGAGACCATCAGGCGATGTGTTTGTGTGGGGTGTGGGGGTATAATTAGTATAGGATAACACAACAGAGTTCGACACCCGCGCCACATAAAGTAAAGCACTCATTTAAACCATAAACATGTCAATTACCACGTGAGTTACGGCAAAATCAATGCAAACATCGGCAATATACTACATTTGGAGGAGCCAGGCAGGCCACAGATTCTTCTCCCATTCTGTAATAATTTGCTGTCTGCGTTTATAGACATGCACTTAAAAAACACTCAAGTGCAGGGCATCAGAGAAGAGACAGACACCAGGGACGGACTGACAGACAGAGAGACAAACCACAAAGGCATCATTAACATTAACCCTTTATGGCGGCACTAAAGTAAAACCACAAAACGATGCGTGATGAGCACGTTGAGATAAACAAAATATATATATACTTTTTTCTTGATTTTGTTTTTTGTCCAAGGCAGATTAACTGGAATTTTAACCAAACTTGAACTAAAGACAAAGTCTGCGGAGGTACTCACATTGGAAATGGAATTGGACTTGGGATTGGATTTGGGTTTGGGTTGGAGACTGGGCTTTAAAGCATTTGATATGTTTCTTTGGCTGCGGGCTGTCTCTTAACTGTTGGCCAATGCCAGCTGGACTGACTCACCTGAGAGGTCGTGTCTGGTGGTTTCTGCTGGTTGCTGCTGGTACCTTGTGGTTTGCCAAAGTGCTTTCGATTGACAGCCAATGTGGTGCACTGCGATTACTGAGAAGCGCTGCTAAGTGACTGAAAACTTAATGGCAACTGAAATGGATTAGCGGGCAACATATTTATTATATTGTTGTATGTTGCAAGCAGCAATTCCAGCAGAGTTTCCTCAACATGTTTGATACTCTTTTATGGGCATTTTAGTGTTGCCTTAAGTTAAGCAGAGCTTAGTGCTGTTTAAGCTAACGTTTTTATGTTATTTAAGTCTGTATTGAGTGGCTGATTAGCGCAAAAGTTTACTACAATTTTACTGCAGATTCTTACTTATTTTATTAGAATTTTAGCAAGTGCTTAAGCTAAGCGATAGGCCAATATAAATAAGTAGACTTTAAGAACATGTTTTACTTGATTTTATTAGGGTTTTAGTACAAGTTTGGGGATTTTTTATATTTTTTATTTTTTGTGTATTTTTGCATACACTTTAAATCGAAACACTAAGTATTTATTCAAGCAGCGCCAGGATTAAACTTTTTTAGTCTGCACTTTGTCGCAGGTAACTTTATTAGGTACTTTCCTTAAATATAATCTTCTGGCAGTGCTGGGGCTTCACTCAGGCTCCTTAAGCTGTCGATACCAAGCGCCCCATAGTTAAACTGTTATCCCAATGCGCTGGCAGCCTTTCACCTTTTGGAACTTGAGTTGGCTTAACCCACTGACTGCCACACACACAGCAACAAACTCTTTAAACTCTCTTGCTGCAACTTTCTTTTGTCTTTTTCTTTCGTGTCGTCTAGTCCAAGAAATTCAACTCCCCCTCCCCCCCACCCACTGTGTCCAATCAAGCGCACTGCAATTTGCCTGCAAAGTTCAAAAGTGCAGGCAGCATTATAATTTGTGGCTGCCGTGCACTTAGCTAACCAGGCAGCTAACTAGCCCAAACTCGTAGCGAACTTTAAGTAATTCATTACAGAAAACATGCACTTAAAACAAATCACAGCCGCATTTGCTTACCAAGAGTGGAGAGCCCGGAGATCTGATCTCCAACAATCCCCACCCGGAGGTCCTGTGCGGGCTTAGGCAAAGTCTGAGCCTCAGCCTGTTGTTGACGTTGACGTCCATGTTTCGCTCTCGTCTGTGGCTATTGAATTACAAAGATTAGTTTAATGACAGTTGGCGCTGTTTGATTTTCATTACCTCGCCCAGCGCCCAGGCCATTAAATTTACAACCTCTTACATATTAAAAAAAACAGCAGAAAAAGGAAGGAAAAAAAGAAGTACTCTCGCCTTTCAGCAGGCGGCGCTTGATTAGAAGCCAAAGCCAGTCCAGGTCCGAGATCCCAGTCTCAGTCCCAGTCAGAGTCTCAGTCCCAGTCAGAGTCTCAGGTCTCAGTCCAGCTCCCAGTCCGAGGTTGAGTCTAGTGCCCGGCAGCGAGCAGTTAGTCAGTCCATCAGCCAGTTGAAATGAGCAGCCGACGACGGCGCAGATTGTTAACTTTGGCAATAACAATAATTAAAGTCAAGTTGAAATGCACATAACTGCGGATATTAGCATTTTAAATGATGTTTATACGTTTCTCTCTCGCATTTTTCTCCCTGCCTTTGGGTTATTTGCTTTTGGAGCACTTCCAAGAGCTACTGCCAAAGTAACCGAGAAAACGAGGTGCCCTGCCCAGTAGATGAAAGAAATCTAAGCAATTTTATGATGATTAAATTGACCTTTTTTCCTCAAGTTCTGGAGTTCTTCCTCCCAGTATTTTAATAAAGCAACTTTGATCTGTGCACTTGAAATTAATTGCAGTTGGTAATGATTATTAAATTGCTTGGAAAAAGGAAGTTAACTAAACCACACAGCTTGCGGGCGAGCTAAAACAAATACAAATTGGTTCAGCATAAAATATTAGTTAAGGAAATACTAAAGTTATTTAAAGATATTTAAAGTGTGTGCTAAAAAGAGCTAGACTTTGGTAGAATATTTATTGAGGATACTTGATATTGAGGATACTTGATTAAGGATATTAACTAGGCTTAAAAAAATATATATATATATATGTATATAATATCCTTAATCAAGTATCCTCAATATCAAGTATCCTCAATATCAAGTATATATATAAAAGATCTTTTAGTTTGAATAATCAGAATCTTTGTTGCAGTTAGAAAATTGAAGCAAGCCAACTATAATACATTTTTATGATACGTTTTTGTGATTACTAAATTGGAATCATAAATTATAGCATTCAGCAGGTAGAATCATGTATCATATGAATAAAGTATCATTGAACAAACTTCCTCAGCTGAATCGATGTTTAATATTAATTGCTTAAAATCAGCAGCAAGATTGAACCTGGAATAAAGTTGTTAAGAAAGTGACTTCATTGAGCTGAAAACTGTTTGAAATATGTCATAACCTGTTACACACTCCACACACAACTGAAACATTATAAAGGGCCTCTCAGTTGCCGCAAATGAAATTGGTAAACCTCTCAATTCATGCGGAAGACATTACTAATTGCACTCGGTGCACACGGCAGGCAGGCAGGCAGGCACATAAAACTAAATAACAAATTGCAAAAATGCATTAAACGCATGTCGGCCACTAAATAAATATTGCAATCAAATTCAATAACCTGCTGGCAGTGGCAGAGGTTCAGCTTGAGATTCAGCTTCAGGTCTGCTGCCAGAGACAGGCAACAAAATGAAGCAATTTGCAACAGAGCGGCCAAACGACATCAGGCAAGTGGGGGGGCTGGAGCTGGGGGCAGAAGCCAGGAGCAGACAGGAATGGGTCTAGGCCTAGTCAGAGTCGATGAATAATGGGTAAACATTAAGGCCCCAAAATGCAATCAAGCATGTAAAACTTAATTGAAATATAAACCGAAAAACGTATTTGTAGTGGTTAACATATCAATACCAATACCAGGGAGAGCAGCAGTCCGAGGCAAAATTGATTAAAGTAGCTGGGGGGGAACAGGGGAGCTCACACACACACACACATCCTGTCGTCCAGCCGTTCGGGCTGTCTGTGTCTAACTTAAATTAATCCTTAATTACATAGACAACATCCTGCTGCGTCTAAAACCGCAACAGCTTAACGAACGAGACGAGCTGCCAGACAGACGTCCACCAAGGCTCCAGTCCCAGTCCCAGCTTCAGATTCAGCTACAGCTTCAGCCCGTCCCCCCCTCATTGGGGAACCCACAAATGTCAGTGGCTTTGGCGGTGGCTAAGGCCGTGACTGTGCTATAGTTGCTGCTGTTGCTGAAGTGCCACCGACTGGAACCTGCGGCTGAGGCGACGCCGTGTGGTGCCGCACGCTTAATGTCAATTAATTTATAAAAATTTCTGGTGTAGTACCTCCTGCGCAACTGGTTATTCGCGCAGCTACCGTATGCGAGGCTAATTAATAAAGTTGTCGCTGTATCTTTTCTATGCAACTCTTTGCAGACTGAAAACCGATAATAATGGCGGTGCCTGGTGCCCCAAGCATATGGTGTCCAATGCGCTCAAGGAGTATCTGCAGGTGGATCTGCTGCAGACGCATGTGATAACCGCCATACGGACGCAGGGTCGCTTTGGCAAGGGTCAGGGTCAGGAGTACACCGAGGCCTATGTGCTCGAATACTGGCGACCGGGCTTTGACAAATGGCAGCGCTGGAAGAACACCCAGGGCAAGGAGGTAAGACCACTCGGATCAAAGACCAAAGCACCTCCTGCAACATTTTCCACTCCACAGATACTGCCCGGCAACATCAACACTTACAGCGAGGTGGAGAACGCACTGCAACCGATTATATTCGCCTCAAAGATACGTATATATCCGTATGGTCAGTACGATCGCACTGTCTGCCTGCGCGCCGAGATCGTCGGTTGCCCCTGGGAAGGTAAGTCATCCACTCTTCTTCCTCCTTACTCCCAATCTGAATCTGTCCACAGGCGAATTTAAACGAGCGCGATAAAAACTAGACATGAGCAATGATAGCGCGGAAAGGCTAACAGAGTTTTAGTGTCAGCGTTAATTTATCATCAGCTCCGGAGGCTCCTCGGCGAGGAGCCGAAGAGTGGAGGAGCCCTGGACCTGCCTCTGGCTCTGGGCGCGACTGTGGTCTGTTGTCTATTAGCCAAGCCAAAGCGGCTTAAGTGTGTAGTTAGTGGACAGTCTGCGGACAGACTGCCCTGAAGTGCCACAGAGCCAGCGCTATGCATTAGCATAGCTTTGGAAAACTTAAGATGCGGCATGCCGCAGCAAATATGTATGCGAATACCCCTGCCTGGAATGCTCTGAGATATTAGCTAAAGTAGTTTAGCTATTTAGGCCCGTTTTCGCATACTCATTTCAAACTTTAGGGCAGCTTACATGTGGATACATATTTCGTGTGATTAAATTGCGGTTCGTTTTTTCATCTTCACGGAAACGAAGTCTATAGACTGTGTAACGCTTAGTCGATCTAAGTGCCTTGAAAACTAAATCGAGCTCGACTCCAACGTAAAGTGTAGGATTTTTCATCCTAAGCCAAGCATTCCCTGGATTCAATCCTGCCGTAGTATATTTAAACTACTTAAAGTCTTTACATATGAAATACTTTTCTCTTTTCGTATAGCCTTCAGCTTAGAATTTAAGGATAGTTTCAGGAAGTACTTCTTTCCTAGCAACTTATTATATTCACTTGAAGGCCTTGTAGATTTTCCCAGTTATCGTCCCGAATCTGAATCCAAAGATCGCTCACTGATTCCCCAGAAATTGGCCACTTTTCCACGCTCCCTGTATTTAACCCTTTCACAGTTACCCAGCTGAAAACATGACGTTATGGGCAGCGTATTAGCCAAACCGCATAATCCAATCAGGGCAACGACTGCGCCTATGTTTAGAGACCTTCTCCCTGCATTACATTTGGCCAACACATGGGCCACGCAACGTGGACTTCTTGTTGGTTTTGTTGTTGTTGTTGTTGTTGTATACTCGGCTGCAATATGTACTTGAAATAAAATATCGCGTGCAGACATTGGTAGCCCATACCAGAATCCGAGACTGAAACCAAATCGAAATCCAGACGTCGACAAAAGCCTGGCCGAGAAACTATGCAGACGACAACCCAAAACAGCAAACAACCTCCGCGTTGTTGTAGTCGTCGTCTGGACGTTGTCGTTGCCGTTGTTTGCACGCAATTGTCAAGTACAACAACTTGGTACAACTACAACTATAACTAGTCTGGCCAAACAAATTTTTCTATAATTTCCAGGTAGCGGCGATAACAACAACGCGAACAGAGCACGCCTAATGACAATTTGTTTGACCAGACCCCGGCCGGGATCCCGACCCGCAGTTGGAGCCGGCTCCATTGGGAGGACGAGGCAGGGAATGGTCGAAATTATTCCGTAAATGAACGCAATGTGCGGTTGGGTTTTGGGGTCTGATAACTGGCGCCATTTGCAACGGGGGGAGGGGGTCAAAACTATGTACACGCCCTTTAGTGCTACAAATTTTGCGGGGGGTGGCCTTAGACATGCAAACTGACCACCCCTTTTGGGTGGGCGTAGTGCTATTTTGCGGCCATGTCATTTGATTTACCAAGGGGAATTTAGATGTACATAACACATTTCATATGCAAATTAAGCGAGATAAGATGGTATGGGTCTGGGAGTCTAGACTAGTGCCAGACAGACGGCGCTTGGCCAAAAGAAATCAATAAAGTTTCTAAGTAACGAGCGCATTGACAAAACTCAACTGGATTTAATGGCCAACATTAATCTCATCGATGCGCGCCAGCTAGAAATTTAGACCGAAATCATAATTGTTTATAAATTGTGGCCATAAATTTAGCCACCGACTCAGCTCGACTCGAGTCGATTCCCAACTCGCAGCATTTAAATGCAAATCAATGGGCACACCTACGTGGACAGAGACCACACCCAAGTTTGTCTTTTGCTCTGGAAGCGCCGTCGCAATCATAAACAAATAGGGCTTAATCGGAGGGAGCCTGGCAGGGGCTCGGCTAAGGTTAGAGCTGCGGTCACGTCATGGCTGCAGATTATCTTCAGGCAAGTGACACACTCTGATTTCAAATTTGTTTCGATTTAACAACAGCTTAGCCCTTGGAATTCGAACCGACAACAGATATAGACTTGCAGTTGGATTCGGGTTCGGGTTCAGATTCGGATTCGAATTCGAGTTGGGGTTTTATGCATATGCTAAAGTGCATTTTATAAATGCAACAACTGATTAGCGTTGAGCTCTGGATTTATGACTACCTAAAGACCAGCAATCTGAATAATTTATGAATGTTTAGGGGCATTCAGCTGAAGTCTTTTTTCATTTTACCATTTGTGTGCTAAGCTACAATATATTATGGAAATTGAAAGTTAGGACTTAAGCGTTGATCTTTTTGTGGGTGTTTTGTGTGCTTACTGGGAGCGCTTTAACAGAGGATGATATGGTATTTAGCAATTTAACTGAGGCTTAAATCAAATTACATATAACGTACAAAGAGTAATGAAACTTAGCAGCTAGAAAACTAACGTTTAAAAGCTTCGAAAGTGTAGATATTTTTGTGAATAAAGCTAAGCAGTTCAATATAAAGAGAAAAGTAAAAGTATTCATCATAATAATACATCTATAACATTCAGATTTCCTCGATATCCAACTCATTTTAGAGCACATGTTAGCCAAGGTAACTTTATCAGGACTTTAGGACCTATTTGTTCCCCAACTCTACAATATAACAATAACTCTTTCTCCTTTTCAAACTATTTATCCCATAATCTATTATCTAAGTAAATCTTATTGATTACGTTGAGTCTTGGGGTCTTCTAAGCGCTTGCCAAGTTCTTCGGATGTTTTCCCTAAACAAACTTAAGAATCTCTTATTCATCCCAGTGAAACTTTGGGATATTTAAACTGGTTTTCGTTATACTTGCACCCCTCTATCCCTCATTCAGTTGGGCTTTCGTTATCTTAGCCAACATTTCGACTATAATTCAGAACTCAATAGTTTACCCCAAAGTTTCCTTGGCTCCATCCATCTAAGTATCTATTTATTCATTCAATTGCTGCTCAATTTGACTCATCAGCAAAGTTTGCAGACATCCTCGTCCCCATTGTCAATGTTCGCGTGACGGGGACCCCAAGAAGGAAGCAAATTACATTTTATATATTGTAGTTGCTCACTGCCCGATTCTGTTGTGGTCCACATACTATATATTATGTACTACCTACATATGTGCTACATATAAGCCAGTTTTTTTTGTTCCTTGTCTTTAAGACCGCTGCACGCACTGCGAGGACTTTGTTCTGCTCTGTTTTTTTCTCCTGTTTCTTTATTTTTTTTTTGGCAGTTTTCATTTTGTCTTTCACGACACGCAAATAAAAATCGCATGTGAGCACGCGAATAACAAGGCTAAAGTGGCATCTCCCCTTGGCTCCAACAGCCTTAACGAACAATGGGGGAAACGGGAAAGGGATGGGGGTGGGAGTGGGCGAGGGAGAGGGGGCATTGCGTGAAAGATGTCGCGACGCAATTGTAAAACGCGCTGCCTTAAATGTCTTTGCAGTTAATTAAATATGCCATATCCCGTTTACAAGTCTGGCTGGCTGGCATATCGTGCCCTCGTATAATGAAGGCTTATCTCTGGGCCTGATTGGTCAGTGCTTAAGTGTCCGAAACAAGGACTCCGTACTAATGCCCGTAATTAAGTACGCCGGTTTTCTCGGCTCTGTACATCATAAACAAATTAAATAATAATTAATATTTGTACCGCCCGGCATACCATCCATCCCTCCATCCATCCACACTCCCTCCCTCTCTGTCTGCTCACATGTATGATCCATAGCTGTCCTCCTAATTATCTATGCCCAATGCGTTCGGTTCGTTTTCCGATTCGTGGGTTGCCCTGTAATTTTGTGTAATTATGTGATTTTTGGTAATTATTGGAAAATGCCTTTGACTGTTTGTCCTGCGTATCCGTGTCTGTATCCTGTTTACCACGTGCCCGATTGTGTAAATAGAAATAGTAGTAAATTAGTCCTCCATAGCCATGCCATAGCCTGCCCGAGCATTCGAGCATTGTGTGTAATTATTTTGAGTGCCCTGGCAACCCTGGCAACCCTGGCAGCCCATTCGATGTTGTTTTTCGATCTAAATGTAATTGTTTTGTAGGTGGACGTACTTAGCTGTGGTAATTAGTGTCAGGTGTTGTTTTCAGCTACCACCGGAAGGCGTTTCCCCAATGAAACTAACACTTATGTGTGCCTCCAGTTTATAACAATCCTTCAACTTGACTACACCAAAAGTTTTACAAACATTAAAACACTTTGTAAGCTCAGCCACAAAAGCATGAGTCAGTTGTTGTTTTAGTTGTTGTTGTTGTGGTTCTCCCTGACTTTGACATTGAAAAACTATATAGCACTTCCCTCAAAAAACTCGAAACTGCAAACTCTAAACTCTAAACTCCTAGCTCCTTACACTCCCCCACTCGGTGACAGACACTTTGCTAAAAATAACCACAGAAACCAAATGGCAGACAAAAGACAAAAGTGGCCGCAAAACGAAATTATGTTTCAAGTAACTCAATATCCTGCCCCTTCCTGTGTGTTTCCCCCTGTCCCCCAGACCAAGTTGTTGCCGGCTTAGCACGGGGGAAAAACTTTAAATTTACCGCAGTTTTTAAAACCAACACAAACACAAATGCGAGACTCGCTTTGTCACTCGTTTGTCTGTGTCACGTGTCACGTGACACGAAACGTGACATGACGTGAAGTGAAATGAAAGTAAAGGAAGTGATGTATGTGTGTGTCCGTGTGTGTGTGTGTGTGTGCGACTCGGGTTACTTTAGTTTAGTATAAGGGGGAGGCTGGCTTGGGTTTTGGGTTTTGGGTTCTGCTTCCCCGAATTGTGGCGCTTTATTTAAAATTTCAATTTTCATTGGTTTCATTGCAGAGGGCATTGTTTCGTATAGCATACCGAAGGGCGTGCAGCGGGGCATGGAAGTGGATCTATCGGACAAGACCTACGATGGCAACGAGCAGGGTGATCGCTATGTGGACGGATTGGGTCAATTGGTGGATGGCCAGAAGGGCAAGGACAATTTCCGCACGGATATTCACGGATTTGGCAAAGGTAAGTGCACGAAATATGAGTTCAATCTGTTCAATTGTTCAGAATAAGTTCGTTTGAACTATTGTAGCCCTGAATTACAATTATATCGTTCATTCGTTCGTTTTAAACACTTCTCATTCTTTGTTCGATTGAACAATATGAACGACAAAAGAACATAGTAAAAGAACGAATTAAGCGAACGAATTGAACTAGCAGTGGAACTAAACGAACGAATAAGATAAATAAACGAACTATTTGAACAATTTGTTCATTTAGAAAGAATTGAACTACTACTATACATACTATTCTATACTCAATAGATTGAGCTACTTTAAATTTAATTAGATATCAAAAAGGTTTTCCTAATATGTGTCCCAAGCAGGATCCTCAGATTAGACGCTAAGTTGTTTAGCATAAGCCAATGTTATAGCTGTGGAAACACATATTTCACTTATGACTGCCTCCCTCATTAGAGTTGGCTCTCAAAGTTAACCCTATGGATATCAGTGGACTAAAAACTGAAACTTCCTATGGGTAAAAGTTGGCGGCTTTTAAAGGCTTGCCCCTAAAGCCCAAAACTTTCGCCATATATTTAGCCGTAGCTGAAATGCAAAAACGATGCTCCTGGAGAACAGTTAGCTGGTGAAACCCCGCTAAGATTTATTGCAATAGAAAAAACTGATTAACATCAAATAATTACAAAAGTTCACCGACAGAAAAAGCATAAGGCAAAGTCCAAAACAGGGCGACCAAACTGAAAGCTCACTTCATTGAACATCGCATCGGGAGGGGAATGAGGAGTCAGGAAGGGGGCAAAAGGAGGCGTGCCCAGGTCGGGGGGGCCAGGCAAAACTTTTGGCTTGCAAATAATTTGCCTCACAACACAATAAACAAAATAAATAATAACTTTGGACTATTTGCTGGCGTCGCAGTAAACTTGGCCGGATACGAAAAACCCCCGTCCGAAAAACGCACCGCATCGAACCACAGTACACCCCCCACCCCCAGTACGCGCCCCCCCTCCGAACTATGCGCTGTAAAATGTAAACATTATGCATATTTGATAATTTATGGCAACACTGGCATTCATTTCCGAGCCGGCGGCTGCAGAAGTTCAGCAAACAGCAAAGTTCGCAAGTCTTGATTTTTTTTATTTTTTTTATTTAGGTATTTTTGTGTATTTTGATGCCATTTCTCGCATTGGCAAATGGCCAATAATCGAAATTATTGAGAACTTTGGCGCTGTGCGAATTTAAGTAGAAAAGTTCGCTCAGACAATTAGACATGCAGTCGTCGTCGTCGAGACAGACACATAAAAGGGCAATCGCATTGCAGCGAATGCCAGTGAAAAGTTTCGGCTCATAATTTTTGAAACTGCCCTCCAAGCCCCCCCTTCGTTTCAGTAACAATTGAATGGGCATCTTCTTTATTATTATTACATCCTGGCATTTGGCTTATTTGCATTGTAAGCAGCTGCAATCGATATTCGGGCGGTCCTTCCCCCTATTGATTTCGAAACGTACCAAAAATATCTTAACTTGCACAACTGGAAATTGTATAATAGTATCTGGTTAGAGCCATGTCAACTATGTAGCTGGAGTTGGTAGCAGTTAATATTGCATGACTTATGCAGCGAAACTTAAATGTTTCCTGGCCTTCTAAGCCTGGCACGTAACTCCCCTTTTGCCTGTTTGCAGCCCTCCCTCCTCCAACCAAAGGCAAATTAGGGCCATGCAAACAAAACAGTAGAAAGAAATGGCTTAAATGTCGCGTTGGCCATAATTTCTAGTTATGAGCAGTCGCCCAACCCCCCAATCAACCCCCTCAGCTTGGCCTGCTGGCTGCCGTGAGCATTTGTTTGTTTTGGGGCTCCGAAACTTCACCCCAAAGTGCCATTGACTTGGGGGCTTAAATAGCTTTACATGCCACTCTGGAGCATATGTGCGGCTGGGTTGGCCTATTGATTATTTTATTTTTCCTCGTTTTTCGAAATAAACTCTAACAAAATGACGCTACATTTCATTTCAATTCATATGGATGGTCTTTTCCCCGATGTTTTTTCAGGCTATGAATGGATTGGCTGGAGAAATGATACGCCCGGTCTGCTGGGCAAACCCGTTGAAATTGTTTTTGAATTCGATACGGTTCGCAATTTCAGTGCCATCGTTTTGCATACAAACAATATGTTTACCAAGGATGTGCAGGTGAGTGATGATTTATGAACCAATTTGAACCCAAGGGATTTATAATGCAGTCTTGTGAGATTAAGAAGAACCCTTCTTAAAGTTATAGATTGTACTTAAAATTTCTTATACTTGAGTTCTTCAATATTTCCAATTCCTTCAATGGAAGTGGATTAGAAAACTTCTATCCCATTTAACTAATTTCTTTATCGTATGTTTAATCTATCTTCTTCAGGTTTTCGTCCATGCTAAAGTCTTCTTCAGCATTGGCGGACGTTATTTCTCCGGAGAACCCGTACAGTTCTCATATATGCCCGATACAATAATGGATCATGCTCGAGATGTGACCATTAAGCTGCATCATCGTGTTGGCAAATATCTCAAAATCAATTTGTATTTTGCTGTCAAATGGATTATGCTATCAGAGATCAGTTTTATATCCGGTAAGTACGCGAAACATCACGTAGAGTGAGCTGAAAGGAGAAAAAACCCTCCGAAAATTGCCCGAAAACTACATTTGGCATAGTAAGAGTTGCATACGCGACTCCAAATGCATTTTTCAGCTTCATTTCACTTTCAAGTGTGTGACAGCAAGTACGGATACAACTACTACAAAGTGCAATGCATTACACTTAGCTAGGGGATAAAAAGAACCCAACGAGTATAAAACATTTTTCCAACATTTGGCCAACAACAATGAGTTAGATAGATAGAGAGACTGACGGAACGAGACAGGCGAGATAAGCGGCCCGAGAGGAAAATCTCTTTGGTGAAATTTTTGTATTTTTATAAAATGCACGGGGTTGGGGGTAGGCCAAAGTCAATAAAATACCCAAAGCCCATATAGGGAAGGGATCTGCGAGTCTATGGCTGTCCCTTGGCATGCAAAAGTAAACAAGATACTCGGGCTTAGGGGTAGCTGCAATTCCAGCCCCCCACCCCAACCCCCTAACAACAATGCAGGCTATGCCAGGCATGCAGTGCATTTTGCAGCAACATTTCCTATGCATGCCAAGCGTGTCCCAGTCCTGATTAAATTGTACCAAGTGCAAGGCTGTTCGGACAAAGTTTTAGGATGCCCCCCTCCAACCCTTGGACGTACATATTTAGACAATATTTTCAAGGCACAGTTCCTGGGCCAGGGGTGGCACAAATTGCTCATAGGCTACAACGCTGTTAACATCACATCGGTCGGGATCGGTCACTGAACCGAAGATCATTTATATTCATTGGGGGTTGTGGCTCTGACTCTGAATCTATGAAAATCTATGAAAATCTACGCGTGGTAGGTGTGAAAATGACTAGGGATAAAACTGCCAGAATGCCAACGGCATTTGATTGATGAGTCAAATAGAGCGTGCCGTTTGAATAGGGGATTTACTACAGATGGCATAGGGCATAAAGGGAGGGGAGGGGCTCTGTTATGGGCTTAATGGATTTATGAAGGAAGTCGACTATAAATCCAAGGCAACCGAGATTTTATAGTTCAATAAGTTGGGCAGTAGAATGCGAGCTTGGTTTGAATGAAAAGACAGGAAGAAAGCTGCACATTTAGGGAGGTTAGGAAACTAAACAAAGATTGTAGGAAATATCTTACAATGCTCTTTGATATGAGAACTTAGGCATAATAACAGGGTTGTAGTTAAAACGCAATAATAGGCTTACAACTATTGTGAGGAACATAGGTATAAGAAATGAGAATCGGAAGAAAGCGATAGAGATGTGGAGAGTACTAAATCATAGTGTTTTAAAAGCCTGTTAAAATACAGAAGTAGTTGAGAAAAAAAGAGAAGATCCTACATTGCAACAAAGAAGTTAACACGTTTAGCGGCAAGCAACAATATTTCGGAATGGTAGATTTTGAAAATCATCGCTGTTCTTTACAAAATAAATACACAAAGGGAAACAGACAAGTCCCTGATGAAGACTTTAAGCTGAAAAGCAGAAGATGCCGCACTCAAGATCAGTAGTGGATCAGCACTCACATTGACAGGGCTACCGAGCATTACAAAGCACATTTTGATAATGGAAACTGCGCTCAACATGACAGTCCATCTGAGCCAAGGATATTTAACCGAAAACCACAGAGTGTAGGCAGAACTCAGACCCCAGAGCTCGGTTGCACCACATGCTGCGCTTCCCTGGCAGCAATTACATGACGAGTACCAAACACCACGACGCATTTGTCACGCACAAGGATGACTATGATGGGGCCCCTAGAAGCAACTAGCAACCAGCTGTTTTCTGGTTTTTATTTTTACTTATTTTTTTGTTTTATTGGTATTTTTTGGTTGCTGTTGCACTCGACGGGCACTACAGAGAGGGGAGGGAGCTGAATAGAGCGCGTGAAGGGCTCAAAAACTAGGGTAAGGGTAAACAAAAGAAACGCACGTACAACGAGGCAGCATCTTTCAAGTGTGTGCGTATATTTTTATCAGGCACTGTAGAGATTTAACCCCAATTTGTGAGATTTGCTTGCGGTGATTTCTGTTGTTGTTGCTGTTGCTGTTGTTTCTGTGCCTGTGCTTTATGGAGTTGTATTTAAAGGTTTCTAAAAATACAAAGGCGAGCAAAACAATGCCAGAATTGAGACCCTGGGGACACACACAAAGAGAATTAGTTAGACGAGTAAAGGGCATGCGACAACAGAGAAAAAATGAATGCGAAAAAAGGATATGCGGCATATTTGCCATTACTTCTATTCTACACTCACTTACCCTGTCGCAGTGTGTGTGTGTGTGTGTGTGTGTGTGTGTGATAAATGTGGCACGAAATATTTTAATTATTTTAAACGTTTTATGACGACCACAGAGAGCTGAGAGATGCTAGATATGCCTTTATAAGTAGGAAACGCGCAGGAAAACACAACAACAACAGCAGCAGCAGAAGGACAATGGCAATGTCGAAACAAAAGGCAGCCAAGCACAAACTTCAGAGGCATGCCTGGTGTCCTGTGTCCTGTGTCTTCAGTGTCCTCCGTGTCCTCTGTGCTTGGTGGCGTCCAAGAAGGCGACATAACTCAAAACAGCAGCCTTGCCAGCAACAACTTCACACAGTAATTACGCCATTTACTGTCTGGAGAAACGGGGTCACCCACTCAAGGAAGCATTTTTTGGCTAGCCGGGGGGCGTTTTGAGGGTTGGGGCTTGCGGGGCTTGCGGGACTGAGGGCTGGGCAGAAAAAAGCTGCCCCCGGGAGCAGCTACATTTTGCTTTTGTTTTGTTATGCCCTCAAGATGTTAGCGGAGATAAATGACAACACTTTGCAGCAGTGAACCATATGCCGTAGTTCGGGGTGGGGAGAATGGGCATACCGAAACATAAGCTGGGGGTATTAGAGATCAAAGTGAAGTCCTGATGAGCAGGTGTTGGTGAAGCGCGGCCTGCAGGGCATGACAGATCTAAGCTAATAAGCAGCATAAGCCTGGGAATAAGGTCACCGTGGAAATTTGTTAGAGAGTGCAATGCTCAGGATGGTTAAGCCTATGCATAACTCAGCTAAGGGTTGAAGTAGAATGATGAAACTCAAAATATATTATAGATACGAGGAAAGTTAAGTAAAAAACATGATAAGTCATGGGCTTAAACTAACCGTTGCACTACAACCTATTGTAACTCGAGATATAGGGGTGCTACAGTAAAGTAGTTTCTTATGGTAGTTAGCTGGCATTTAAATAGTTTTAAAAGTGTAATGAAACATTGTCGGAAAGCTACCTAAAACATTATATCACATGATATATGGGTCAAAATAGCTGGGACGCTCGGGTCAGACAAGAACTATTAGTATTTCTGAGAATAAATAAGGTCTCGCCATATGCACAAAATCATTAAAAACACATGCATATTTATAAGACACGCGTCCGAAATGTTGAACAAATCAAACATCTGTATAAATTTAGTAATGCCCGAGACTGGCCACAAAACCCAACGGTTGACAGGAAATGAACACGTTAGAGGTCTAAAGGTCTCTAGAAAGAAAAGCGTAGCGAAAGCAAAACAATTTAAAGTGGAACGAAAGGTGTAAAGAAAGGAACGAAGTTCACAAAAAGAAAAGAAATAAAAAGAAAAAAACTAATCATGGAAGCGCAGCTGTGCGGCAACTTTTGAAGATGAAATTTAGTTGATGTTTTCCATAACTGACTCTCTCTCCTCTCTCTCTCTCTCTCTGTCGCTCTGTATTAAGTAGTATATCATTATTTTTGTTCTCTTTTGCACTTGCAGTGCCCGCGCTGGGAAATTTCACAGACGAACAGGAGCAGCGAAATAATTTGCCCGGCATTGCGCAGGATACACGCGAATATCCTTTGCAGAGCAACGACTATCAGCACAATCATAACAAAAACAAATTGAATGGCGGCGTGTCTGGAGGCGCTGGCGGTGCCAGCAACGGTGGCGCCACCGATGCCACCGGCAACAACAACTACAGCAATGGACCACAGCGTAAGTGGCAATGTGCAGATAAATTCAATTAGCAATTTTTTTTTGTTTTTTACACTCGGCCTGCCGCCACGCCATGCCACGCTCCTGCTAATTATTTAGTTGAACAATATTTACATTTAATTTCGTTCGATTGCCCAACAACGAATGAATTTTTGCATGTTAATTTAAATGGGCTTTTTTTTGTCGTTATTTTGATTGTTTATCGCCGCTCTTTGCAGTAATTGCCCCACGCCCCATTGATCAGGAGCCGAACGAGGCGAACTTCATTGGCGTTGTCATTGTTGTTCTAACAACGATAATTATCCTGCTGGTCGCCATTATCCTGTTCATAGTGTCGCGCACAAAGCGCGCCCGCGGCAGCAACGTTCTCGATGCATTCCAATACAGCTTCAATCCCAACACACTGGGCGGCAATGTCGACAAACATCGTCCCAATGGCAACAGCATTAAGGTGAGCATACATATCCTATATACACATACATACATACACACTACTATACTATATAGCACCAGTACTCATATTAAGTGGAATACGCTACGACAAATTCCTGCCGCAAATCTCACATAATTGTTCAATGTACCGTGGAGCTGCCACGTTCTCTACGTGTGCTCTCTGAACCATGCCACACTTGACCAGACGCCGAGCGGCATTTATTTTATTTAATAGAAGTTTTCAACGGCTTCCTTCATGGCACACACATACACTTACATAGTTATATGGCCTGTTTGGCGGAGTCCTGTGTTGATTTGTGGGTGCTACGCTTAAGTGCTGAGCAGTGCACAAACTGTAGAGTGTTACACTTTTACACTTTAAACTCTACGGGGTGGTAGGTTGGACTGACCATAAAAGAAAGTGCCTTAAAGTAAAAGTAATAGACACTGAAAACACAACTGAAAGGCATGCAACGAAGAGGGGAGCCCTTAAAATGACCGAATTATAAAATACTTTACAATAATTATAGTTTTTAAAATGATAGAAAGTGTATATGCTGTATGAATATTCTACCCATAGTAAATATCAACATTATTCTAGATAATATTCAGAAATTATTCAAATTAAACAAGAACTATGATGGGTAGGGGAAAGCTCGTTTCATAAATATAAATAAATATACAAAATAGATAAAACAAAATTTGTATCTATTAGTTGCCTTCAAATTATAAAACTCTAGGAACGCAAATGTCTTCAAATTTAAAGAAATTTAGAATGTACTCTAAGTTCTACTATAAAACTTATTAAAGCTCAAAATTGACTTGCTTCAGAACAAATATCAAAATTAAATTGAAGCTGGAACTGGAACATTTAAAATTTGAAAATATAAGCTAAATATATTCATCAAATTTTAGGAAATTTAAAGTATAACTGATATTGATTATAATATTGAAAAGTATTCAAGATAATATCAACAATATATTAGAGTATGAATTTCCTATATGAATCTGATATTTCTTTATTAGCTAGAGGCATTCAATATAACCTTAAAATTTGCTGTACCTTTGATTTTTTTTTTTAGATGTATTTATTTATAATAGTAATCAGTCTTATGAAAGCTATAAATCCATTATTGCTCTAGAGATTAGGCGTTATGTAGTTTTAAACATAGGAATGTGGAAAATAATAAAATAATAATAATTTGATAGATTCTTTAATTAATTTATTTATTAATATTGTTAGTTAAACTTAAAAAGTTGAAGCTTGCAATTATTTTATATTACATGTTTAGTATAGCAGATGGAATGTGCATAGTGATGATATTAATGATGGCTTCTATTCTCAATTGTTTTAGCACAATGTGTAGAAGTTTTCAATAGATAACAAAGGAAAGAATGAATAAGAATTATAGTAGCTAATGATATTTTCCTCAAACGACACCAAAGGACCTTTGCAACACTGAAGTATACATTAGAAATCGATATAATGCGCAGCTTACTTGATCATTTAAAGAGCTAAACGACATTTACGACGGGGGGGCAGAGGACAAACTCTAATATATATTCATTCCTTGGCTTGTATCTATATTAAACACTGTGCACTTTTCCATATCCCCTTCCCCGTTTCAGGCCAGCGTTGACGACAGCGATTCCATTGGCAAGAACAGCCTCTACCACGAGCCCTTCAATGTGAATATGTACACGAGCGGCGTGAACGGCTACGCAGCGGTTAATGATTTACAATGTAATATGACGCCAGACTATACAGGTGTGTATGCGAAAGCTCCCATTACATACCCAATACCCAATACACAGGACCTCACACCCTCAAACTCATACCCCAATCCCCAATCCCCCTGGCTCGCCCATTTCCGCTACGAGCCATAAAATATGGCGCCGCTAGCAACTAATGCAAATAAATTTTTGCGGCAATTTCCACACACACATACACACAGACACTCACACACACACACACACACACACACACACACGCACACACACCTTTCAACCTTTGCCATTTGCCTGACTAAGCGAAATCCTTTTGCGTCTTTTACGCTCGGTCCCCCGCGGCCTTACAGATGTGCCCGAAGGTGGCTATGCGGTTCCCCATATGCAGGACTATATGCCGGCCTCGAAAATGGCCAACGCCGGAGGTGGTTATGTGAATGTGCGACGCACGCCGCCGCCACCGCTGAGCAGCATATTCCCCAGGCCGCCCACTGTGCCGCCGCCGCCCATGGAGAAATATTATGCGACCACGGCCATATTTAAGCCCATCAAGGGAGGGTCGGCGAGCGGCGGCAGCAACACCAACACGGTGAGCAGCGGCGGCGGCAAGAGCAGCCACAGCAACCAGGATCAGCTCAATGGCATCTACGATGACGGCATGGGCACCATGAACTCACAATCCACCGCGCCCATGATCAATCCATATAGCAGTGGCAATAGCGCTGCTGCCGCTGCCGCAGCCGCCGATTTCCAGCGCGCCAGAACTTATAATTTCCGCAGCTATCCAGATAATCTCTAGTTCGAAGCCTCGCTCAAGTTGGCAGCGGCGGAGGTGGCTGGCAGCGAACTGGCCGCCGGCAAGCGCAGCAATGCCTCCACCACCATGCCCAAGAAGCCGCAGCATCTGAGCCTTGCCGCCGCCAGTAGCGGCATTGGCAACGGCAACGGCAACGGTGGCGGCAACACTTTGGCCGCCAAGCCCAAGTACAGCCTCACGCTGCACAACAACAAGTATGCCACCAACAACGGCAAGAATCCCACAGCGATCCGCGACAATCATCAGCAGAGGCAGCACCTGAAGGCTCTGCGTCTCACCCGGGACGTGGCCAACTCAGACGTCGCCAGCGGCTGCTCCCCTGCCGACTACAAGCGACCGGTGCTAACGGGTCTCTCGCCCGCCGAGGATGTGGGCGTCCATCTGGGCAGAAGTGCGGCCCTCAAGGGCGGCATCAGTGCTGCTGCTGCTGTCAACGGCGAAGCTTCAACAAATCTAACGACAACAAATGCAACTAAATTGACTGGTAATGCGAACGGAAACGGAAACGCAACTGCAACTGCAAATGCAAATGCAAATCCGATGGCGAATGGTGTTATGAGAACACAAAACAACAGGCTGTGGTATCATTGATGAAAACCCCATATTGAATGGATTTGAGGTGAGTTCAACAGTCACTCAATATGGAAATTAGTTTAGTACTATGAAAAACTACCTTGAGTTTTGTATAGTTTAATATCAGCCCGAATAGCGTACCCTTTTTATATATATTTAATTCATTTTTTCCCCAGTTATAATACTAACGCACGTATATCAATTATATGCATTTTTTTAACAGCCTTTTACTTTAATGTTCTGCTAATTCACAGCTCTGAAACTCTACACGGACATGCAACTATAAAATACAAGCGATATGCAAATGTTAAGTACTCGTAATCGTACAGTAAATTGTGTTAGAACCCGCCCCCTCCCTTATATGGAGAGCACAACGCGTCGAACAATTAAACCCACTGAGCAAATGGAAAACTTAAATTAGCAAAGTCGAATATCTAAGCGAAAAAATTATAGCGTCGAATATACATATGCCAACGAAATGATACAACTTATAGAATACAAACTGTAAATATATATATGTATGCCTAGATTATCATCATGAAAAGGGTAGTGAAAAAAGCATATGATAGAAAAGCGAGCTGAATTTTTAAAAAAATAAATAAAAATAAAACGCGTATAAAAAGGGCACTAGTTTCTCATAGATCAAATGCAATCGAGCAGAATATAAAAAAAAATATATAAAAACGAATTTAAGGTTTAGCATTTAGCGACACTTATTGTTTATAAAACGAAACGTAACAAGAAATACGATATAAAGAAATATGAAGTAACTAGCATATAATAAAGTTCAACTGATTTTTAGTACCTTTCCGAAAATAAATGAAAACAAATACAAATACTGCAAGAACTAACTGTAAATGCCTGTAAATCCCCCAAAAAGAATACCTATACTATATACTATACTATATTACCCCCACTGTTTAAGCCCCACTGTAAATTTCTGTGTATAAAACTTAGAGAGGTATCCGCAAGATACATAGATTGTTTGCTTACCGAGCAGATGGAAATTGCCGCGTCAAAAATTATGTAGAGACGTTGATGATGATAAAATTGTAACGGAATTTAACGGACCAAGAGAGCGTGCAGAGCGTCGTCGCCTAAAACCAATTAAAATGAAGTTTTCATCAATGATTTGTGATTAAATATTTAACTACTTACTTATAACAAACACATGAATATTCAGTTCTTAACGCTGATTTTAGTTTATGCAAACGTACTACCCGACAAAAAAATGACTCTGACTATAAAAAGTACTATGAATAAATAAAATATATATATATATATATAAAATTAAACTATATACGAGTATATGTATAATTAATAAATAAATAATCATGTATATGTTCCTTTTTAGTTTAATGCGCATACAAATTATCACAACAACAAAAAAACAGAAGAAAAAAAAAACAAGTACTAAAAGTTAAAATCGTAGTAGCTTTGTAGTAGCTAAAAAGTTTAAAGCAGCAAGTAAATAAAAAGTGTAAACACCGCATTTTATAAAATATAACAAATAAGTAAGCGCGTTAAAAACAATATTTAATATTAATACATACAGACACATACACCCGACACACAACGTGCATCAAAAAGTAGTTAAAATAGTAGCAAAAGCAAAACACAGAGACATACACATAAAGTATTTAAAAATGTTTGTGCAACACCTTTGAGAAGTTTTTAAATAACAACATTAAGAGAACCGAGCTAAACATTAAGCTAGACATTTTTTAAAACATATTTAAAACGTTAATTACAATTAGAAGCTGTCAAGGCCCAAAATGAAATAAATATACCAGTATATACATATTTCTACATACTTTCTGCACAGTTCTTAACTTTCCAAAGTTTCCATTGCACAAAACGTTTGCCAACACTGGCCACAAAACACACACACACACACTCACACTCACTCACTGCAACACTTTCCGCATGCAAATGCAGCTCTGCAACACTGGATACACTATCGAAAAGAAACGTAAATCACGAACCTACCTACAAGACTTGTATAAATTAAAATAATAATAAATGCAAAATTAAATAATTAGTAGACTAAGTTTAAATTACATTTTGTAAAAATTAATAAATACCAGGCGTAAGTGTACACTGTAAAAAACAATTATATACTACTTGTAATGTTTTTTTGTAAATTATGGCAAAGTTACACAGACGAATTAATTAATAATTTGCTGTTGCTTGGCATTTCATTTCTAGACTAGTTTAATTTCTAAATTAATTTAAAAAGCATTTATTACGAGTATGTGTAAATTTCATGGCAAAAAATATAGTATTAAATTATTTAAACAACAAAAACCTAATGAATTTGTTTATTTTCCACATATATATATATTATTAAAACGTGCAGCATTAAATTTGAATTAAATTGCAAACTCTGCAAGTTACTGAGATTTGTTGGCAAGTATAAAAAAAAAACGAAGTAAAAATGGCATAGTTATAATTTAAACACTGGCATAATATATTACAAATAATGCTAACAAAATTAACAAAACAAGAATAATTGAAATAATAATTAGAAAAACAAAAAACTAAACAATGCGTCTGAAAATCGATGAAAATTGCAAGCAAAAAAAGAAAACACTAAACCAAATGACAATTAAAAACTGGGTAATGAATCATGATAATTACAAGAAACAACAAAAACAAAATAATGAAAATCTAATAAAAATATACAACAAAAACGAAAAATTTAAATACATATTTGTGGTTTTAATTTGGCCAAGCTGTGGTTTACTAATAGAAGATTGAACTAGCTCATTCGAAGGTCTTAAATCGATCTGGGAAACGTTTGGAACTGATCCAGGCTTGATCTAAGTTATGGGTAAGGAAGGAACTGTCTAGTTTAGTCCACAGACCTCACTTATTTTGAGGAATCAATATAATCAAGCTTAAATTTATTACTCTCACCTATATAAGATGAAATGAAATTGCAGCGAGTCGACTGCTGAGTTGCTGTCTTGTTTTAAAGGCGTTAAATAAACATAAATTTAGTAAGATAAACAATACTCTGGCAGCCAGACAATAGACTGCATGTAAATAGCCTGCGGGTTTGATCTACCATAACAAAAAGCAGGCATATCCAATTGTTGCTCTGGGGACCTCGGCACAAGGAACTGGAAGTTGAACATAAGTCCCTGTTTACTTTGCCCGGAAGACATTATGCCCCCGTAGGCATTAATCAGAGCACTTATGGAAGGAACTGGGATCAATGACCGCCCTGTGGCACTGACATCTGTTTTAATTCACGCATATTTCGCATATTTCAATTGAAATGGAAAATCGACAGCAGCGACAATAACTCCATTACAATGCCCAAGACCACAAATCGTTGCTGGCTGATTGGGTGGGGTGGATTGACAGGCGGGGGAGTGTAGAGTACGGTGAGGGAAAGTCCACACATGTCGTTGTCGAAACGTTTAAATCAAATACTATAATAAAATAAAATAATATCGTTGACTGTGGAAGCCCCAAGGCACTTTGGCGTTTGCTATTTGTTGCTGTCTTTTAATTGACACTTTCGATTGTTCAACTGAATAAATGACGCTCGGGTTGATTGAATGCCTGTCCATCAATCCATTTGTTGGGGGCAGGCCCTTCACCTGCCTGTCAAGCGTGCGTTGAAAATTAGTTGAAAGCCATTTACGAGAATCCAACCAAATAGCACACAAAACGTTCAACGTTCAACGTTCGAAATGTTTTTATTTGTAAGTACTTTTCGTTATTCTCTTTGTAAAATGCGTGAAATGTTCTCCCAATTCGTCGCATTGTCATTTGGCTTTTGAGTTGAGTGTTAAGCGATTTTATTCTATTTATTTTTCATTGCACTTTGCGTTGTTCACTTCACATCCTTTCAATTTGTAACACTCGTCGTTTGTCGTTTTTTCTGTCCTGAATGACTTTATTTATCGCATTATGTGCGTGGGCCATCAAAAACATGGCCAAAAAGGGTTGACCCGCAGAGCCAGCGGGGCGGTGCAGAGGGCTGCGTTTGTGCGAATTTTGCACAATTGACAACTTGATGCGAAGCACACACTCCATCTATTCTACAATATGTTGTGGCATGGGAGGTGTCGTGATAAAAACGCGTGAAACAATTATAATTACAGGCAATATGGTGAAACTTTAACCAAACTGAAGGGTTACTCTCAGACCGAAAGGGAAACTGTCTGTGACGAATGTGTTTTAAGCGGGGAACTGAAAGGAAAAGTTATTTGGCAAATTGATTTGAGTTGATTGCTTGCGGAAATAATCTGTATTTCGTTGATAGAATCATTACATTTCTAACAAATGATCGTAAAGTATAGAAGACTGCTTTCAAAAATATCTCTAGCTGTCTGAAACTACGAGTACTACAATTATATATCTAGGTTTCTTTTGGAAAAGAGGTTAACAAGGAAATATGAGGAAATGAATTTTTAAAATTAAGCAATCGAACTGAATTTACATAGCTAAATCAGGCATTAGGTTCTTGTTTAAGAAAAGTGAATTCATTTCACAAAAACTTCCCAAAAGATGAAATTGGAAACATTTAAGGGAGATTCACTTTTGGAAAACTCTCTGTAACCCCTAAATGTGTTTAAGATTGATGGTCTAAAGAAAGATCATAAATTTCGAAATAGAAGTACATTAAAAGAATCTTATCTTATAGAAAAATCATCCCTAATACGCGGGAATTTCAGATACAGCTCTAAGTTCTGTTGTACAGAAATATAAATAAGTTCTTACCAAAATTTGAAATCATTGTTTATTAAAATTCAATAGTTTCAATTGTTAAAAAATAAAGGTACTTGCACATATTTATTACTCAGATGATCCCATATAATGCCAGTTAATGGGTATGTACACAACTGTCTCTATTCCATTGAAATCATATCCCATACCATTCATGTATCTGAGCTCATCTGCCAGCCACTGGGCTCTTGGTGAAAGCCTCAGCTGCTTATGCCATATCATGGCTTGGTATCATTATGGCCATCCTATTAACTAGATACTGGGCTCCTACTAAGCCGTCTGGACAAATACTTTAATGCGGCAGCACAAAGCCCACGACGTAAAAATGCAGAAATATGTTTTTTATGCCTCGCGAGCCTCTCCAAACAACAACTGTGCAAATAAGTAAAAAGTAATCCTAATTACAATTGCTAGTTATAAATAAACATGGACAAGGAGAAAGTAGCTAGAGGAACAACAACAATGCCTGGCTGGGTCCTGGTACTGGTCCTGGTTCTGGGAATGATGACGACGTCATTGTAATAATGAAAATCCCCAAACAAGCCATAAAAGGGATAAACGAAACGAAACGTAATGGAATGAATGAATGAATGAATGAAATTTTTGGCAAGCTGCGAATGTGACAGTGTAACAGATTTTCGCTGGCTACAAATGAGAGACTATGGGACTCTAACTGTCAGACGGACAGGGAGGCAGGCAGACAGTCAGACAGCCAGGCGGGTAGACAAGGACCTTCAGATCGAGTCAAGGATATGTGCGACCTGTGCTGATTTTTTAGTGGTTGCTGCCGCTGATATTCGGTGGTGGCTGTTGCTTATTTTTCGCAAATGTTTGTTTGCTTTTCCGCTTACGGATTTTAATAAAGCAAATCGCTTAAATAGCTCAGCCAGGACGCAGCTCATAATTACAAATGTCAGAAATGCTGCGAGATGAAAATGTTTTAAATCGTTTAATGCCCAGAAACACACACACCCTTTACGCAGCAACCGAACCCCAGGCCCATTTGGTACACGCAATGCACCTCCGATAAAACATATCCTGGAGCGTACCCCTTTTTGACTTTAGCATTGAAATCAAACAGGGATCAACTGCAGGCGGTACAATAGGAGTTGTCGAACAATAGGCACGGCTACCTGGCCACCACATAATCATCAAAAGTTGTCAACTACTCTCTGTAGTCTGAAAGGTCCTGAAGTTCCCAGAAGTTGCTTATCAAGCGTTAAATTGCAGCAATTTGACAGTTTATCGTTGAGTCATCGTCAGTGCCATAGACAATGGCAGAGGTTCTGCTATTTGCATTGCGCAACCCTCCCGCTCCTTGGCCTAGAGATCCCTCATCCCTCACCCTCCACTCCGGAATCGCCTAAGAACAAAGTACTACGAGTAAAATGTCAAATTGTCGCCCCGTTTGCCGTTGCAACTAATGCAATTCATGTGTTGACTGTTCTACAGTCGGCTATCTCACTCTTTGGCCCTGTAGCCATCTTTCTCTATTTGCTTTTGTTTGTATTTGTGTTTGTGTTTGTGTTTGTCATGTCCTGGCGAATGTCCTGTCTGTCAATTTGCATGTTACCTTGCATTTGTATTGGCATTGAATTGCATTCTGTCTTTGGCCGCTCACCACGCTCTCTTCAGCTCCACAGCTCTCTAACTATTAGTTTGTGTGTGTCCTTATCAACTGCTGCTTCCTGCCGCACGTCCTTGCTGGCTTCCTTTGTCTGTCTCTGTCTGTGTCTGTGTCTGTGTTTGTATTTGTGTATTTGTTTATCTAACTATCAAAGTGCTGCGTGCTGCTTGCATAACTCGAGATTCGAGTGTGTTAATTGCTGGTCTCCCATGCCCAACGTCCTTATCCTCAATGCCCCTTTCCATGCTCCGTCCAGTGTCCTGCTTCCTTTGTCCCTTGCTCAGTGTTAACATTTCCATTGCAGTTTTAGGTTACTAATCTATTATTTAGTTACACAGCTCTGATAAATGTGCAAAAATCATGTGCTGCCTTGCAGCTTACCTCCCAGTTTGGTTGCCTTGTGTGGTTGGGGACAAAGTTGCAAGCATTTTAAATTATTCAAAAGATTAGAGTTGATTATGTGAGAGGTTCAAATTGAGGCACCTTGTAGGGTTCTGTCTGTGTATTAAGAACTCGTTTCAACAATTTTCTGCTACATTGAATAGTGGAATTTGAAATTTGTTACCTTAAATCTATCCTAACAACTGTTATTAATTGTTAAACATTCATAGTTCAGCCATTTACTCGTAGTTCGCTTTCAGGACTTACTTAGTAAAACATTACGGAAAACGGCATGGAAAACGGTTGCTTTGCATTCATCCTTACACCGTAAACAGTCAGAATTGTGAGTTAAAAGGATATTACATATTTATTTAACATTCCTTTTTAATCTATAAAAGTCATTATTAAAATTTCTCGATATTAGCATAGGTGTTCTTACTTTCTCATTTTAGGAAGGATTTCTGAGGTTTTTAAATTCATCATGGTCAAAAATTATAAGTTAAACTTGATTAGGTAGCCTCTAAAGGTAGCGAAAACTTTTATATATTTATTACTAAATATAATATAGAAATTTAACAAAAAAAAGAAAAATTCAGATGTGATATATTTCAAATTTAATTTAATAAATGAATTCATTTTAATACATGAATTATTTATTTTGAATTAAGTAATTCTTGTAAATATAGTTTAAATTTAATTTAAGTAGTTGAAATAGCACAAAAATTAAATGCAACAAGTAAGATTTCTATAGTTGAGTATACCCAACTACAAAACTCCATGTACACAGGTCAAAAATGGCCGGCCGCATCTTCGTAATCTTACACATACACGAAGACGCACACATACAAGGAACAGCGCAAGCGAGGCATTTTAAGTGGTGGCTGTGCTGCTTCTTCCCCCCGCGCTGCAGTACTAAATCTTGTTTGTTGAATAACTTCCGTGTTTATTATCCGATCGACTTGAAATTTTGAGAGTAGATTAAGAGTGACTAAAGTATTGTACATGCGAAATCCGAAAGATATATCTTTTAAATTATCGAGTTGCGGGGGAACGGGGGGAGATACCTGAAATTGGAAACAAACTTGATCTGCGTATGGTATACAGGAACCTACATACCAAATTTGGAGTCTCTAGCTCCTATAGTTGCTGAGATCGACGCGTTCATACATACGGACGGACAGACGGACAGACGGACATGGCCAAATCGAAATCTCTTTTGATACTGATCAAGAATATATATATACTTTATAGGGTCGAAGATGTCTCCTTCTGCCTGTTACATACATTTGCACAGATTTAGTACCCCTTTTTACCCATTTTATGGGTGGGTACAGGGTGTAAAAAATTCAACAAAAATAGGAGAATTTCCTGTATGAATATTTGGGCATAAAGTATTGTTTTCAAAGTTTTATGCGTACAAATCGCTAAATTGTTAAGTTTTGTTCCCCTATACAAAGTTTTGCTAAGTTTTTGCTCAAGGATTTCCTCTTTGATATCCATACACTTGGTTATCCCAATACTTCTCGCTCCCACCCCCTTGAGGAACCGAATAACTTATGCAAAACTGATGCAGCTTATTAAATGCGTAGCCTACTTTAATAGCTTTGCGTTGCAAACACTTTGGGGATAACTAAACCGAAACAATTGGCCAGACATGTGGTTAACTCAAGTGGTTTAGCAAGTTAATATCCTTGGCATACGTTGCCTCCTTTGCTGCTGTTATCTGAATTGCCCAAATTTATGAAAGTTTTGTTTATCATTGATTGGAGCCTAGTTATAAAACGTGGAGAGTCCACTTAAAGCCAACTAATTGAAACTTTGCCTAATGCCTGTTTATGGCACAAACAAACGGAGACGGCTAGAGGGGCTGGTGCGGCAGTACGCGGGGGGGGTGCGTGAGTGGCAAAGCTGATGTGCCAGATTATAAACTGCAACCTAAGACTTGGCAATAATTTGATAATTTAATTACACTTAACCTCGTTGAACCGAAGACCCTCCCCGCCTGCGCCTCCGCCTCCCCAACTAACCCAAGCATAATTTATGCAACTGCTAATGTGTGTGTGTGTGTGTGTGTGTGTTAGTGTGTGTGCTGGTGTTAGTATAAGTGTTGGTGTTAGTGTTGTTGCCTGTAGAAACGCATGCATAAATAAGTTCTACATTGGAGCCAACCCGGCGCCGTCTTCTGCCCCTAAGGTCCCCTCACCCCTTCCTCTGGACGCTGCTTGCCCCCTGCTCCTGCCTCGATATGTGCGGCATCCACATAATTGTCGGCCATGTATCTTACAAATGCAAATTAGATGCAAATGTTAATAATCTGCGTGGATGAATTTTAATGAGCAGCCAAAGTGTTTTGGCGACTTGTCGCCGACGTCGACGCTAACGCAGACGCTGACGTTGACGTTGACGTCGACGTCGACATCCCCGTCGCCACTAGAAAGTGTCAGACATGCATCAAGGATTAGCCCTGACCAGCCGGAGATTGTTGCTTAGCATTTTTCCAGCGAATGGCAGCTGGAAACGTGCCTCATAAACGTTGCAAGGTAGGGTAACCCTTGCAGCTTGTTACGTAGCCAATTTCAAGTTGGGAATTTTATGGCAATGTCTTCGTCTCCGTCTCCGTCCCCCTCCCCAGCCCTGTGCTACCCCAGCAGCTGTAGGGGCAGACATCAAGTGGCTGCGGCTAATTAACGCCGCTGTAAAGATGCTCAGAGCCATGAGCCAAGAACCAAGAGCCATGAGCCAAGTGCGGCGGCACCGTCACGTGCTCCTGGATCCGACTATCAAAATTATGTTTTCTGACACTTTTTCGAGTCCAAATTTAGATGGAACGGCAAACCGACGCGTCCGTCGTCTGGATCATTTCCTTTTCATTGGGTTTGGTTGCGTGCGGGGTCGGGACGGGGTCGCCCCGTCGCACGAGGAAGTCCAAAAATGAAAACAGATGTTGGAAATCAGTTGCACATTAAATGCTGTTCATGTGGAAACTTAATTGTTGCCACACTCGACGGCGCAGTCCCTCGATCTGTCATTTTGCAACTCGGTTTGATTTGCGGCAAGTGTCGCCCAGTTGCCAGCTCAGCTCAGCGAAGCTCAGGGGTTGCCTGCGTTCCATTTAGGTGTTTCATATTTCCCATTAATTTTATATACATATATAGATTTTTTGGGTTTTCTTTCGTTTGTTTTGGCAAAACACTCTGGTGCCAAATATATATATATATATCAATAATATGAGTTTATTTGCCCATTTTAGAGGCGACATATGTTGGGAACTTTCGCAGTGGACGCGGTCAGCCAGTGAAGGATATTTATAATCAGAAATGTGGGTTTCCACTTGGCTAAAGTTGCCCTGAAATCTATATCGATAACTATTAATTATTATTATGATGGAAACCTAATGGCAGTGGTGGTCTGATAGGAAAACTTAAAACAAGATGTTCTAATGCAATTACCATCCTAACCTTACTTTTTTCTTAGGTTTGACAATACTTGAACTGAAGACTGGAAGAGAGGAAACTTAGGTACTTAAATAGGTTTCTTTAACCTTATCTAATTTTGCCTTCAATATCTTCTATTAGCCCTCTGTTAATTGAAACTGAACATTTCCTTAGAGTTCACGGATGAAAACCAGGAGAATTTGTATCTGGTCTATCGAAAGAATGTAAGATAGATATCCTTATCCTAATATAACTATGTGTATCGAATTTTAATTGTGTATTTACTGTCCTATCTTTCCCCAATATCCGAAAATATATATCATTTAACTGTAGATTACTAAAGTACTAAAGTATTTCTTAAATTATTAAGAAAGGTAGACCAGAGATATCCTATTGGAACGCTCAGGACAGTCAATAACCGTTTGATATTTGAGACATATATTTACCTTAACAAAGAAATCTATCTTTCATTTTAAATATTATGAAAGCCCATCCTAAGGTAAGTACTTGTAATGTCCCAAGGGATAAACTGTTATTGAACAAGTAAATAATTTCCTTACTCTATTATTCTTTGATTTTCATCCTTTATTGTTTGACTTGAGCTGCTTTACGTTTCATTTTACTTTTCCTTTAATTAGTTATTTTTTAAAGTTTAATCAATAAAAGAAATCAGCATTTCAACCATGTTGTAAGTAATAACCTCAGGTTATTACTAACAAATATCACTGATCACCTTAATATCAATTCCTTCTGATGAGTGGTTCTTCAATCAGCAGTTTCATTAAGGAAATAAGTGGCTTCTCAACCATTAGATCGCTGAGTGAACTGATCACATATGGACTCACTTTGCCCCCCTTCGATTCTCGTGTAATCGAACACTCAATTAAATTGCATTACTGTAATTTCGATATGGCAACAATAACGCAGGAAATTTCAACATACGCCGCACACATGATGCATTCCCAGATCGATAGGAGAGGTTTCTGGGTGGTTCGGGGTTGGATATATGCAGAGATGTATGCAATAACTGCGCAATATATCAAACAAATACACCTGGGACTACCCAGGGACTGCGGCGGGGATGTTTGGCTCGAGCGCGTGAAGAACCAAACTGCAAAAAGAAGAATTAGGAAATGAAAACAATGGGAAACTCCAAATGGAAATGGAAAGCAAACGGAAAATGTATTTATATGCGATTTGATGGAAATGCGAGGGTTGGGCGAAACAACAAATAAAAATAATGGATTGAATCAAATTTTGGCAAAGGAGTCAGCAGAGAGAGAGACAGAGAGCGAGCTGAAACCGTAGAAGGCTGGCAACTATAGGGTATGCAGGAAGTTGCATCCGCGACGGGAAAAACAACAAATGACAACAAATGGAGAGCAAACAGTGAGGGCGACTCACCAGGCAAACAATTTGCAAGTGGATCGCCCCATGAATCCAATGACAACAACAATCATAAAGCCCGGAAAAAAAACGACCTTGTAAAATGTGAATGTCACTTCAGTCCAGCTCTACTTGCCTTAACCACTTCCGTTTTGTTGTCCAAAAAAAAAAAAAAAAAAAGAGAGAGCGAGCCATTGTTGTTGTTTCTACCGTCATGCTAATCCTGTAACTGAGTCCTGAGTCCTGTGGGGTGGCCCTGTGGCCCTGGCACGCCTCAGTGACTTTCGCTGTCGCCAGGACAGCTTCGGCTGGGATTAATTCCACACATTAGCCGGAAATTTTATATGTATACCCCCCGTTCTGCCCCGCCTGCCCAGTTGGGTTATGCCACGAATATGCTTTCTCCTTATAAAGTGTGCCTAATGCCAGAAATCTTCTAGAGCTAAGCTGACATGACCAATGGCAGCCACTTGTTAATTTCTCATACTAATTTTGTTGGTGGCAGCTCTTTTGGTTGCTTTGGTTTCATCATTTTTTAAGGGGTTTGTTTTTCCATTCCAATTGCCCCTTTCATTAATCACACTGATCGCTTTTCGAGCACGCACTATTCGCCATCATTTTTTAGGATTTGGCGCGCATGTGGAATTTCCACACGTCGTTTGCTCCCGGGGGGGAAATGCGACGCAGTTTCTCACTTTTAGCCGAGTAATTGAAATTTGTGTGAGTGATAAATTCGACTGTGGTGCGCTGTGTTAAGCGCATGATTAGCGCATTTTCCTCGACAACCCCACAATTTTCCACAGCGGCATATTTGGCCAGCTCGCTGTGGCCTGGCCTAGGCCTGGAGGGGAGGGGCAACTGGGAGGTGTGGCACATTCGTGCCTGGCCTGCCAACAATGGCTTTTAATTATTTATTGCCTAATGACCTAATGACTTTTCTTTTGCCAGCCTGAGAAAGACCAAAACTCACTGTGATTGCCATTGCTCGGCGACAACAAAATCCCACCAAAGTCACGAACAGTCAAATGAGAGTGAGAAAGTGATAAGTGAAGGCCAGAGAGAGGGCTCTGTCCAGTGCAACTGGCAATAGAAAGGTTTCCATCTTAAGTAAACAGAAGCTACTTATGCGAAAGTCGAAATTGTTTACAAATAGTTAACAGACATACAGAACTGTGTATCTATTAGTCCTGCTCTCTGTTTCAGTTAATTGTATTTCCAGCTCATGGTCATTTTGTTCACCAGTTTAAGCAAATTAAGAACTCTGTTTAATTGACATTATAAGAACATTTGTTGCTCCCCACAATTAGCTTAGAATTTCAATGCTCTAATGAAATACCTACCTGCTAGATTATAAATAATAAATAATGTAAATAACACTTCTCTAATACACATGTACTTCAAACACTCCCCATAATAATGTAAATACCCTGCAGTTCTGTGGGTTGACCCGTGCACTAGCCATCTGACTAACCCAAACGAGCCAGTACTGGCCCACGGGTCGACCCGTCTAAATGTAAAATCTTATCTATATATATAAAAGTGAATGTCTGTCTGTATGTTCGCGATAAACTTGAAAACCGTTTAAAGGATCTTGATGAAATCTTTTATAATATATTGCTTGAAGTCCAGGGAATGTTTATAGCTATAGTTTGTTGTGTCATCCACTCATAGACGAAAAATGATAATATTCATGGATAATATAAAAAAAATATAACGGGGGTTACGGCGCCTCGATCGACAGCAGTCAATATTCAAGAATCAAATCATTTTCATCTAAATACTTAGGACCCCGGGCAAGGCCGCGGGTATTACCTGCTAGTAAAAAAGAAAACGGTTTATTATAATAACCATTAAAATGTAACTCCAGCTGAAGGCCCTGGCAGCCATGGCCAAAAATACTATGTTAACTCTTCGTTTTAACTAAAAGTTATCATTATATAAATAAATAAATAGATTTTCAACACCCGTAACTTTGTACAAGGCTTAACCGATTTCCATTGAAGTTCACTTCTACAGTTTCGCAAAGTCCTTCGGAAAGTGCAAGCTGCTACATGGTTACATAAACCCTTCTTTTGATCGATCAATCAATTATATCTCAATGATTTTTCCAGCGACTGATACCAATACCGATAAAGTGACTCTTGAATTAGAAATGCTTGTGACTAGGAGCAGGTTTGTAAGTATTTTGTTTGCATCTGTTGTTGGTCTTTAAACCAATTTAAAGAAAATGTTATTTAAGGTGTTAATTTTGCGTATATAAATTCTTATTACGTCAGGTCAGTTTTATGCACTTTACCTTTTTCGCAAGCAATCTAATTGCCTTATAATGCCATTAGCACCTTCATTAGCTGCCCAGGCAAGCACGGACAGTAGTTGTGGTGGAAAGTAAGGCCCGAAGTCGATATGGCCACACCCTCAACTGCCCACAATCAACTCAATTTGCAAATTGTGGCCTGGCATGTGCCACACTTGAAAGTATTTTAAAACCATTTATTTCAAATGACCCACACGACGACGGTTTGAGCCGACAATTTTAAAACTCCGAACACGTAAAGGCAACCAAGGAAACCTGGCCACGATTGCAACCTGGTGCCTGCTGCCGGTGCTAGTGCCATAAAAAATTCATTTGACTTAAAAACTTGCAGAGACAAAAAACCAAAACGAAACTGAGGCAACAACTGAGCAGCACTCGGCGTTTGAAATTGATATTAAGTCAGGTGGCGCGTGTCCATTACACGCATTGCGGCCAGAAAACGAAAGGCTCCTAGATCCCAGGTAGAATATGACAGAGAAACGGAGACGGACCAACAGCTACAGGGAGTGAGAGTTGCAGAAAGAGCCTAAACTGACAGTTTTGAGGCACGCACATCCCGTGCATGGCATAAACAAAACAATGCCCCGTCAAGGAACCCGAGATCTGAATTTGTTGTAAATTTACTTAGCCAGCGCGGAAATTGTGGTCGGGTGCTCTATTGTCTTATTGAACTCCCGGCAAGAGTAAGTAGGAAGCGGAAGCGCGACCGGGCCACAGCCTGAAGTGCTTACCCTATATTACTGCCTCCTCTCAGCCCCTCTGGCCACCCCTGCTCAACTGCTACGGTCAGCGGTCGGCGTTTTGTCAAAAGGCGCACGTGAACTATTAAAATCACTTAAGTGCAATTCATGTCACGTTCGCGGGAGCAGCCCAAAACTTACAAGCGATTGATATATGCGTTGTCAGTCCGTGTATCTGTGTGCAACACTATGTATCTGTGTGTGTATCTGTGTGTGTGTGAGATAAATGAACTGACAGAATGCTTGGGCAATCTTTGATAAACTTGAGCGCTTGGGCAATTTGCATAAATCCATTGCCCGTCTCCGTTCAAAATCAACTTTTATAATGTTGCCGTTGGTCAAGGTCCACTGCAACAGCCACAAAGTTCAAATTGCACGCATTACAGGAATATTCTTTAAATACATTTCAAATTCAACTGATTTAGATAGTAAATTAAATAAAATTCACGTTAATATACAAATTTAAATATTAGATATATTGATTAATAATAAAGTTTGAGCTTAACTGACCTAAATTTAGATTGTATAAAGTGTTTAGCAATGCGTTTAGCTTCCAAGTGAATAAGAACTACATATGTAGTATATTTATTAAATTAATTTAGCAAAAGTTTATTTAAAATGAAAACAGTTATCAAATAAATTTCTAGTTATTAGATAAATAAAAACAATTTACTAAAATAGTCTTAATCCGTTCGGCAAAGTTGGCCTAAATAAATTAGTTTTCAGTATTAAATAAAATAAAATTTAAATATATGAATAAAATACTCATTAGACTAAGGGAAAGAGTATAGATACAATGATTAAGACAGTTTTATATACAGTATTAAATAAAGATTAATTTAAATATAAATTCAAGTATAAAATACTCAAGTCTTAGGGGAAGCGCATAGATATAATGATTAAAACAGTTTTCAGTATTTAATAAAGATAAATTTAAATATATGAATAAAATACTCATCGACCAAGGGAGTTTTTAGATACTAATGATTAATATAGTTTTTATATGCAGTATTATGAATACAATTAACATTAAATTTAAGTATAAGAGTACTCAATTCAATGAGTAAGCATAGATCTATCTTTATATAGTTTTCAGTATTAAATAAAGATAAATTTAAATATATGAATTAAATAAAGAAAGGGAAAGAAAGAAATGTAAGTATAAAAAAAAAAGTTTAAGTATAACTAGGGAAGAAATATAACTTCCAAGGGGAAGAGCATAGATATAATGATTAAAATAGTTTTCATGTAGCTTAAATAAAGTTAATATTTCCGTATAATCTATATATATAAAATATTCGAAAGACTAAACTGAAGAGGATAGATATAATGATCTTCTTTAAAAATAATTCAAGCAACATTTAATTTTAAGAGTATAGATACAATGATTAAGATAGTTTTTATATACAGTATTAAATAAAGATTAATTTAAATATAAATTCAAGTAAAAAATACTCAAGTCTAAGGGGAAGAGCATAGATATAATGATTAAAATAGTTTTCAGTATTAAATAAAGATAAATTTAAAAATAAATATATAAAATATACTCGAAAGACTAAACTGAAGAGGATAGATATAATGATCTACTTTAAAAATAATTCAAGCAATATTTAATTTTTCATTATTCTCCATATTATTTGAACTTTCTGTTATTTATAACAATACTTTGTTTGCTTCCCATCGATATAGGAAAGTTTGACTGTTTTGAGCTTTTGGTAAAATATATTTCAGAATTTAATGGCATACTAGCATTTGTATTAATTAACTGATCCAGAGCTTATTTACACATGTGCATGTGTTTATATTGTATGGCTTAGCTCTGAAAGTTTATTTGAAAATTAAATGTATTTTGACGCTTGGCGGCATTCCCATTCGCATTTGAATTGAAAGCAAACAACAATAAATATACCAACACATTGGCAATGTTATGTTGGTCAAAATAAATTTGATCTAAGCTGATTATTTGCATGGGCAGGCGGTAAAGCATTTGACCCAATTCTGTCAAAATGTTGGCCGAAAAGCAAACAAAATATGGCTTTCAATTGGTATTTGACACAGCTGAATATTTTGATTAATTTTGCAACTATTTGCAGCAGTGCCAAAACAATTAATACGAAACCACTTAGATTATCAGAGCCAACACGGATCTTGGCCAGCAAATTCTGGGCCCTCCAGCGACATGTTGTCAATTAAATGCTGTAAAATTGAATGCCACAAGCCGCAGCTCTAATGGAAGCTGCAATGAGGGGGAAAAACTTGGTGGCACCATTTACAGGCCAGCCACTTGACAGGCTGCTAAACAACAACAGAAACAACATTGCAGTTCCTGCTCCCCCTCACCGCTCTATCTCGCCACTAGTCTTCTGATTAATTAGGGGCAAATAAATTTCCACTTCTTGCCTTGTCTCCCTCTCTCTTTTGCACACGTTTGGTGTCATGTGTGGAAATGTTAAAAATACTTAGCACTGTGTTAGTATTTTTTTTGTTGAATTTTTTGTATGTTTTTATTTTTTGAATTCAATTCTGCTTCTTTGCCTTTTTGGATTATTAATTACGCTGACACTTTGGGTTTGCGCTAATGAGCACTAAAATAGAATTTTCCATAATTTGGCTTCTGTCTATAAGAATTTTCAGATTCTTGCTGCACTCGTATTTGTGTTTCCTGGCCAGGCGGCATTCTCACACCCCGCTCAGGTTCCCTCCTAGTTATCTAGCTGCAAAATTTATGCAAATGATGCTGGTTGAGCAAACATAACCTCATTTTGCATGCCCCCTAGCTCCAATATTGCACGCTAGATGTCGCTGTTGTTCCAGCTGATGCTGCTGCTGCCGCCGTCGCTGCAGCTGCTGCTGCCGGCTGCTACTGCTTTTGGCCATTCGCCTGCTACTTACCTAGCCCCACGCTCATGAAAAATGATTATAAGTAGGTCACAGGATATGCAAATGTTTCTTTTTCACGCTCGGCTTACGACAATGCCAAAGTGCAGCGCATCGCACCGCTGCCGCTGCCGTCCGACGTCCGTTCGTCCGCCGTCCGCCGCCAGGGGTCGCTGCTGGCGTCAGGTGTTGGGCCACTCTTGAGTTATGTATATGCCGTCGACTACTTGGCAAGATATTTTGCAAAATGCAACTGAAAGTTGGCCAAGAAAATGGCGAAAGTTTTTGCGCTTTTGTATTTTATATCCGCCATCGCCGCCAGTTGCAACTTTAATTTCCACAGAGCCGCCAGGCGGGCCACGACACGCAATAAGAACACAAAACAAATGTGTGTTGAGAGAGAGAGAGAGAGAGAGAGAGCAGCGCAGCAATTGGCCAAGGACAACAGCAGCAAGGACAACAGCGCCCAAAGTTACATTTGATTTCATTTTCTTTGCAAGTTTCCCAGTCAAACGCACAATGCATGAAAAACTAATCAAAATGGCACTTGTCCTGGGACCAAAGTCCCAAGCATATTGACCACGTGTTCCAGCCAGGACGTGCCCACGCATTTTGCTTTAATTTCCAACACCCATTTAAAACTGGCTGAAGGTGGCATAATAAGAGTGTGCCAATGTATGTAACAGGTGGAAGAAAGCGTGAAGTATATACAAGCCGGTTCCCATTTCCGATTCATTTACAAATCGAAATTGTTTGCTGTTCTGAATTCCGAAATCGATTGAAAAAGTGATTTGAATAGTTTCTCTTTTAAATAGAATACATATTATTCGAACAAGCGGAATCGAAAACGATTTGAATGAAATGAATGAATGAAAAGGACTGGGTAAACGAAAGAGAACTGATATTCTTCCTTAGATCTTGTCTGTGTCTTATATTTGTAAAATCTCCCCAGCTCCCTCAAAAATTTATTAAGAACTAGCTTAGTCATAACCCTGAAATTTTGATAAAGATTTAATAAAAAATAAAGCAGCTTCTAAACATATGTAAGAACTCAAATGTAGTATATGTATTAAAGGGTATCTCCAAGTCGTCCACTCTAGTCTAAAGCAACCTTACTTGCTGTGCTTTTTTTTCTTTCTTGTGAGACCCTGCCGGCCATTTGCGCTTTTCTGCTCCCTGACACATGCACATGTCCTGCGAACAGCCCCAGAGCGAAAGTTTATTTAGCTTTTATTATTTCTTTGCAAGTCAAAAAGTTTAAAATGTGTCAGTAGTTTCTGATATTTGTTCATTTTGTATTTTCTTATTTTTCCGAAATTACATAAATAAACGTTATGTATTTACATAGTCATATAACATTTCCTGAATGTACGTCGGCATATCAGAGCTGAATGAGTTTTGTGTTTTGTTTTAGACATTGAAAATGCTATCACAAATAAAACTTTACAAAAATGATTGGCTTGCAGGGGGAATACAGCTAAAAAGTTAGTGACAATTCACCAAAAAATTACATATTGGAAATAAAATATGTTTGTCTTGTTAAATTCTCGCATAAGAGGATTATTATGTAAAAGAAAATTTAACTAAAAGAGATAGCTTCTCAAAGAATGCTTTGAAATGTGTGCAATCAATTGGAACCCATTTATTTTTATCTAAAAATTTTCTGGTACTCAATTTGTTGTATAAAGTTTCAGTTATGGAAATCAAGAATACATGCATCTTGGACAGCCTTCGTATATGTTTTACAAGGACCTTGACCAGAAATTGTATTTCTTATTCATCGGTCAATAAGGCTTAAGATTGCTTTATCCTGTAGAAAAACAAGTCAACGTTGAACATTAAGCATTAAAGACGGATCTAAAGCAGAAAACTTGGCAACTGCTAAAACCAACTTCACAGCTCAACCGCAGAGCACTGATGACCAAAACCAAGCCGGAATCCCCGTCCAGGATTCACCCCGCAGCACCCAAAAAGGATTTTTTTGTAGCGCTTCTTTAAGCTCCGAGCATTTTGCTTAGTTTGGCAAAAACACGCAGCGACCATTTTTCATATTTTCATTTATAAATTTATTATAAAGCCAACAACAGCAGCATGAGCAGGAGCGGTGAGAGCAACAGCTACTCTTGGCTGGTGGATGGGCTTAATAGCTCCCACTATCCACTCTGCCCCTCTGCCCCTCTGTCCATATACCCCCAAACTCCTAACCCAGCCACAACTCTTCCCACTCAGCTGGTAGTGCTCTGGGCTGCGGTTTAGAGCTTCGGCTACTTTGGCATTTATTTTAAATTATAGTTCGCAGTAATAACTAATGCTCAGAGAGCAGTTGCTGGTTGTTGTTGTTGTTTTTAGTTGTTAGTTGCTGGTTGTTGTCGCTGCCATGTACAGAAATTATAGACATTTTGGTCGGGGACTTGTGTGTAGTTTTTAGCCGTTTAATGACAGTATTTGCGAGCTATGCCAAAGTTCTATGGCAGCTTGACATGAGATTCTGGTGGGGGCATTCAATTAAATTTACTGCAAAATGAATGTGGATTAAGCAGTTTGACAAGTCATCTGCATAATTATGAAAATTCCCAAGCCATTTGACATTTTTCAGGCATTAATTGAAAATTCCTCGAGTCAAGTTAAAGCTGCCAGGCAGCTGCTTCCAAAATTTCCGCCAATTTCCATGGCTAAATTACTTGGAACAACAATGCCAATTGATGTTGTGTGAACGAGTTTTCATCATAATAGTAATCGCCCCCTTTGAGGCCACCATTTGGGCCCCTAATGGCCAAACACGCCCCCCCACACACATCAGTAAATATGAATGAGCTTGAGTTAATGAAATATTGAAATATGAATAGACAAACTGGCCTCCGCATACTCCAAAGCAATCATATGTCCATCAAGAAAAACTTTTCGCTGAGCCTGTCAAAACCAAAAACAAATCAAACAAGTTATTGTAAAGACTTTGAGATACCCTGTAATCGCTGCTGGCTATAAGAAAAGCATGTTAAATCAAAGCTCATTTTCGTTCTATTAAAAGTACAATATTACTAAAACTCAGACGCAAAACCTATAAAAATTATATAATATACAGCTTTATAATATCTATAGATATTGTCATTGCCAAACACACTCTTTCCAACCTTGTGATAGAGTATAAAAATAGAAAAAATAATGTAATTTAAAGGCATCGGGGGAAATGAAGCCTTTACCTCGAAGGCGTCCCGAAAAAATTATATATAAAAGTAACCCGAAACAAACAAAAATTACAACGCTTAATTATGAAAAGTGTTTTTTTTTTCCCCTTCTGCTCGCCAAGGAAAATGAGTAAAAATGTGGAAAACACACGAAACGAGTTAATGAGCGAAATTATAATGAAGTTTCGCCTTGCTGGGGCGTTCGACGAGCACGAACCACCCTTGTGGGGCATGCATGTGGGTCAGCGTTGGCTTGGGGGCTGCCTTAACGGGGCTAATCAAATATTTGACATTTACTTTGGGTGGAGCTGAAGTTGAAGTGTTGTCTAGTATAAAACTCATTAGAATTTCGCAGCTTGCTGCTGGCAACGTCTCTCAATGCGGAGATGGGCAGTCAGCCGTGCAGTTTGCATTGAAATATTTCATTAAATCGCTTAACACTGCAACTGCAGCTCAAGTAACCAGCCAACAGCCAACAACCAACAACCAACAACCAACATCAACAGCCACATTAACAATGAAGGCAACAACAGAGAAATGAGAAAAAAATAAAATAATAATGTGATATGTGTACAATAAGAAGGATTGAGCCAGCATGAAACTTAAATGTCCTGCACATGTATAACCTTATACATTTATAATAGGAAGTGATCTTTCAGTTGAGATCTGAAGATCCAGATCAGACTGATAACAAAAGAAAAAGAAACATGCTCATAAAAAGTAGCTAGAAACTTGAAGGAAGGGAGTCCTATTATAAATATATATGTTAATCATAGGGAAATCGATGAAGAGATAATTAGATGTGATGTAATACCTCTACCTCTTCTACCTCTATAGAATTTGGTGATACTTATAAAATGGTTGAGTATTATTATATATAGCTATGCCAAAAGTATATATAAGTTATTTGATACACATTACAACATTGATTTTGTATTCTATCCATTTGGAAACTGCTAAGATCTATATCAAAAGTGTCATCGATTCTCTGAGAGCTGCAATAATAACTTATTTCCAAAGGAAGCTTATAGTATCAAAGATGTTGAGTTCTTTTCAAATTCCGTATTGTACATTGCCACATTTGATTCAAAGAAAGTAGATGTGTTGAGTGTTACAACAAGCTGCATTAATATTCCTTATAGTCCAGATTGTAGATGCCATTGAGAATTAACGTGTAAACTCAGAACAAAATGAAAAAGACACAAACGGAAGCGGAAATGTTTAATGCGGGTTTGGGTAGCACTGAGGACGACGCCTCGACGCGTCCTCGCTGACCGGCTCGCTGACCAGACCGGGCCAGACCCGACCAGACCAGACCAGACCAGACCAAAGTGGAGGCCGAAACCGAACCCGAACCCGAGGCTGAGGCTGAGGCTGAGGGCGAGAACTGACCATGTGAGTTACGCGCTAACGAAAGCCGATAAATATTTATTTGCATGTGTGCGTGTGTGTTAATTAAGAATTTGCAGCGGGCTGGCAGACGATTAAATGTGTACGAAAATGTGCCGCCCTTTATGCTGCTCCCCTCCCCTCCCAGAACCCTGGCCGCTGCAATGGATGTGCTGGACACGCAGTGGACGACCATTAGTTCCGCTGGCCGGGGGCAAGGGTTGGTGGCGATAATCGAATGAATTAATGGTACACGCAAATGAAATAAAAATCGCCAGTGCCAGCAATTCATTTGGATAAATATCCTTACCCGGCAACGAATACAAACAGCAGCTCACATTGTTCCTGAATCTTGAATGGCAGAGCCCGAGGAAAATATGATATCGTGCATCTCCAGTATTGATGCCCTAACAGTCCAAAAATCAAAATTTTAACTATCACAGCGTGCCCAGTTAGCTATGCCTTACATATAGAATTTATCAATCGATATCTTCTTCAAATTCTAAAATAAATAATAATAATGATCATTTATATGGAATATCCAGAAAACTTTACTATAAAGACAGTTCATTCTTAATATAATCAATTGATTTTCATTTGAAGCTTATCAGCAACGAATGTCCAAGTCACGACAACTTGACAAAAAACAAGTAAAAACGTTGCAGTCGGACGCACCCGACTGCAGAATACTCTGTTTCCAGTCCTGAATAATTTGGTTATTTGTGGGTTTGGAAACGGACGCAAAAAAAGAGTAGTCTGTATGCCAAATTTGGTGAGAATCTTGACATTTCATAAATTGAGAGTATACACCAACATGTGTACCAAGTTTGGTTGCTCGCACAGACGTATAGACGGTCGAGACGGACATTTCGCAAACCCAATATACTTTTTTCCCTTCGGGAACAGAGTATAAAAACAAATAAATTCTCACGCTGATAATACTACATTAGCTTAAAGTGAAATACAGTCTGTTTGATTATTAATTTTCAGCTCAGGTTATACAGAACATTTAAATGAATGAAACTGAAGTTCAACTTATTCAATCTCATTGAAAAATTATGTTTACTTTCAATGAGAGTAGTTATTTTGCACCAAGGCCAACCTAGCCCATTAACCATCTTTGCGGTCTAACAACTTATTCATCTCATTGAAAACTTTATTTTTACTTTTACTGTGAGAGTAGTTATTTTGCACCAACGCCAATCTAATCCAATAATCAAGAGTTCACATTAACCATCTTTGCGGTCACCATATTTTATGACTTTCTATATCCCCTATATTACATTTAATGTCTAGATTGCAGCCTATAAAGCCATATAAAGACACTGCTTGATTTGATTTCTGACCCAGCGAGGGGCTATGTATGTAGACTTACAATGCGCACTGTGGCTTGCAGTTTGACTACGCTGGCATGACTTGCAACAAGTATGACACTTGGGCACTCACAATGAACATGCCTTTAATTTGATTAGTCTCTGCAAACCCCAGGCCAATATTTACTTACAACTAATTTAAAGCGTTCCCAGTACTGGCGACAGATCAGTCCGTGCCGATCTTTGAGATCATCAACATGTCTCGATACGTTCTACTCTTGTCGATCTTCGGAGTTGTGCTCATCAGCGGAACTCAAAGTGCCAATATTCTGGCAGTACTGAGTTGTCCTAGTCCCTCACATTTGATTGTTGAAATATCAATGGTCAAGGTGCTTGCCGAGAATGGACATAATGTGACAGTGATTACTACGCTGAAACCTCATGTTAGTCACAAAAATATCAACCTCATTAATGTGGCACTTACTGAGGAGGAGCAGCAACAATGGAGCTCCAGCATAGTCAGTATGGCTGATAACACCAACCCGATTTCAGCTTTGCTTCATCTACGCGAACAGTTCTCGTTTATGTTTGATAAAAACCGTGAGGTGATGAAAGATCGACGCGTCAAGGATCTGTATGAGAACAAGGATAACAAGTTTGATCTAGTCATTGTTGGCTACTTCATGAACAACTTTCAGATGGGCATTGCGCATAAGCTCAAAGTGCCTGTGGTGATAGCGACCTCAATGTTTCCATGGGAAATATTTGACAGCATGTTGGGTAATCCCACTGCAATTTCATATGTTCCGTCTCTGAACAACGCTATTGAAAATGGACGTCCAATGACGTTTTTTGAACGCCTATACAACTTGGTATCCATCTGCTGGCCACGGCTTTTAACATATATAATGGAGAGAGATAATGCAAAAATTTACAAGTAAGTTCACTAGGGGAATATTTCTTGACTATTCCTTATTATTCCTGTTAACAGGGAGCTCTAAAATACAGCACTAATTGATCAATTGATCAAATGGAAAAATTTGATAACATAGGAAAGCAAATATATTAACCCTTAATTTATTTATTGATATGGGTAAACCTTCTCTTATCAAAATGAAAGTGAAAGTCATATTCATTGAGAGTGCTACCGATTCGAGTAACTTCTGTTAGTATACAATCAAATGCAAATAGATAACTGACTGTAGATTAGATCTGTATACCCTATCAACTATTGTGCCAAAAATCAAAAAAAGTAGTTATACTATATTACATTATAGGTTGAAATTAGAGATTAAGCAAATAAACATACAATTTCGTATATCTGTCAACCGAATTGAAAGCAGATTTTTGGTCTGTGCGAATATTTAGGTGAAGTAAATCGTTGAAGCAACTATATTAAGCAAATTTAACTTGCAAGAAGCTAGTATCAATAATCTTGTAAGCATTTAAGTATATTTATTTGTGATTAGTTATCATGACTTGAACATTTTACAACAACGTGCGCTGATAAACCTTTTAAACTACATAGTAATGATGACCTTTTATTTTCAAGTAGCAAGTATATAAAGCATAATTGGCATGGCTGGGTACACAGTAATCGTGGTACTTTTAAGTCGGCAACATGACACGCTCTATAGTGCGAATATTGTTTCTCGTCGTGGTCGGAACACTTCTAATAAATGACTCCCAAGGAGCAAATATTCTGGCTGTGTATACGTGTCCAAGTCCCTCACATTTGATAATTGAAATATCAGTGGCCAAGGTGCTGGCCGAGAATGGACACAATGTGACAGTGATTACAACTCTGAAACCTCATGTTAGCCACAAGAATATAAACCTTATATTAGTGCCACTCACTGACGAAGAAGAGGAATTAAGGATTGCCACCATAGAAAATATGTCGAAAACAGATAACAGCAACATGTTTATAGCCTTTTTCCGGCTACTTGGACAGTTGGAGTTCATGTTCAAGAAGAGTCGTGATGTGATGATAGATCGCCGTGTCACGGATCTCTACGAGAACAAGGATAACAAGTTTGATCTTGTCATTATTGGTTACTTCATGAACCACTTTCAACTAGGCATTGCTCATAAGCTTAAAGTTCCTGTGGTGATAGCATCCTCATTGTTTCAATGGGGAGTTTTTGACGGCATGTTAGGCAACCCCGCGGAGATTTCGTACGTTCCCGGCTTGGACATAGCTGTTGAAAGGGGTCGGCTTATGACCTTTACACAACGTTTATCCAATTTATTGTCAAATTCTTGGCAATGGGTTTTCACATATATGATGGAGAGAGATAACGAAAAGTCTTATAAGTAAGTTCATACAGAGTATATTTCTTGAGTATTGTTATAACCCTGTAGAGGGTAAATTTTATGGTTTCTAGCTCTATCGCCGGGCTTTGCACATTTTGTTAATAAATTTCTTAAACATTATATATCTTATGAAATTCAGACCACATTATTAAATAGCTGTTTTTGTTAATAGGGAGCTCTACGGCGACGATCCGAACATGCCAGAATATGCAGAGCTGAACAAGAACGTGTCTCTCATCTTTTTTAACTCTCATGCACTCAGCGAGGGTCCAATCAGACCCAATGTGCCAGCGGTAATAGAGGTGGGAGGTATACAAATTAAGGAGAAGCCGGATCCTTTGCCCAAAGCCATGGCCGAGTTCCTCAATAATTCAACAGATGGCGCTATTCTTTTGAGCTTGGGATCGAATGTACAAGGTTCTTTTCTGAAGCCGGACACTGTACAGAAGATGTTTAATGTGCTTTCAAAACTAAAGCAAAGAGTCATTTGGAAATGGGAAGATCTGGATAAGACTCCCGGAAAGTCTGATAACATACTATACTCCAAATGGCTGCCACAGGATGACATCTTGGCTCATCCCAAGATTAAACTCTTCATTAATCACGCTGGAAGAGGCGGCATCACAGAGTCTCAGTATCATGGAAAGCCCATGCTCTCACTCCCTGTGTTCGGGGATCAACCTGGTAATGCTGATAAGATGGTGAAAGATGGATTTGGTCTCAGTTTGAAATTATTATCACTGGAGGAACAGCCCTTTCGGGAGAATATTTTGGAAATCTTGAAAAACCCTCAATATACCGAAAATGTAAAAGCTTTCTCCGTTCTCTTCCGAGATCGTCCTTTGACTGCGAGGCAGACTGTACTTTATTGGACTGAGTACGTCCTGCGACATCGTGGAGCACCTCATTTACAGAGTCCTCGGCTACGCATGAGCTTCATAGCAGCAAATAATTTGGATGTTTATGCCCTGCTATTGAGTGTCTTGTTTGTAGTTTTATCCATAAGTAAATGTGTCTCATTGTCGTTATATAGAAAGCTGTGTGGCTGTGCCAAGAAGGAGCAGAAAAATGCTAATAGGAATGCTAAGAAATTAAAGACAAAATAAAGTGTAAGAACTCGTATCTCACAACCCTCTTAATATAGCACATAGTTATTTGTAGTACATAGCTATGCATCTTACACTCATAATAATGCATTTATGATACATTTATTTTGATGAAGGGCGCGAACTATTTCAAATATCTGTATCTGTATCTGTAAAACAAATAAGTGAAGAACATAATCATAACCTTGGTCAATTAATAAATTGTTATAAGTTCTAAAACAACTGCATTTTATTCGAGTGACTATTAAAAGGATTAGATGTGTGTAAAGTTCATACAAGCGGGCTATTTTAGATATAATCGGGTATTGTTTCTGTATACTTTATAGGGTCTTCTGGCTTACACCTCAAGCTACCAGAATATGGGGTTGGAAAGAACACCACTAGCTGATAAGATCTTAGCACTGTGTAAGCCCTGAATGGAAAATTTGATAACATTAGAAGGCAAACATATTCCTCTTAGTAATGCTTAATTTAGTTAATTTGTTGATATGGGTTAACCTGATCTTATCGTAATAAAAATTATAGACTTATATATGTTGTAGATAACACTCTGCATGAATGAATTCTAGGTCAAAATTTGAGTGAGTACACATTGGTAATACTCAAAGAGTATTGCCCGCTGTTCTCATTTTGTAGTGTACTCATACAAGTCAGCCAGCGAGAGAGTACAACTTTCTGGTGTACTTCTATTGTGTTAATGCTATGAGTACTGTCCCATTCTAAGTCAGTACACCAGAAAATGTTATGAGTATAGTAAAAGTCACATGAGTATAGCCTGAATACAACATTGATGACGGGCAACGGGAATATCCGGGCTAAGGCCTCGACGCTCTCCGCTCTTCTCGCGCAAATCTACACCTTGAGAATCTCTACTAATAGTGCCGATTTCGACTACATAATGCCAAAAGAATGTAGAGATTCACGATACTGGAATTATCGGTATATTGATTATTAAGCGGGAAAGCTGAGTCAGAGCAATAAGCATTAATTGCAATTTTATTCATAGGCAAATATCTCTCATTTTCGTAATATAGAATACTGTGTGTAAATGTAAATTGGAATGCTTAGAAATTGAAGACAAATTGAAGTATAAATATATCACATGGAATTTTACTTATGTTAAAGATAATAAATACGTTTATATCATGTTCCAAAATTTTCAAACTGCAATTACAAATTCTAATTATCATGCTTGAAAGAGCCAAAATATATCCCGCCTTTTAGAGTGGGTATAGACTAAAGAGCAGCCGGTAGCTTTCAACGGTTCACTTGTGTGTACCTGAATGCTGATTATGAAAATAAATAAATAAAACCATAACCTTGGTCACTAAATATTTTGTTATAAGGAATGATTTCACCACCAACCGGTTATTTTGCGTTTTGTTTGTAATCAGTTCGGGTCGCGATTAGTCATGATAGGTGCTGTCAGAGCCAATATATAGCGCGAGGTGCTTTCGTTCTCAGACAGTGTTTGCTTAATATTTGTACCGCCAACATGGCTCGTTCCAGTAATCATATTATGTTAGTCGCGATAGTGACTGCCGTTCTTATCACCGGCAGCCAGAGTGCCAACATACTGGGAGTTTTTACCAGTCTGAGTCCATCGCACTTGATTCAACAAATGACCATGGCCAAGGTTCTGGCTGAAAGCGGCCACAACGTGACAGTGGTCACAGCGCTAAAGCCTCCAGTTACCCACAAGGATATCAACTTAGTACATGTGGCTATTTCCGAGGAGGATCAGAAAACGATGAGTGCTAAAATTGGCAGCATGGCCAGCAGGGATAACAGTAACATGATTGTTTCGATTTTTAAAACAATGGGACACAGGACTTTCATGTTTGACAAAATGAAAGAGGTAGTGATGGACCAGCGAGTGAAGGACTTGTACGAGAACAAGGACAACAAGTTCGATCTGGTTATCTTGGGTTTCTTCATGAACGATTATCAGCTTGGCATTGCACACAAACTCAAAGTCCCTGTGGTGATTTCGGCATCAATGCCACCGAACGAGATATTCAATAACATTTTAGGCAATCCACATTCTCCCTCCTTTGTGCCCTCAATGGGCATGTCTGTTGAAAAAAATCAGCCAATGTCCTTCACACAGCGAATTAAAAACTTCCTTTCAAACATTGCTCTCCGGTTTTTCGCATTGATGACGTACCACAATAATGAGAAGTCATACAAGTAAGTAAATTCCTCAACATATAGTTAAGGAACTATTCTAAAATTCTAATTTCCTACAGAGAACTCTATGGGGATGATCCAAACATGCCCGATTATAAGGAACTTTTCAAGAACGTGTCGCTCATCTTCTTTAGTTCCCATGGTCTCAGCGAGGGTCCCATCAGACCCAATTTGCCAACGATGATAGAGATTGGAGGTATACAAATTAAGGAGAAACCGGATCCCTTGCCTAAGGAACTTGCCGACTTTCTAGAGGATGCTCCACATGGAGCTATTCTCTTGTCCCTGGGCTCTAATGTTAAGGGTGATCACTTAAAGCCTGACACAGTCCAGAAGATATTCAACGTCTTATCGAAACTGAAGAACAAAGTCATTTGGAAGTGGGAAAACCTTGATCAAACGCCTGGCAAATCCAAAAATATACTCTACTCTAAATGGCTGCCACAGAACGACATCCTGGCTCATCCAAAAATAATACTTTTCATAACTCATGCCGGAAAGGGAGGCATTACAGAGTCCCAGTATCATGGAAAGCCCATGCTGGCACTTCCTGTGTTTGGCGATCAACCCACAAATGCTAAATTGATGGAGAGGGATGGATTTGGACTAAGCTTGAATCTGCTAACTCTTGAGGAGCAGCCCTTTCACGAAAGCATTCGTGAGATATTGGATAACCCTCAGTATGCAGACAAAGTAAAGAAGTTCTCCTCCCTCTACCGGGATCGTCCTTTGACTGCGAGACAGAGTGTACTTTATTGGATTGAATACGTCATACGACATCATGGAGCACCTCATTTACAGAGTCCTATGGTACACATGAGCTACATAGCAGCTAATAATTTGGATGTTTATGCCTTGTTATTGTCCGTCTTTCTGGTATTTCTCTTTATAAGTAAGTTCGTACTGACTTTTGTATATCGTAAACTTAAAGGTAAGCCCAAAAAAACTCAGAAAACCAAAAAACATTAGGCAATTTCATGTATTGAAATGTTATTACCTCAGGTTAGAAATCTTGTTGTTTTCACTTATCACGTACAACTGATAGCAACGTCAGTTTATTTAAAGAAATTAGTTTAATTCACCATAGACTGATATGGTATTTCGTTATTTTGATACTGATAGGTGTAGATATGACTGAACCATTAACGTATGTTATTTATAGTACATGTGTGTGTATATATAAGCCTACAATCAATATTTTTGTACATATTACTTGATTGAATAAAGTACACTGTTGATAATCAATGATATTTAGAGCTTTACCAATTCTTTCCCATTTGGCTATTAGTATAAACAACATTTGCATTACCCATTAAGCTTAGACCTAATCTAATCCAGTTCTTATCAACGGCATCCAGAGGCTCATGTAAATACCATACCCAACAATTGAAACTTATTGCACTTGAATATTTTCTGGCCAACTAGTGGAAGCTTAACTTTCATTTTGGCCTGTATCTCTCACTTATTGAAAGGGCTTCCTGATGAAATTCTTGGCAACTTTATTACAAAAATTCACAAAATACTTTTGCACGTCGCAACGTTGCAGTCTAGGTTTATGTTTCCCACACACTTCAACATTACAATTTGCAAAAAACTGGAAATTCTTCCAACTACCCAACTACCCAACGAGCAAACTAAAAACAAAATAACATTTTGCAATAAGCAAATTTCAATTGAAATAGCAAACGGAAAGGCATGCTGCAAAACACCCCATTCCGAACACCCTTCTAACCACACCCGACCTATAGACAACGTGGTCTACGGAACGTCGACGCTTTCGGGCACTTTTTCACATTGCTAGAAAACAACATTGAAAAGTATCTCAGAAATCTGTGCAATTGTTCTGTGTTTGTGTGCGCTTTTCTGCATGGAAATACCAATTGAAGTCCAGGACGCAAATGAGCCTGTAGAGTTATAAACAGAGAAGGGATTATTAAAAGGACTGGACACTGAATGCTACATTTCCAGCATTTCCAGACAATCTGGCGGAGCACGTGAAATATTTTGTAATTAATACTAAATATTAATATGAGACTCCTTTACCTCATGTACACATAAATAGTTTTAGGGTGCCACCGCTCAACCATGAGGGATGAAGGTGAGAATTTTTGAAATTTTAATATTAATTTTATTATACAATTTTTAGTACATGCAGGGAACATTTTTTCAAAGTTATTAAATATGAAAATTCCACGTGTATCACATATAAGTAAATAAGGAATAACTGCTCAAAAATATTTATAACTAAAAATACGCTTCATAATTAGTTGGGAAATTCCATGGCCAACAGGGAATATAAGAAAAAAACTTGTCAGCTGTTTGGAGTATGGGTATTATTATTAGTGATGGGGGCGTTGCACTGCGACCTATAAGATCTATTGTGCCCCCTTCTAAGCCTAAAGCTCACTCATCAACCCTATCTCCTGCATGAATGCAAGGATCTTGGTCGGATCTAGAGTACCTATATCGTTTGTCTGAAGGAAAAACCCACCCAGGTACCTGTTTCTTCTTCTGGCAAGGGCAGTGCAGTCTGTTAGTATGTGTGATGAGGTTTCAGCCTCCATTTCACAGAATCTGCATGTCCAGCTTCTTACAATTCCTAGCTTAGGTGGTTTCTTAGTCTACAGTGCCCAGTCAGAAGGCCGGTGACTATTCTAAGTGAATTCTTCCCCTATGGTATTAGTTGCTTGAATCTTTTAAGATCATAGTTTCCTAAGAGTGACTTGGCCTGTCTTAGACCTGGTGTATTTCTCCAGCTTGACTGCCTTCTGTTGTCCTCTTCTATCCTAAGATGTTCTCTTATTGTGTGTCTTCCTATGGAGTATGGGTAAGATCGCCAACAATTTCATAGGAAGACATTTTATCTGTGTGTATGATAGTGAAATAAGTTAAAACAAGAATGGTAAGCTATCTTGTAGTTGGGTTAACTAAAAATATATTTGTATGTAGGTATATAAGATAATGATAAATAACAGAAGATTTATTCAGCAAGCACCTTTGTCTGATTAAATATTTAAATGTGTTTTTAAGGTTCTTCCATTATTAGGGTCTGTTTTGGAACTGCATGTCAGGATAACTAATCTAATAACTTCAAGAATAATTACTTTTATTAATTAGTTAATAATAATGTAAACTGAACAGCATTATTGCAAGCGAAGTGATATTGTCCCATGGCCTTCCTACTTAATTAAAAGCAGCTTGTTCAGATACTCAAATGTGATCCTTTGATGTGATCCTGATTTTTATCGACCCTTTTGAAATCTACATCTTTCAGTTACAAAATTTGAAATCATGCATATGTTTTCTAAATATTTATCTTTCTTTAATTTATCTAATTGCATAATATGGCTCTTCGGGATCATCTCATGCATATGAATTCTATTCAACTAATTTGATTTGCCATCCTGTTTCTAACCCCCAAAAACTAGTTTCATACTTCAATGGCTCAAAAACTGTTCCCATTAATGTGTCGCTGTTGGCAGTTTGTTTAATTAAATGTGGAACAACACAATGCTGAGAAGGACTACCGATCCCGAGTTCCATGACAAACACGGAAAGTGCGCGTTTCCATTGAATACCTTTTCAAGTGCTTTACATATCCAACAATACTAAAAAAACAGGAATCTCCGTTGAGTGGTTTAGCAGAGGAGAATAAAAACGACAGAAACTTGCCGCGTCATGGGTATTGTCAAATGAAAACATTTTACGCAGTAGTCGAGGCATAATTCATAAAGCCGCAGGGGATACGATCCCCGTACCCGTTCCTCGTTCCCCTTCCCCTTAACCATACCGTTTGCTTTCCTGTCCCAGGCAGTTCATGATGCATGTGATATGCGTAACCTACCCTACAACCTCAAACTCAAGTGGTAATGGCAACTGATATGTCTCAATCAGGACACAGGAGTGCTCGCTCCCTCAGCCTCTCTGAGCTGAACTGAGCTGAGCTTCCTTCTCTAGCAATTTGCACCCCGCACGTGTCCTGTGCAATTGCAATTACTTTTCGGTTCAGCATTTTAACGATGGGAAACTGCATTGGGTTTTCCCGGTCCGCAACTTTTTCGCGCTTCCCCAAATTCAATTTCGATGATGCCCATCAAGGTTGCGTGGGAAAATCCTTTGCTGCGGTTTGTCTGTCAAAAATTGGTTCCTTTTAGCCTTTTTCTCGTCAAAGATCATTTGGCCGTTTCCTGTTGCAGTTGCTGTTATTGTGGGCGTGGCCGTGTCTGAATTTCGCAATTTTAAATTACTTTTATATGTTCCTTGTGTGAATTATGGCAACGAGACGACGACGCGTGGCCCAGACAACTCTGTCCAGCTTTGGATTTACAAATTGTGCATTGTTTGGCCGCCGCTCTATGGTTTTCCAGAAATGCATTTAATTTGTTTTGTTTTTGTTTTCCTTTGTGGACTCGGGCTGGGGCGGGGGCGGGGGCAGTTGTAGGTAATTCAAATTTGTTGCTGCGTGAATTGAAATGCTGCGAAAGCGCATAAACATTCCAATCAATTTATCGGCAAATGAATTATGCATTGCAAATTTCATAGGTTTCGGTTTTTGGGTATGGGGCAAATTCATTTTATTGGTTGTGGCACTTGCAATCGAATGCAGCAAGTATTTATTGGCGTAATATGCTCACATTTCGCGGGAAATAATATGCGTTCCGAATTAAAGGTTCTTGTTTAGTGTTGAGCGCGAATTTTTGATTGGCTGTACAAATTTTGGGTTTTTTTTTTTTTTTTTTTTTGATTGCAAAATATCTGAAAGCCACGATAGGTAGCTGAAAACTTGATTATAAATAAGTATGTACAAATTTTATTTATTTTATCCTAATTATCTTCATATTAATAACTGTATAACTCCTAATTATAAACCCATAATCCTCTGTAAATAGCTTTATATAATATCTTAGTTCATCTAGACATAGTTTCATTCTATTCATTTCACACTACCTTAAGTTGCCATAATTCTACTCAAAGTTAGATTTCAATTTTAAAAAAAAAAAAAATGTTTTACCAAAACAAAAAATTATAAGAAATTTATTTCCAAAGTTTAGTAATGTAAGATATATATAAATATCATACGAGTATACAATTGTAAATATTAGAATTAGTATTGAATTAATGCCATATGTACATTAAGTGTCAGCCAACAGAGGACTACCCATAATGCAACGGGCAAGCTAACAGTCTGGCAACGCCAAAGGGATAAGAAGAAGAACAGATCACGAAATTACAAATAATACAAAATTGACAAAAATAATAAAGTATAAAAACTTATTGGTACAAACAAATGATCATTGTGCTTGTGTTTTATCCTTACAGGAAGTTAAAAACTTTTGTTGAATAATGTTGGGAAATTAAAAAAATATAGTGAAAACTAGACAATATTGTGTTATCGCAAGTGTGTTTAATTGACTGAAAGCCTCTCCGATTTCTTCAATAAATGTAGCCTAAAGTCGGCTCTCGATAGAATTCGACATAACTTTCTTGACAACTCTATATATTAACACTAAGAACTAGTATAATTTTGGGTACAGGGTATCTACACATTGAGCACTTCAACTAAAGGATTCTTGTGAAATTTATTCACCTCGCTAAGCTTTATTTGAACAACAATTTCTAGATGTTAATACTTACATAATTAAACACCGTACATGTATTTTGTATTATTTTGTCAACACCTTGTTGAGTGGTTTTTCAAAACTCCTGCTGCCCGCAAAGCGCTTTAAAAACACCTTCCCACAATAGTTGGCCACAGCGAAAATCATAAAAAAAAACTGCACAATATCTGCGGGGCAAAAAGTGTTGGCCAAATAAAATCAATAATCCTTAAAAATACAATACTTTACGCATAAATAGCTTCCGTTTTTATTTAATATGCCACCCGTATAAATTCAGCAACAACTACAACAAGAGCATTCACCAAAAAAATACAAAAAGATGTGCGGAAAAAAACGCGCGGGATTTGCACGACGCGTTTTTTGTCGCGCACATTGTTGGGTTGGACGCGACAACCAATTTGTAATCAAAGTAATTTTAATGCAAATTTTATATATTTTGGTGCGCGTTGCTGCAGCTGCAACCAAAGTGGGCGTTGCCAGTCCGTGCTACAAAAGCCGTAAATGCATAAATACTACAAAAGTGACCAATGCAAAGGGTCGCGAAAAACCCGGTGCTTAACCGGATCCGACCCCAGCTACGGGATGTGCCACGGTTTGTTTATTTAAATGATTTTATGACTTTTCCAAAAAACCAAATGGTGACAACTTGTGGCGCTAAAAGTTGAAAGTTTTGTGGCCAAACAAAATGTACATAAAAACGGGTCATAAAACTGTATTCAACAAAAAAACAGAAGAATGGTAGATAAATGTACTTCAAGCCAAAGTAAATATACTCTAGCTGTCGCTGCCAAAGAGTAGGGTCATTTTAAAGTAGTAGAGAGATGCAGATACAACAGGTCAACTGTGCCTATACTGATCAGGAATATAAACATTATATAAGGCTACTTTTTATATAGATTATCTCTCTAGATAGTCTTTCTTACCCATTTTAATGGGAGCTTCATACAGAAGTTAGGGTACCCTATGTTTGTAGTGTAATTTCAAGAAGTTGCGCTCTTTAAAGTCGATTTCAAGCAGACAACACCTGTGGTCTCTTTAAATGTTAGGTATAGCTACAAAGACGCCGTTGAAACTATAAAATGAGCATTGAAAAACCAACCTGAGCCATAATTTGAGCCGACAAATTTCGTTGCCCTGGGCCGCATAAATTTTCCCATTGAGAGAACCCAAACCCGAAAAGGCCACATTAGGCATCATTAACTGGTAGAGAATTGCGGTTAAGGTGCGGCCACTGGGTCGGTAGTCGGGTACCTCCGATAGGGGCCCACACACATGCTACAGCCAGGCAGAATGTCTATTGGGAACGTCAAGAGGTCAGAAGTCACATGGGCGGCTAAGACAAGGGACAAGGATGAGGACTTCAGGTAGCCGCAGCAGCTTCAGTTTTTCTTGGGAAATTGCTTTGAAGTAATTATGTAATTGACTTTCAGTTTAGGACAAGCTGTTGCCTTGGGGCGCCATCATCAGCCAGGACCAGGACCAGCCGTGCATTGTTCAGCTGTCATTTTTCAAGGCATTGTCCTTTCTTATATCTCACAACCTGACTTGTTGTCCTCGCTGTGCTGCCATCAATTGTCAGCTTCCGTTTTCATTTGTTATTTTGTGGCCAAGCAATTTTCGCTGGTTTTTTATATTTATTGCTCTGTTTTCGGAGTCCTTTTTGTTTTTTTTTTTATTTTATTGGGTGCGTGGCATATGTCGCAGATTATGACATTTTTGGCGGCATTTTGATGGACAGTCGCCAAGGAGCCTTGAAAGTGGAAATGTCAAGTGTCAGTTGTCATAAACTTAAGATGGGACACATTAGTAATTATGTAATGGTTCATTGCATTGTCGGGATGATAATGTGTCTCCTATGGGAACGGGAAGAGTTCCTTTATATCATTTGTCATTGGCAAGGTGTCAACAAGCCACATGCAATTAGATATAAATGGAAATAGCTTGGAGTAATGAAACATCTTAAAGCAAATAATGATATCCATGAAAATCTTCTTTTGAAATGATCGTGTCCATTCATCAGGTGACTAATTTTGACTTTGAAATTTGAACTTTATAGTGAGTTCATAAATATGTTGTGCTGGTTAAAGTCAGCTGACTTATTTAGCATTTTATTATTTAGATAGGTAAGGTTAGGTTGGGTAGGGTCCCACATAGACCGAGCAGGTCCTTAGTGTCGCCGTATACTGTAGGTCGCTAGGAGATTTGTTGATCCTGTAGAATTCGTGTGCCCCAACAGTGCATTGGGAGTGTGTCTGGCCGCTTCTTCTAATGATTCGAGCCAGTGTCTGTTGAAGTATCGATGTCTTAGTGTTGCGAGTGCTGGACAGCTGCATATAAGGTGTTCCAAAGTTTCCACAACTCCTGGTTACATTTCCGGCAGCCGTCTTCCGTTAATATCTCCAGCTTTTAAGCATGAGCTGCTACTAGGCAATGTCCAGTCAATAATACTATCATTAGTCTGCAGTCCTTCCTTGGAAGATATAGCAGGAAGTTAGTGAGATTCTGATTTCGCTTCTTGCACATAATTTTAGCGATTCTGCAGCTGGTAGTGTTCCGCCACCTTTCACCAGCTTTAGCCCAAGTTAGTTAACCTGAGGTTAATTTGAGTCTCGTTTTCTTATCATCGAAATGCTTAAATTTCCAGAGTTCTTTGATGAATTGCCAGGAAGTAAGTGAGCTTCTGGTTTCGTATTATTTAGATAAGAAATCAAAAAATCTTTCTGAAAAGACAAATCAGTCAGCGGATATCAGTCAGCGATTAGTTCGGCTGAATGAGTGCGATGATTGTAGATATAAAGTCAGTTCAAACGGTGATTTTTCCTGGATATTATTCGCTATTATTATATCTAAATAATTGAATATTGAATCCAATTTCCCGACCTAATGTTAGTCAAAGAAACGAATGTTTTAAATGAACTCAAAGAAATATTCTTATTACTCATAATTATTATATTTTTGCCTTAAAGTCAGCATATTAGATCATTCAATATTCAATATTCCAACCCGATTTAAAATTCGACAACTGTGCCCTCAACTCGTTTGTAAGTTGATATTTTTTGGGCTGACAGCAACAGGAGAACAAAATCGATTTAAAACACATTTCGGTTGCATTTGCCAGTTGGCAGTTGCCTCGATGTGGCATTTAAATTTAAATCAAAAGCGACAAATGTCAAAATGAAAACAACAAAAGCAACAACGAAAGGTGTGTGTGTGTGTGAGAGTGTGTGTGTGTGTGGGAGTACTGCAAGTGGTTGTTGTTTTAGTTGTTATTCCCGCTGCTTGGACTGTTATTTAATTATGCGCTAAGCTGTCAAGTGACATGGGTGCACTGCAGCTCCCCTCTCCCCCTCCCCTTTGACTCGTTACAACTCTTGTTACATTCAAATGAGAATGTACACCTCCTGCACCCCCTGCCCAACTGTCGATTTACCAAAAATCCGCTTGACATTGATGGCAACCAAATTGACATAGAAATTTGTTTGTTGCCTTGCTGGGGTTAAGCACTTTGGCTGCGTTTTTTTTTTTCTTCTTTTTTGACAGCTTCTAATTGCTTGCCAGGCGATTTCCGCTGCCTGTCAAAATACTCAACGCACACAGATGACGGCCTGCAGTCTGAGGTGGGGGGTGTAGTTGGTAGTTGGTAGTTGGCCAAGACTGCACTTGCCAGTGAGCTAATTTGCAATTAGGCCAGCCGAAATGAAATCAATGCATTGCATTGCTTCAGGCGCTGTGGCTTAATTGAAAACGGCACAGGAGCAACTTTTAATGAACCAACAGCCATAGAACAAGAGTGAAATAAATAACAAGAAGTTCAACAAACAAATGCCGAACAGCAAATACTCTTCAAAGCAACATACAATTTAAGCTTTCAATTGTGAAGTTATATACCTCATAAGTTAGACCAAGTTTTGTAAACTACTCTAACTTTTCAATAATAATAATAATATTTCAATTCACTCCTCTCCATCTTTAACCCATCTTATGAAAATTTAAAAAAAATCATACACTTCCTAAAGACTCACAAGATTTTTGAATCTCTGTAAATACACTGTTAATATTAGTCATTAATTATAATTTAATAAACAAACTAGATAAGTTAATCCTAATTTTGCACCACAATAGCTCAAGGCCTTGGCAGCCATAGCTTTTGGTTTATTTATAATTTTACATTATAAGTAAACTGTGTATAATAATAATAATAATATAGCTTTCAATTGTGAAATAATATACCTCATAAGTTAGACTAAGTTTTGTAAACTTCTCTAACTTTTCAATAATAATAATAATAATAAAAATAATAATAATATTTGTATTATTATCACACTGATCTGGATCTTCAGATCTTAACTGCAAGATTCAATTTAAGCTTTAAATTTTGAGATTAGTTATAATATATATTTTCTTTATTATTATCAGACTAATCTGGATCTTCAGATCTTAACTGATAGATTCAATTTAAGCTTTACATTTAGAAATTAGATTTCATTCTTATTTCTTCATTATTATCAGACTGATCTGGATCTTCAGATCCTAACTGATAGATTCCATTTAAGCCTTAAATTTTTAGATTAGTTATAATATATATTTCCTTAATTATTATCAGACTAATCTGGATCTTCAGATCTCAACTGATAGATTTAGATCTAGTAAATTTTTCTAAAACGTGTTTTTATTATTATCCAATTGAAACGGATCTTCAGATCTCTTTTAATCCTATTAATCTTAATCTTTCCGTTATCGATGAAAATAGCAACAGTTTTTGTTTTCAATGTTGTTCTAAAGTTTTCAACTTCAAACCAAGTTTTTGAAGCAATATTTCTATTTTCAATGATTTGTGCCGAATGGGAAATGGTTTTATAAAATTTTGAATTTTTGACCATGTTTTAAAAACGATTTCTAGATTTTTAATTTTAAAAATTAATTACTTTTATATATCTTTAACTTTTACAAATTGACTCTATTGAAGCTTAACTAAAGTTTTCATTGAAATTTGCTTAAATTTGTTTCAGTAAGATAACTTTGAAGTAATATGTTAGGAAAGATGAGCAAGTTGGACAAATTTAGCAGCCGTTGCCAACTTGAAGAAGAACTTGTAAGACCCTCGAAATTGCTACAAAAAAAAAGGTCAAAACGAAGACGCGAAAATGCAAAATTTACTCGTACTTCATTTGCTTGGCAAGTTGTAGAGAGAAGTCGAAAGTTTCTAGTTTTGTACTTAAATTTTTTGTGCATTGTTCAAGAACTCGAAGCTCTTGCAAATTTGGGTTAAGTGAAAGTGCAATTTTGGCAAATGCTGAGCGAGGTTTGGTTTGGGTTTCCTCTGGAGGTTGGGGTCAGTTAAGAACTTGGTTAAGTTGGCATTGGGGCAACCATTAAAATGCCAAGTTGTTAACATGCCCACAACTACTACTATAATACAATGCCTAATGAGCCAATAAATTTTGTTGAGAACCCATATAGAACTCGGACATATGCAGAATGCACTGGCCCATAAAATTGCTCCAAGTAGCTACAGCTACAGCTCTTTGACTGAATTTCAAGAGATTCTCATTTTTATGGCCTGGCCCTAACAAATTCTGTTTTGGTTTTTAATTAAGGCGCAGCAGCAGCAGCAGCAACAGCAACAAAAATAACAACACAACTTTTTGGATCGTACCAAAGTCAGTTCCATTGATCTTTTGTTTGTGCCCCGAGTTTTTTACGATGCCATCTGCTTAGATTTGTGGCTGCTGTTGATATATGATAGGGTTCGGACAACATTTCAACCAAAGCTGCCCCTTGGGGCATGGGGCATAAGATGCTGCTCTTACTGGGCGTTCAAGATCGTGTATGAAGTTGAAGTTCTTGTTGTAAGTTGTGTAAATGTTTGGATATTTTTATGATGGCTGTTCGGGCTTAACAAGTGGTCTAAATGTGCAATATGAATAAACAAATTGTGGTGCGATTGTAAATGAACACTGGAAGGAGAGGGACTGACCTCCAAAATTACTCCTTTACACAGCATTCTTTTCAGTATAAATATATACTTAATATAGTTTTTGGTGATACTATTTTTGGTAAGCACTTCATTGATGTTCACTTTTAATATGATATTTAATTGTTATTGTTACTTATAATTAGTAGGTTTAACATACATATCTTATTCATTTAATGGCTGAATAATTTTGTTTAAAAACATAATTTAATATTTCAGCTGAGGTCCAACATTTTAATAATATAATAAATAAGCCTTTTTGAAGCTATTAAAATAAAATATGAATTTATATTTTTATAAATAATTATGTATTTATTTATTTATAATTTATTTTATTATTATTATAGCTGAGGATAATCTAATACGTTTCTCTTACTGTCAGTGCAGAAATGAAATGGATGCCAAATATCATTAAGGAATAAGAACTCCGCAATAAAGTATAACTCCTTAAAGCTTTTATTAAGACTATAAACCATATTACTTACTAAAACAACCTCACTTTATAAATATAGGCACGGTAGTTCAAACCATCACACCAGTAACAGTTAACTCATCTTATCTGACAACATCTTAGTATTACAATTGCGTGTGGACGCCTCATGCGGATACCTTAAACTGCATCATCGCATTGTTTACAGTAGCATATTGCATCAATACTGCATAATTTTCTATTGCAAGAATTTGTTAATTACTGAAAGCATAAGCCACTAAATTTAAGTTTACGATTGCGTATATTTTCCAGGCTGATATCTGAGGTTTCGAAGTAAAACATCATAAGCCGACCTCATTTTCGAAGGTTTTGGCTTCGCCCATTTCTCCTTTGTAATCTATATTAATTAGTTTTCGAAACATAGTAGAAGTTCATTAATTTAACTAAAGAAATGCTTACTGTTGCCAAAATCGAATCGCGTAGAAACTGGAAAAATACTACAAATTAAGCAACTTGAGACTTTAAATAAAAAATTAGTACTTTAAAGGGAAAAAAAGCATAAAAAAAACAAACTTTAAGAACTTCGCAATTACGTGTGCAATAGGATGAATGTCTTTACGAAATGGACACTGAACTTGCTTTAAAGTGGCTGTAAGTACATGATAATCTAGAGATGGTACTTAACATAACATTAGAGATGATAAACGATTGCACCTGTATACTTTAACACTTACAAATTAAATATTTAAATTTGTTTTAAATCTATCTTACAAAGCTTCTAGAAATTATATTTAAATTCCCATTTTCAGAATTTAATTATTATTACAATGAACATTTCAATATTGTTATAGGTATTATGGTTGCTAAACTAATCGGTCTTGTATATATTCTATTATATGAACATTATTATTTACTTTTACTCATTTTAAAATTGTATATTTCTTGCCTTTTTTTGTTGCTAAGTATTTTATTTCACACACATTCTATATGATGATATCTGATTCAAACCCTTCCGACAATTTATTTCAAATGATCTCATTCACTTTAAATTGATTAATACTAAAAGTCCTGACAAGCTTTTAGACAACTGCCACATAAGTTTGTAAGGACTCATGGCAAACTTTTGCATGTTGGCCAAATTGTGCCACAAAACGAAAACCGAAAGCCGCAAAAACAGTGCCAAGGTATTGGAAAGTAACAAGAAACTGCAGTGTTCCTTCCACCCACGCCTTACCTTCAACACCCAAGCTCAATTACACATGAACAGCCCCAGGTCCCGAGTCCCGGTTCCCGAGTCCCCGGTCCCGGATCCTGGATAATGGGTGCCGGGTTGCAGGTTCGAGCTGCAGCCGCAGCATTTGGACAAGCTGGTGCTTGTTTGATCCTCAATAACAGTTGCTGGTTAGTTGCAAATCATGCACTACAACAAAAACAACAGCAGCAGCAGCAGCATGCAACCACTGCTGGGGCAATATGGACATTTTGGACACGCTCGTTTGGGTGATTTGCGGCTAAAGTCATGCAACTCCCTGCACCGCCTGCGCCCCATCAGTTGTTGTTGTTGTTGTTGCAGCGACTCCATCTTGGGGCGCCACATGCAAAAATCAAATGTCAGCCATAACAAGTCACGTGATGGATGCATTTCTCGTGTAGTTGGCGCCGACGGGCGAACCTGGCAAATGAATGCATGCAACAGCAGGAAGAGGCCTCCGGGAACATCCTGCCACCTGTCCCCTTAAAGGGTCTGCGTTGAAATTGGCAGCAAGTCTCGAAGAAAAGCTGTCAGAAAACCACTGTCAGATTGCTCCAGCTCTTTCTCTCTGTTCTCTCTGTCTCACACAATCCGTCTCTTTCTGTCTCTGTCACTGGCGTAATTGATTTTGGCGATAATTGATTTGATTTTGAAACGAGAGAAAACGCTGATTTTTCAGTGTACGCTCATAAACGTGCCACATCAGCATCCAGATGGGGACAATGCCATGCTCAGTCCACAATTGCAGCCTGCAACTTGCAACTTGCAACCAGAGGAGCCATCGATGGCATCGCTGTCGCTTTATGGTCGCCGGGTTTACGGACTCGACCCCCAGCAGAGAGTTATTGCAGCGAGTAAAAATGAAAAGTCAGCCAGCAAATTGGGTCAGCGCCATGAAACTTGACACACAAAAGGGAAAAGGATGCAGGATGAAGGCCCTGCGACTCCCCCCAGGGCGGCAGCAACTTTTACAGCTTGCCAATTTTTGCCATGTTGCCAAGTTGCAAGTTGCAAGTCGCCTCAATGACAGCAAATGCAGAAGCAACCAGTTTCCTTACTCCTCTCTCTCCTTCAGTTTTCTACACTGTAATTGTTTTAAATTAATTTCTCAAATGCGAAACTTTTAATTGTTATCGAAACGAGAATTCAATGCGCATTGCTGAAGATAGATCTAGGGGAGGAGCTGGGAGGAGCTGAGAGGAGTGGCAGCGCTGTGAGAGAATGGCCCGCCAGCTAATTGAAAACTTGAACTTTCCAAATGAATGGAACGATTGCAGTAAAAACTCATAATTAGAAATCATTGCATAAACTTCCCAGCGAATTGTAATTAGAAAGAATTGCAGCTCTGCTCTAGAAATGAATGAAATGATGTGTTCTTGTGATAGAAACTAGGCTAAAGTCTTGGGATTGTAAAATACTTTAGTGTATTTTATATGCCCTTTTTCATGGATAATGCTTCTTTCAGAAAGTACTGTTCGCTTTATTATCCACACTTCATAACAAATAATTTCAAAGGAAATATCTCTAATATTTCTTTTGCTGTTATAAATTGTCAAGTTTTTTTTGTAAGCGTAAGCGACATTTTAATTTCCACTCGAGTGACCTAGAATCCCCTTAAATCCGCACTTAAATCTTTCAACACTGTTGCATTTGTCTGTCAACTTCAGTTCCTCATTTCAGAGTCGATTCTCAGCTATGCAAACTTCAAAACTTCTGTCATGAGCGTAAGATTCGTTTCGATTACAAATCGCCAGACGTGACTGGCATTCTGACTAGGAGTACTCCGTACTCCGTACTCAGTGCCAGATGTCCGGACGGACGGACGCACTTCCTTTTCCTTCACTGCCACGGGCAGCAAAACATAAAAATAAAACTGCTCGCATTTGAGATTTGCATTTCAATTTCAATTTCGCGCGCAGCGACATTTTTAAATCGCGTGACCCATGGATTCAACAGATTCAACTGATTTCCGAGCTGTTTTCACGTTCTGCACTTGATTTTCAATTGGGTGCGAGGCAATAGTTTTTAGACCTCCTCCCCCTGCAATTAAATTGCATTAATTTGATTAACAAATAGTAGTATTTAAGACCGGATATTTGTAAGATATTGATGGAATCTTTTCAGTAGAAGTTTTAAAAATAAAGTTAATCGTTGTGAATCAGCTCATACCACTGATAGCTTATTGCAAAACGACAGTAAAACGATTGCGAATGAGAACAAAACGAGCGGAATTGATTCGTTTTTACTTTTTGAAAACGAGTGGAATTCGAAACAGGCCTGAATTGTAGTACAATTTCTCATATTTGATTATAATATATGTTACTTAGAAGTTTATATTGTATTTACCACCAAAGACCGTCCTAAAACACCCTATAACAAATAAAATTAATTGTATTATTATACCATTAAAAATGCTAACTTCATATGGCACATATTTTAACAGGCTCTCAAAAATTTTCTTGAATTTGTATATTTCTTAGCTACCATTTAGTATACCCTAGCAGAGGGTATTATAATTTTGTCTCGAAATGTGTAATGGTCAGAAGGAGACGTTTCCGACCCAACAAAGTATATATATTCTGAATCAGCATGAATACCCAATTTGATATAGTGATGTCCGTCTGTCCGTCTGTTTCTTTGCAAACTAGTCTCTCAGTTTTAAAGCTTTTGTGCTGAAACTTGCCACAGACCCTTCTTTTTACTGCAGGCAGTACATATGTCGGAACCGGCCGGATCGGACCACTATAGCATATAGCTGCCAAAGGAATGATCGGTCGACAACTATGTTTTTCGGCACTCCGAAGGTAGCTGAGCTTTCTTTACGTTTTAGTCTTGAAAATCGCAGAAACAGAAACCATTAACTGGAGATCTTCAAAATGGTTACTTGTAGTGGACTCCCTTTAATTCTTGAGAATCGCAGAGAAGGGCGATGTGACTCTTTCTCTCTCTCTCTCTCTCGCTGTTTCTCTCTCTCACTCACTCTCCTAAATTAAGTTTTGTATGAAATTTAATTCCTGCTAGTGTATATAGCTTCGGCACTCCGAAGATAGCCGTCCTTGTTTTTATATATTTACATCCTTTGTCTTCTTCCTTTAATCAGGTTTCCAAAAACTCTCTTAATTTTTTAATTTTCTTAACTATTATTTATTTTTATTTTAAATAGACTTTAAGACTTCTTTATTTAATCTCAGCCATTCCCTAATCTTTCGTAGTTTTTCCCCAACTTTTTTTTCAGTTGCACACCTTTTAATTGCTGACAATTGTTCTAAACTGTCCGCTTTTCGTCTGCTCCTCAATTGCCGCACCTGCCGCCCCCCTCTTTAGTGGCACTTTTCAGCTTATTAACTGCCACTGCGCTTTCCGTTTGCACTCAATTAAAATTGGCATAGAATTGAGAGCTTTACATTTGATGTGCTTCTTCTATAAATCTTGGCAGCTAGTACTTCTTCTTCTTCTGCTTCTTATTCTGCCTCTTCTCTGTCCCATTCCCATTCTCATTCTTCTCTTTCTGCTTCTTGTACTTATTTCTATTCCGCCTTTTCAGCATCTCATCTGTTATACAATTTGTGCTCATTCATTGCTCGAGGCTTGGGCCTAAAAATGGCTTCCTCCTTTGGAGGCCCACCAGAAGAACTTTTAGCTAATTTCATGGAATTGTTTGGGCAGCGTGGAGTGAGGATGGTTTTAGCGGAGCAGGGACGGGGGGGGTCACAGTGGTGGAAATGGTACTGGGACTAGGCACGACACGGGACAGGCAGCAGCTGCAACTGCAACTTTTACACATTCTATGCAATTTGGCTTGGCTCACATTTCATCCTCCAGCAGCAGGACCAACACCAGCATCAGGACCGCCACCTACCACCCACCATCCACCCTGCCATCCCCGCGGCCACAGCCGCCACTATCCGCTTTGCATTCATATTTAAAGCGCAGAGTGAAGCCCGTTTCCCATTCAGCGCCGCTTTTGAAAACGTAAAATTTCTAATTTTATTTGCCCAGGCACTGTACAAAAGCATCCTGGCGTGCGCTTATGATCCTGTGCGTGCGCTGCGCTCCTCCCCTCCAACTCACCCAACTCCCCCTACTCCACCGACTCCGGCTCCGGCTCCGGCTCAGGCCCAGCTGGGCATTGTTCGGCCCTGGACATGGGCCCGCTGCTGGGCATTGCTTTTAATGCCTATTAAGCCTAGCAATTAGTGAAGTATTGGTTTTTGAATGGGTATATGGACATAAGGATGTACTATAGGGCGTGTAGTTTGATTTATAGTCGAGAATTATTGGGGAAAAGTCGAGGAATCGGCACTTTAAAATGTTGCGCACATTGGAGCACAAGCTACAGCTTACTCAACTGAAACCAGAAGAAATTGAAACCCAGTCATCAATATATGTATAACTATCGATTTGGCGATCGATCTTCAAAAGAGAGTTTAAAGTAAAAAGATATATCGAAGTCAGAGCAAAAGGCGATTGCGAGTTTGCGAAGAAATTCAACAATTGTCAAAATGAGTGTGAGATCATTTCGTTTATTGTTTTAAAAGTTATATTATGATTTTTAAATAAAACATTGAATTTTCAGTAATATTTCATACTTTTTTCCATCGAACAATAAGAATTCTTTTAAAATCTTTGGATAAGAATCTACAAATAATTTGTATTTTAAGAATTAAAGCCAAAACTGTCCCTGGTTAAAAGATTACTCTCTTGCGATCTTATGATCCTCACCCCCGCCATTGTACAGGATGCAGAGCCTGACCAAAATTAGTTACGATCAAAGTTCTGATTAAATTGAATAAAATAACCACAAACCTTGGAAAATATCTTATCTTATATTTTTATTCGACTTTATACAATTAATGCTTTTATGTCAGATATATCAAATATAAAATAGTTATATAAAGCGATATAAAGTTGCATTTAATGCGTTAAGTTTGGTTTTTATATTGTTTAACAAAGCAATTGTAACTTTCTATACAAACATGTTAATGAATTTGTTGCGTAAATATCACGTGCCTGAATTTGCTTAACAAGTTCTTAAGGGTTAGATTAAAGCAGAAATATTTCGCCGATCCTATTTTGTAAAAATATCGTAACCATTTTTAAAATTTTCTAATGGTTCTAAGCTTCGGAGATCGGAAATTGGTTAAATATTGCAAAGGAAAAGAAATATTAGCTTTAACTGAAATATTTCATTAGCTACAGATCATTAACAGGTTTCGTTACTCACTCTCTAAATGAAAATCTTCCCCCAGAGCAGTACACCCAGAATCTGAATAGCTTCTGAAGCTGCCCAAGGGAGGTACGAGGCAGGTACAGTTGGAGTCAAAAGGGTAAGCAGGTTGCCGCTTTGTTGTTTCCATTGTTGTCGAATTTTTGGCATTTCGCATGCAACATGGCTACAGGAGGCCCCCAAACCAGGGAGGTCGCACACTGCTGCCAGTGCAGTTTGGGCGGGGGCTCTCACTATGGCATTTTGTGGAGCGGGTGTGGGAGGGGGCGTGGCAGTGCATCAAAGCGACCGCAGCGAGGCAGGACCTGAGGCAGCAGATGCAGAGGAGTGGCAGAGGCAGGGGCACTGGCACGGAGCCACGCACGCTGCTTATTAAGTTTGTTTATTTTTTGATTAAGCGAATTTACGGGGCAAACCGAAGGCCGGAACCAGCCGGAGAGCACCAGCCACGTGCTCCCCATCTGCTGAAACTGCCGGTAAAGTATATTTAAAAATAAAAAGTGAAGAAAAACGGAGTCCTGCACGCTTGAAAAATGATTTTTGGCAATTAGCAAGGCAGGCGGCCAAGCGGCTGGCAAAAGAAAAAATATATATTTTTGCTGCTTTGCAGTTCGGAGGACACGCGCGTGCTTTATTATCCTGGGCTGCAACCTGAGGGATTCGTGTGTACAAGCATATACCTTATAAATATATTCAGGCATTGCATATTTCCCTCTCCGTCCACCGCCCAAACCTTTTTGCCGCGTGCTGGTGCGTATACGCCCCGCGTCCCGGCAACGCCCACTTACCACCCGAGCTGCATAATAATGTTATTAAATTAAATATTTGCTTTAGGGTATGAAATTTCATAATTTAATTAATTTTTTTACATCAGCTCAACGGCGGCGTCTTGAAAAAATATTGAATTTTACGCTTGTTGTTTGATAAATGATTGCCATGGTTGCGATTTGAGGGTTGGGCGTGCATTCAACGGGGGAGGTGCGGCGTCCCAGTTGTAGTTGTTGTACTTGCTACGGGTGTCCCACCTATAGAAAGGTGGTGGAAAGTAGAGCACAGCTGGGATTGACTTGCTGCCTCGGAAAAAGTGTGGCAGCGAATGCTAATAATGCACTGGCTAAAGCAAAATAAGATTATGAGAACTCCTGGGTAAGCTACTGCTTACTTCTCCATTATAAATTCTTCCTGATTTCATCGCAAAGGCTCTTCATTATAGTTCCAACTGCTAGAAGTTTGTCAAATCTTAGCCGATTTCCACCCGGATTGTTTCCTTCGTCATATTTTCTGCACTATACTAATTTGGCAATTAAATTTCAAGCTCAATTGATGTGAATTGGAAGAAAAACATCGGAAAACACTTCGGTATCTTATGCAGCACTAATTGAAAGAAAGTATATGTAGAGTATCTTCATAGAAGTCGAGTTAATCTCTCGATATCTCTACTTTCTGTATAGCTTACTTCTACCCACTATTTGAAGAAAGTATAGGTAGAGTATCTTCATAGAAGTCGAGTTAATCTCTCCATATCTCTACTTTCTGTATAGCTTACTTTCTACCCAGTATTTGAAGAAAGTATATGTAGAGTATCTTCATAGAAGTCGAGTTAATCTCTCAATCTCTCTACTTTCTGTACGGCTTACTTTCTACCCACTATTTGAAGAAAGTATATGTAGAGTATCTTCATAGAAGTCGAGTTAATCTCTCGATCTCTCTACTGTTTGTATAGCTTACTTTCTACCCACTCATAGATCTGTAAGCTATCCTTTTCAGTTTTTAAAGCTTTGTACAGCCTAATCTTTGTTGCAAGTGTTTTGTGTAACTGTCACCGACGTCAACTCAATGAAATGTTCTCAATATCTGACACCATCTTGTCAAGCAACGACAATGTCTGTATTCTTTCCATTCGATACAGTTGTCGGCTCAATCGCCTTCTGTAATCCATATAACACAACTCAATGGATCTTATGCGCTCTGTGCTCTGTACAGCTGTGGCTTTTGTAATTCTTAACATCCTAATCCTGATTCTTAAAGCCCTGACTTGCACAGTAAATCTGTTTAGGCACACCTTGATGTTTCTATGTGCCGAAAAACCGAGGCGAAGCGGATTTAACAGCTAAATGCAAATCATTTGCAATTAGCACCCATCCTGCCGTCAAGCCAATTAGGAAATCAGCAGGCAGGCAGGCAGGATGCAGGTGGCATGGCAGGATAACGGCCGATGCACCTTTTGGCTGCTGCTGATGCCAATGGCAAATATGCCGGGCAAATGTAAACCATGCAAATCCTATAAAGAAACCAACGCCGACTGCGACTGCAGCCAATTTCCGTTTGACGTTGCAAAATGTGTCAACTTTGGCAGGATTACAAAATGCACACACGCACATTCGTACACATGGCACTCACACAGGACCTGCCCCTTTATTAGTTGTCCTAGCTGCTAGCTGCTGCCTGCCTGCTGGTCTATTTGCCTGCTAGGCTACCCCGGCTCGGCTGCCCGACTGTGTTCTCTACTCTCCATTCCTCTACGATGCTCGCATATCCTGCGAGCCGGAAATTTTTCAACGCATATGCCAATTTTGCTGTCAAGTTTTGTGTGCAAGTTTTCGATTCTTTGACTCGCAATTCTGATTGCCCCTGCCCACAGCCGCCCTCGGAGCCCAGCCATGCGGAATTGTCAATCGATGCAACCGGCCTCAAAGGGTTAATTGCAATTTGATTGTGGGAACTGCGCGCAGTTGGTGTTTTAATTATGATCATTTAAGCGCTGGCTATTTAGAAAAGAATAGGAAAGAAAGGCTTTCTTTAGGGGCTGATTGAAATATAATTGCTGTGGGTGTTGAGTAAAAGCCGCCCAACAAAATGACTTTTGAAGTAATCAAAGTACTCTGTTCACCAGCAAAGCTTGCTTCTTCAGCAAATAATCGATAAGTATCGATTAACCCTTTCCTAATCACTTGAAAGTAACATACTATTTCTATCGTATCAGTTCACCAGAAACATCTAAGCAATCATCACAATAATGATTAGCAAGTTATGCTGGTGAACGCAATTAATGTATCAGTTGATGGTTTGAAAATATGTTGAAAACTTCTAGAATTTCAAGAGATTTTAATGGGTTACAATTCCGGAACTATCTTGGCAGATAACTAAATCAATAGCTCTGAATGCCATGAAAATCAATAATCATTAATCAACTGATCAGCTGAAGTTTCGGTTCTTTGATAAAACTTCCAATGATTAGCAGCTGACCCAAAGAACTGCCGTTTTTCTTGAATCCATTGTATTTCGGGTGTTTTATCAACACTTCCATCAACAAACTTTAACAATTCAACACACAAATTAAGACACTAAAAAGCGCTTTATAAACAACAATACAACAAGTCAATGTTTGTCCCATTCTACTTCTTGTTTTTGATAATTTATTGGTGGTCTGTTTTCAATGTGGAAGTGTTAAGTTCATAAATCAATTCAAGTTTCTGATTATGCTTGGGAAAAATATGGTAAGTATTGCAACTAAACGTCTAATACATACATAGAAATAGGCAGGCTATTTATTAATGCATCTAGTTAAATATTTATGCGGCATTAAGAAAATTTACAACGCATCGAAGTCAATTCGAAAAGCTGCAACCCGAACAAAGACAAATAAATCAATGTAATTTCATGTTTTAATTGTATGGCAGGTTGAAAAGGGCATCTGTCGATGGTGCAGGAGGAGTTGGAGGGAGTGGGGGGTCAATTTATACAGATCACGACACGGAAAGTGCATTAAGTAATACCGCTCCATGTCCAATTTGGATGTAGATGTCATAGTATGGCAACTGGCATTTTACTCGTAATGCATATTTTAGTTTATGGCTGACAATTTTACAGAGTTTTATGTCAGTTTGCAGTTAACAAAGCAAACCAAATGCAGGTAAATGAAATGTGGAGGCAAAACACACACACACACACTCACAGCCACAGTACATACGATTGTACAAAAATAATGAAAATATGTACGAGTATGTCAAAACAATGGCCATGGATGTCGTGTTTTTTACGATTATGTGACAATGTGTGCACTTCAGGGTTTGCCCTACGCGGACTTTGTGGCTCTTTAAGCCTGTAATGGAATTGGATTAGCTGCAGCAGTGCATAGCGTAGTATGGGAGGCACAAGTTAGAGGGACATATCTGTCGATAAGTATAAAGCCCAATAGGTCCTTTAAAAAGGGATTAAATATATCATTTTGTGGTACTTTCAGACCAATATCATGTGGCATTGCCTCTATATTATAGATAGAATATATACCCTTTTTATTATAAAATGAATCAGTACCAAGTAAGAACAAGGATAAAGTCCTAATTTTCATCCTTCAAATGAATATTCTTCAATTTCAAATTCTTTAATTATCATTTTGTGTAACTTTCAGACCAATATTTTGTGGGCATTGCCTCTATATTATAGATAGAATATATACCCTTTTGATTATAAAATGAATCAGTAAGCAAGCAAAAATAAGGATAAATTCCTAATTTTCATCCTTCAAATGAATATTCTTCATGGTATCTTTAATGCTTTAAACAATTTATGCAAAAAGTATGATCAGAAAGTATAGTAGATTACAAAAATGATATAAGTAGTAAAGCAAATAAATAAATAAATATTTAAGAACATTTCTGGTTGCTAACAAAATAAGTTCTGTATTATAATAATTCAGAACTATTTTTGATAAAATAAAGTACCTTAAATTTGACAATGTTCTTTTAACCAACACTTTTTCCTTGAAACTATAAATCCATTTTCTAATAAATAGTATTACTTTAATGTATCTTCCGAAACTGTCAGATGATATATTTCCTACTGCAATTGCAAAACAAAATACAAATTCCCTATTTAAAATAATAAATACTGATTACAACTGTATGTTGAATTAACTGACCCAATAACACAGTTCAATATTTCAGGATGCACTATTCCCAACTGGGAAAACTTTGTTGCATTCCATTCGAAGTCTTACTCAGAGTATTAATCAATATTTCGCTGGACAGAGTATTCAAGTGTGGACTCGCACAAATGCAATTTTCTTTCATTTTCCAGTGGCAGTTATATTCAGTTATTTTTTCAACTTTTTTTACCGGAGTTCTATGCTCGAAATTTATGACACACGCCAGCAATTTGTGTGCTGCACACCGAAACAGGAGCAACAAAAAGTTTGCTTTTGCTGCTATCGCGTGGCAGCAATGCAACAATTCTCCCCGGCCCCCTAGAGGACCCTATATCGTATCTCTGGTATTGCGGGGTGACGACTAGACACCGAGCATTATTAAAAGGTAAATATTGCCCAGGCAAACAATAAAAAAACTGAAACGAAACGAAACCCAAATCCAAATCCAAAAATGTTCGACAACAACTGAACAATTTTTATGCGCTTTTTTCATAGTTTTTCGCAGACGACGATTTTTTGGATTTTTGTGAGATTTACGAGACAGTTGAGGGGCAACACATAAATTCCAGTGAACCATGCCACACACACACACACACACACATTGCATGTGCTGTTTGTTGTTGTTGTTGCTGCTGCTGTTGTGGCATTCTCAAGTGCATTTAATTAGAGCGTCGTCTTTCCTATGCCTTTTCTAGAGAGCAGAGCATTTTTTCATGTTCTTTTTGTTTGGCATATTTTCCATGTCTCCAATTAAAATGAATGCGTTCATTGATCCGCCTTCGGGCGGGTACGGGTACGGGTACTGGTAGTAGTCCGGGCCCGGGACGTTGTCCGGGGTCTGTGTCCAACTTCCAATGTTTTGGGGCTGCTGCTGTTGCTGTTGCTTATCGGGCGCTATAAATCTTGATACGCTGTCATGTTCTGTCTAATTAGCAATATGTCAATAAACTTAATTTAATTTTTCTACTGTTCGTTCGTTCGGCTTGCTTCTGTGTGGCATGTGGAGTGCCTGGAGGCGTGGCACTGTCATGGGTAGCTATGGGCGCTTTTGGGGCAGGGCGGGGCACATACTTTAAATTTTACTCGCCGGCTTTTGTTGCTGCTGCGGTTGCATTTATTGAATGCTTGCATTCGCTGTGGCATCCACGTGGAATTCAATCAGATATTTTTTCAGTGCACTTTTGGTCACTTGGGTCGTGTTGAATGTTTTGGACTTTTTGTTTTATTTGAATCCATTTGAATTCATTTAAGTTTTCTTTTTTGTTTTGAAGGTGGTTTTGTGTTGGATTATGGGAAGAACAATGGAAGTATATTGGAGCATATCTGCGGGTTGGGGGGGGCTTGTGTTTGTGGCATAATATGGTAATGTTGATGGAATGCGTTATAATAATTTGTTTAACATCAAATGCTAACAAATAATTAAGTCCATTATAATTTATTAACATAATTTGGATTGGAATTTAGTTATATTCTGTATTTGTTTTCTTTTTTTAAATATAGTATGCACCCAGAAAAATAAATGCCATTGGTTTCAGAAAATCGTTATATTATAAAATTCACCCGAAAAGCCAGAAACAATTTCTGTTTAATGGAAATAATTTCTAAATTTGAGAAACATATTTCTTAAATTCTAAATAAATAAGGTTAACTGCCTTTGGTTACAATAGTTTGGCGATTTTCTACATTTAAGGGCCTTTATTTTTCTGAGTGTAGAAGTAAATTTAAATTTGTTCGTATTTATATATAATTTTTAAATATTTTGCTCATTAAAATTGTACATATTTATTTAATTTATTGCTCTACTACCTTTTCTTTGGCAGCTTTAATTAGTTGTACATATTTTTTTAAAATTACTTATATAAACTACATAATATTCTATATAGCTGCGAAATGGAAAAATATGAGCCTGTTGCGATTAATATATACATTTTTACGAACATATTTACTATATCTTTAACATATCATTTATTATACTATGATCCCGAAGGGAAAAATAGTATATTGGGTTTGCGATATGTCCGTCTGTCCGTCTGTCCGTATGAACGCAATTTTTTTGCCTTTATCTTTGAGCTAGAGCAACCAAATTTGGTACACATGTTGGTGTATATCGTCAGTTTATAAAGTGTCAAGATCACCCCCCCACCCCCTCCCCCGAAATTTGGGGAAAACCTGTATCTTCCACATTTTTAAAGCTAGAGTCACCAAATTTGGCATACACACTTAAGTTGAGATTCCTGACAGATCTGCATCAAAAATTTGGTGACACAAAAATCGGTACATGCTATCCCCAAAACACGTTTTCCACAGGGGTAGATCTCCTACAGTTTCATAGCTAGAGTCACCAAATTTGGCATACAGACTAATGTTGACCCCCTGGATAAATCTGCATCAAAAATTTTTGGACCCCCCACCCCCAGCCAAATTGCGTTTCTTTCCGAACTCCCAAATAACCATATTATATAGGACTGGGAACATAGTATTCTGCAGTCGGGTGCGTCCGACCGCAACGTTCTTACTTGTTATATACAATTTTATGAAGATTCATTAATTCATATCTAAATGGAATTATGACTCTACTATGTAAATGTACACATGTTTTTATGAAATCCAAGTATAAGGCAGCTATCTTAATAAGTATATCCCACTGTATACAGTCTATATAACAATCTAGATTGGATTACTTTAGTCATAAAAGTAGAAAACATTACTATAATCATACACAAACAAAATACTACTAATCATATTATACTATATTTCGCTGAATGAACTATCTACCTTAGATATACACTATTTGGCACAATCAACCCAAATACCATAGCTAGAATTACTTTATATATTCAGGACAATGAGAACCCATAGTTGGCAACTATTTGGTACACATATCTCATCAGATAACATTCCCTCCCGCAGCTGACATGTGTCTGAAATGGAAATCCGTAAAACCTCTGAATGCCATCAAAATGCATCATCAAATTGCGGCAGTTTGCACCTTTTATATAATTTCCTTTAATCAATTATGTGTAACGGCAGCAACAACAACAAATAACACCAGAATCGACAACTGCCTGCAATAATAATGGCAAATTCAACAAATTTACGACTCGAAATGCGCGTCGACTGTCAACATGTTGAAAATAAATTACAAAACATTATTAGCATAGCCAGGAGGGATGATCGATGGGCGGTGTCAGCTGGGAGGCGTGGCCACAGCCATGTCCAAATCAAATAAATTACCAAAAACAAGTTAGAACAACAATATTCTAACGTGCTCGACTATGGGATGTCCTGTAAGGCTGAAAAACTATCAATAGCTAGGAATTTATTTAAGTCTTTTGAAGAAAATGTATGAATAAAATTTTAAAAAATATTTAAACTTATACATATAAAAAATAAATAATAGAATAAAAGTAGTAAGAAATACTATCATCTATATATATAAAAGAGTTCTTGCTGACTGACTGACTGATTGGCAATCATCGCACAGCTCAAACCATAAGAGCGAGGATGCTGAAATTGTCACAGTAGGTTCCATCTATGATGAAAGTGTACAATAAGACGGTATTTTGGAAAATTCCACCCACAAGCGTGGAAAATCGCGAAAAACTGTTGTATGAAACTTTTTTGTTTAACATCCAATCGGCTTCAAGCTCACTTTCAAAGATCTACACAAAAATTCATTTGACACATATTTCACCGATTTTGGAAAATCCACCCCCTTGGCCGGAAAATGGGGTTTTCAAGGTTGTATGGGCGAAAGTGTAATTCTAGTTTTTAATACGACTTATAAATTAAATACAAGCAAATTAGAGTTTCAATTTTGCTTATTATAATCAATGCACTTTCAAGTTTGAATACTTTTCAATATATTGGAATGATATGGTAACAGATCTATGTTTTTCTTGTTAAGATTACTCGAATACTTAAAAAGTTTGTATTCAATTCGTCTAAAAGGAATACTATTTAAAACGAATATTGAATCAAATATAATTAACCTGTTTCGATTCGGCTTGGAAAAAGAAACAAAATTGAATATACGGATTGAATTGTTATCCCTTTGAAGAAAAGTTGAGTGTAAACTATTCGAACATAACTTCTGCAATATCAGGAAATCGTAATCAAAAACAATTGGGAATAAAAAAATTCATAAGTTTGTGAAGAGCTACCTTATCAATATTATAAATATGTTTCAATTGATTGATATACTGCTGAAAACTTAAAATGTACGTTTAGAGGAAGTGTTTCTTTACATGTTTGAAAACAGCATTCTTTAAAAACCAATATAAGCTTTTTGCATAGAGTACAGGGTATAAAAGTGACCACACAAATTGTAAAATAGAGACAGAGATATAGAGGGGAGGGGGGAACGAGCAGTAGAATTGCATGTAATGAAATTTATTGTTTAGTTTAGGGATTTTGGCGATACTGTTAGATGCGAGATGGATCAATGTTTGACCTGGAGATGGCTTCCGTTAGCAGACACACGCTCGGTATTACTTATATTTAATTAAACCCGATGTGAACGCATTAAAAGTGCCATGTTTAATCATTGTTTGATAATTTGTCAAGCCTCAGAGAATTGGTCGACCGTAAATGAAAATGAAAATTAATTGATAAACGCTGATAAATACGTTTAATTTGCAACCAAAAATCACATTAATTGCATTACACACAGCAAACACACACACACATATTCACACGTAGATCAAAAGGCAAAAAAGTCCACAGCTAATGGTCAACGGCAGACCAGAGCCGCATCAATCTATTGAGGGGGTGTGGCAGGACCAGCAGGACCAGCAGGACCATCAGAATCATCAGACAACAGCGACGGCAACCACCAGTCAACAGCAGGCAGCACGACGGGTGCACACACACACATACACATATATATACACACGTATCCTTCATATTGTGCACAATTAGTGACACTGCGAGACCCAAGTGGACAATTCCTGGCTACAGGGGACACTCACAGATAGCGATGACTGCCAGGTACGAGTATTTGCCTCAGGTTCTAGTGTGGCTGTGGCTGTGTGTGTGTGTGAGGGGTTAGTCCATTGAATATCTCAGCTCTCACATCATTTTGTATGTTGTTGTCAACAATATGCGAAATTAAAGCCGGCAACTCTTGGTGCTCGACGCCCCGACTCATTGTCCTGACGCATCCTGCACGTAGTTTGACGGTTTGTCGATTGGCACACATCTGCGCAAATCGAATTAATGTTCACGCATGATTTGGATCTCTAGGATGCTCTACTGGTGGGTGGGTGGCTCTGTTGCTTAGTAACGCCTGCAGCAAAGTGTAGAAAAATTAATTAAGCAGCTTGTTATGAGTTATAGAACAAGACCTAAGTAGGTAAAAGAAAACTGAGACCAATGGATAAATACAACTAATGGAGGAATACCAGTTGCAGTTTTGAAAGGAGCTGGTCCTTTTGCTAGTATTTCTACAGATTTATCATCAAGCAGATTGCTAGGTTTTATTTTACAAAAATGTATGCAATACCAGTTTGGGAAGCTGCTATCTTGGCCGATTCGGACTATCTATAAAACTAATCTCATCAAAATCTTATTCTTTGTACATTAAACTAATGAGCACTACCCCAACAAGATTCTAAACAGTCTGAAACAATATAGTTTTATTGCAGAAATTTTCCATTCTCTGTTCTATTCAGCAAGTTTAATTATAAATATTAGCTTAGCTTAGGAAAGAGACAACTGTTTAAATACTCAAACACAATGCGCTAACAAAGCTTTAGTCAACACTTTTGTTTAGAATGTCTTCCTAAATCTTCTTTTAAAATATTTGGCAAAAACAATTCGCAAACAGCTGCGTAAACTTGCCAAATCTTCGGGAGTTTTGCGCCACTATATAAGCTCTTTATTTCTGCTTAAATTCATTATTCGATTGTTGGAACTAGTACTTGAACTATTTACGATGAGAGTCATTCTAAGCTGCGCCCTTTTGGCAATACTACTTGCCCAACTGCCCGGTGGAGAGGCAGTCACCTGTGAGGTGGATCCTGACGATGAATTTTGTGTCGACTGTACCAATCCCATCAACGATCTTGACGCTGAATGCTTGGCTGCTGGTGGGACCACAACGACAACAACAACAACAACAACAACTACAGCGAGTCCTTCTGGTCAAACTTCGACCCCGAGAGCTACGCGTCCGACCAGAGGTACCAGGAGGCCCGGCAGGAGACCACACAGGAGACCTCACAGAAGGCCCCACAGGAGGCCTACCAGGAGCCCTACCAGGAGGCCCAATACTATACTGGGCAATATTTTGCAAAAGAAAATCGACTTCTTAAACTCAATTAAACGTGGATAAAACAATTTGCAAGGTTTGATGAGCTACGGATTAATGAAGGACTCAAGTGATTCGAAAAGTTTTAGAATAATAAAGTTATTTTGACAACAATAAGTATGGATAAATATAATCATTATTAGATATTGATAATAGATCAATTTGGTTGATATGTTAGGAAGCTTGTATCGGAAACTGTAGTATGTTTCAATGATACAGATACGATCTTAGCTCATTAAAAATGCTTATAAGTATAACAGCTGAAAGCCTAGATTATTAAATTGGTACTTAGATGTGAGGACTCAAGGTTTGTCAAATTTGCAGCTCTGATTTCACAGATATTACATATTTGACGGATTGACAAAACTATCTGCAATTAACTGAGCCAAAAACCCACTTTATGCCCTATCCTTACACACTTTACAGTGCAGCTGCTCTACCCGGCAACCCTTTTGCCTACTTTTTCCCCGTTTTCCCGTTTCCTTTTTCCATTGCACACATCTGCGCTTAATGCACTTTTGTCTAGCCGCAGTCGGCAGCCGGTTGCCTCTGTGAGTCTTAGCCAGAAAATGCACACAATGCCACAGAGCCACATAGACATATTCCCTCGTATATTGAGTCAGTTATCAACGGCGCCAACTGCTGCTGCCTGCTCCTAACTGGCAAGCTTACTAATTTCGAGCGCCAAGCTCCCCACCTTATTTCATTACTCCATCCATTTTACACCCTTTAAAAACTGGGAGGTATTTGAATTTTGTTGCGAAATGTGTAACATATTAAAAGAAGACGTTGGAAAGTGAAGTCGTTGCATGAAAAGCTTTAATGGGTTTCAAGATACATGTTTTCAACGTATGAGGTTTTAGTTTACTTCATGCAAACTGACTAGATTTGATCAAAATCAGAATACTATAGTTTATAGCTGTTATAGGAACAATCGGTTAAGCAATAA